>CM024683.1:9803479-10215821 GCA_014182735.1 Corymbia maculata | reverse complement strand
AATTTTTAATTTTTAATTTTATTTTGTGTGCTTTTTTAAGGGCCGGCCAGTGGTCGTTGGTCACCCTTGCCGGCCCTAAAAGTAAGGAAAGTAAAAAAAAAAAGTCCAAAATTTTATTTTTTAATTTTTAATTTTCCTTTTTCTTTTTCTTTTTGCCTTTTTAAGGATTGGCTAGGGGTCACTGGTGACCATTGCTTGCCCTAAAAAAAAAAGAAGGAAAAAAAAAAATTCAAAAAATTATTCTATCTCTAGATGCCATATTGTATGTTTTTCTTGTGTAATGTGTGATTAGGGTATCGAAAATAAAGGCATTTCCTTATCAAATATAGTTAATTAGTGTCATGACATCAAATTTGCTATACAATTTTAACCAAATGATAGTTTAATTTCACTTTTTCGATCAATAATTGATTCATCCTTAATTGTACATATAATTTAACTTCAACTCATATACACCAAAGTCTTTGTATAAAAACACATCTCTATTTTAGCTGCACGTTCTGATTCAATCCTTAAAAGAGATCTAGTGCTAATCTAAATGCTTGCATAATCTAATTCAATCCTTAAAAGGAGATCTTCAAATACGATAATCTAATTGTCCTTGGGTTCCGGACTCGACCAATCTAAGTGCTTGCCTAATCTTATTCAATCCTCGATTTCCGCTCCCGCATACATCCTCTCCCACGAACTTGTCTTACAAATAATTCCGAATCGGTTCACGCCTCGGTCAACGCGCTCGATGGCGGCACTCTCTCTCCTCTCTCTCCTGCTCATCCTCCTCCTCCCTCTCTGCCTCCTCTTCCTCCTCTCCCTCATCGTCCGCCCCCGCCCCGTTAAGATCCCCATCAACGACCGCCACGTCTTCGTCACTGGCGGCTCCAGCGGCATCGGCCTTGCAATCGCCCACCGTGCCGCCTCAGAGGGCGCCCGCGTCTCCATCCTCGCCCGGTCCCAGGCCAAGCTGGACGAGGCCAAGCAGGCAATCCAGCTCGCCACGGGGGTCGATGTCGCCACTTTCTCTGCAGACGTCCGAGACTTTGACGCCCTGAGGCGCGCCACGGAGGAGGCCGGACCGGTCGACGTGCTGGTGGTGAACCACGGGGTGTACCTCCCCGGGGAGCTGGCCACCCAGGAGCTGGACGAGGTCAGGTTCATGATAGACGTCAACCTGATCGGCAGTTTCAACATGATCAAGGCATTTTTGCCGGCGATGAAAGCTAGGACCGATCGTAGGCCGGCTTCGGTTGTCCTCATGTCCTCTCAGGCCGGCCAGGTAATTACTGTTTCAGTTTCATTGTGAGAGCATTCTTGGTTTTGCACTGTGGTGATTGGTGACTGGTGATTGCTGAAGGTGGGGATCTACGGTTACACAGCTTACTGCGCAAGCAAATTCGGGCTCCGAGGATTAGCGGAAGCACTGCAACAGGAGATTATTGCCGATGACGTTCATGTTTCGCTTGTTCTTCCACCGGATACCGATACTCCTGGACTAGCGGAAGGTATATCTAAACTAGTCTTTAATTCATATACAATGTACCAAGTTATTATATAAGGTAATTATATTTAGTAAATGAGTTATAAATTGGTTTAAACATAATATAGGTATTTGATATGTCATAAATGGATTTATAACTTGACTCACCCGCCTCTATCACTTTCTGTTCATTTTCTCTCTCGTCCTTATTTGATCTCATGCTCACTCACTCCTCATGAATTTTCATAGATTTGATACATATGGAAATGTTTTAGAAACTTGGGTCGAGTTGGGTATGAATCACTAAATCTGCATTGTATGGAAATGTGTCTATTTAAGTTTAATCATTTTTTATCCAATCTGACCATCAGTTGGATGAGTCTAGATATATCCTTGTGAATATGCCTCTTGTAGTTGTCCTTGTGTAATTTTTTAGTTGTGCCACTTTGCAGTTGCGAGGATTCATTGCTCTACCATATATTGCTTGTGAAATCTATGCAGTTAGACAATTGCAACGGAACAAGATAATTTGAATTTGGTAGAATTTTGATGTGTGAGGTTCAATTTATTTTGTGAAAAATGACTCTTAGAAAAATGTTTTTGGATTTTCCAAAGTTCGGTTTATGAAAAATGCTTAGTCGGGAAAACATTTTCTATCAATGGAAAAAAAGATCTTCTAAAATAGAAGAAAATGTTTTCCGCTTTTTAAGTAGTGGAAAACTTTTTCCATATCTTTTTCACCTCACTTTCTTTCACCAAACACATTTTTCTTTTAGTTTTATAATTTTCATTTTTTAAATTGATTTTTTTATTTTTTAAGGAAAATTTCCAAAAAAGGGCCCCAAATGCTCTTAGTTTCTCAAATAAGAGCTCAAAGTTCCTCACCATGCCGGTCACTAGCCGACCACCAACTAGCTAAATTTTCCAACCGATCAAGGGCTTTTTTGTCATTTACCACTTTTCCTTTTTCTTTTCTCTTTCCTTTTTCTTCTCGTTTCATCTTCTTCATCAGCCAGCCACCGATGATGCCCACAGAGGGCTGGGTGAGGGTCACCCTCACCTGATCTGGCAAGGGCCACCCTCGCGGCCATCCACAAAGTCAACCCTTGTTGGCCGCAAGCTAGGCCAACCTCACCAGATTTGGCGAGGGTCGGCCACCCTTGCCAACCCTAAGTGAGGGACAACCTTGCCCCTCCCTCGCCCTAAGGGAGGCCGTTCTCGTGGCCATCTGCGAAGTCGACCCTTGTCAATCGCAGGCAAGGCCGACCTCACCAGATCTGGCAATGTCGGCCCTCATCGACTGTGGGCGAGGCTAACCTCGCGGACGATCGGGAGGGGTGAACTCCCCTAGGGCAAGTGTCGCCTCGCCGACCACCGACGAGGGTGGCCCTCGCCGGATTGGGCGATGGCAACCCTCACCCAACCCTGTGCGTGCTTCACTAGTGGCTGGCTGGCCACCGGTGATGGAGAAGAAGATGACCAAAAAAAGGAAAGAAAAAGAAAAAATAGTAAATGACCAAAATGCCCTTGATCGTCAGAAAGTCAGGCCCTTATTTGAAAAAGTGATGACACTTTAGGCCCTTATTTGAAACAAATTCAATTTCGAGCCTTTATTTGAAAATTGAGGGTACTTGGGGCCCTTTTTTGGAATTTTCCTTTTTTCTAATTTTCCTTCCCTTTTTTTTTTTTTTTTTTTTTTTCCTTTTCCTTTTCTTTTTCCTTGGCTAGTCGCTAGCCACAACAATCTTAAGTTCACCGGCTTGTGGCAAGGTAGGTGAGGTTCCCTTGCCAAATCTAATGAACTAGGCAAGGCTCCAAGGTTGCCAAAGCCTTGAGGGGGAGGCTTGAGCCCCGCCTTGCTCGCCAAATCTAGCAAAGCCTTAGCTCACTTGAGGCCAGTCGGGTGAGCTTGAGCCTCACCGTCAGTTGAGGAAGAAGAAGAAAAATTTTAAAAATTAAAAATCAATTTAAAAAAGTAAAATAAAAAGATTGATTGAAATGAGTGCACGTAGGAAATATTATCCTTGCCAAACAGCAAAAATTATTTTCTAATTTATTTTCAGATTTTAACCGAATAACGGAAAATATTGTCATTTTTTTGAAAAACATTTTCCATAAAAGTCATATTTTCTGCAAACTCAAAAAAGTCTAAATGACAGTTCATTCTCTAGGAACTTCTATATGTGATCCAATGAGAAGCAGATCATTTTCTTTTCCAAACCATACGGTTCTTTTATTAGTTCTCAGTAATGGTTCCTCGGCAATCCCGGGGTTTTCTCAGGTAGTTTCCATCAATCATGAAGCACCCAATTGTTTATACGGCAGAAAAGTGTAGAATAATCCGGGTTAGCATGCATGATTCCTGCTAGTTTAGGTTCATCTGCATCTACTTTGTTCCTAGCTTATGATTTCTTTCCGGCTCTTTCTAAGTTGGTTGCAGGAATGCATTTTTATCGGGAGAATTGCCAAAAAAGTCCTAAACCTATTGGGGTTGTGCCAATTCAGTCCTAAACATTTTTTTTTGACTGATTCAGTCCTAAACCTTTTGGGATTGTGCCAATTGAGTCCATCCGGCCAAATTTGGCCGGCCGGGTGACGTGGACACCGGCCGGCGCCGGTGACAATATTTTAATAATTTTGTTTTTTAATTTTTTTAATTTTTTTTTGATGTTTTTATTATTTTCCAAAATTTTTATTGATTTTTAATTTTTCTGTTTCTTTTCTTTTCTTTTCTTTTTCCCCCTCTCCTCCCCTCACCCCCGGCGCAGCGGTGGCCGGCCACCACCGCCGACGAGGTGCCTGGAAACCGAGCGAGGCCGCGAAGCCCTCGCCGCGACCTCGCCCGGACACTGGGGCCGCCGGCGGGTCGTGGCCCGACTTTGCCCAGATCCGGGCGAGGCCGGCGCGGCGAGGCGGCTTCACCCGATCCGGGTGCCGCCGGCGAGGGTCGCGGCCCGGCCGCCCGGATCCGGGCGAGGCCGGCCTCGCCATGACCTAGCCGCGGGCGAGTTCGCTGCGGCTAGCGAGGCCATGGTGGGCCGGGTGAAGGTCGCCATGGCCTCGCCGGCCGCGGCGAGGCCGCCTTCGCTCGCGGCCAGGCCATGGCAAGGCCGTCTCACCCTGGTCTGGGCGAGGCCGCCGACGAGGGTGGCCGGTCTAACGGGGCCGCGACCCCCTCGGCGGCCGCCGGCGAGGGCTTCACGGCCCTCGTGCGGTGGCCGGCAGCCTCGTCGGAGCTGGGCCGGCCACCCGCCGGCGAGGGGAGGGGAGGGGAGAAAAAAAGAAAAGAAAAAAAAAAGAAAAATTTAAAAAAATAATAAAAAATTCAGGAAAAATAATAAAAAATTCGGAAAATAATAAAAAATATTAAAATATTGTCGCCGGCGTCCACGTCAGCTCCGGCCGGCCAAATTTGGCCGGATGAACTCAATTGGCACAATCCCAAAAGGTTTAGGACTGAATTGGCACAACCCCAATAGGTTTAGGACTTTTTTGGCAATTCTCCCCATTTTTATCTGTTGTTTTCCTGGGCATCTTTAAATAGACATCATCTCTCACCATCGGAGTATGTTACTAGGTATCCACAGCTTCAAAGACAACATCTCTGGCCCATATATTAGTTCCCTACAATGTATCCCTGTTATTGTATTACTGGCCGTCTTATGTCCATGTGCTTCCGTGCACTGAGTGCTTTCAAGAATCAAATGCCGAGGACATGCCAGCAAATTGTTCTTTTTCTTGTCTATGCTCTTTGAATTAGTCCATCCTTTTTTCTTTTTAAAGGATACATCACTTCCTGACTGCAGAAAATAAGAGAAGACCTCCGCTATCAAGCATCATAGCTGCTACTTCCACTGCAATGAAAGCGGATCAAGTCGCAGAGAAGACATTGAACGGGATTAAATCTGGCAGTTTCATCGTGCCCTGCAACTCTGTGGGCTACTTGATAGCATTTGCGACTGCTGGTTTGTCTCCTCAAAGATCGTACATCATGGCATCCGTGGAGGTGGTTTGTGCTGGAATTTCCCGTCTCGCCGGTCTCTTCATCCTGTGGAGCTGGTATAGCAGCATAGAAAAGTGGTATGCGCAAAGAAAGAAGTGACCAGTAAGTGTTCTGCAGTGGACCTCCTCAATGCTGGGTTGTTTTGTCATCTGATGCAGTTATCGTTGCTTTCTGTTTTGTTATATGACACGATGACTTTATATATGACAGCTTTTATTTGATCTCTGTATAGCCTGTGATACCATTGTCATTTTGGAATATGAAGAGAATATCTAAAAAAGAAGATTTCAAATATTCGATTGTTTCAAGTCGGATGTCTTGGATTGCCAGCTAAAGTGAGAGCTGCCATTCCTGCAACAGGATGACCATCTCATATGCTTTTTTATCCCAAATTAAGGGCCGCGCTATTTCCACCCTCATTTTAACTAAAACACTAATTTTTCTAGTAAACTTACTGAACTGTCCTCCTCTCTCTCTTCAAATAATTATTTTTTATTTGCAAGCAAACCAACAAAACAACAATATACAAGCAACCAATTGATTGACTATCATATCATTGTATTGATACATTTTAGCCAAATCAACAATCGATATCTCAAATATCATTTTATAAAATTGAGAATGGAACTATCTTTCCATCTCAACCTAAATATGGATTGAGTTAGGAGATAAATTTGTTTATCAAGTAAAGGCAAAGGCAAAGGAACAACCTAGGTCTTAGGATTTCATTTGTTCCCGCATCTCCACATTGAGAAATAAATCAACCAAAATGTTCAATAGTTGATTGATATCTTCATTAATGAAAACAATGAAGTCGTGAGTTTTGAAATCTATTGGGTAAGGTATATTGTCAATCTAATCACAATGTGGCTTCCTATATATTGGCTTGATCATTTCTCTATTGGGATTTAATTCTTGTAATACAAGACAAGCAATTAATTAGGATTCTCAAAAGGATGAACTTGCCCTTCCTACCCCCTAGGTATAGGACATAAAAGATCAATAGATTTGACATTCCTACCCTCTAGGTTAAAGGTAAATGAGATTTTGAGGACTTTGTAAAATCCTCTAGTGGCGGGATTACTTGGCCTAAATTACTTCCATCGTTCAATTGACTAAGAGTTGGAGGAATGTACCTGGAGATTGTTGTATTGGGTTGGATTAGTATGGACTGATTTAATGTCCTAGACCTGATCACATCATTCGCCATTGTATATTGTTGTTTCTCAAATAACCTCTTCATGGTAGTCTCCAAAGTGGGGCTTGATGCCACCCTCGCCTACTTCGCTGTAAAGTGCAGCAGGATTCCGACATTTCCTCCTTGGCTTGGCTCCACAGTAGAGGTTGAGGTCTCAGATTGGATAGCCATATCACCGAGTTATTACTACAACATTGATCAAGCTTCGGATGATTCTTGTTCTCAGCATCATACTTCCTCAAATTCACCACACTTGTCCGTCTCCCATCAAACATGCCAAAAAGATGTCTCATTAAAATTTGTGTCCACAATGAAAAACCTTTCACCAAAAGTCATTCAATGATTTTTTATGAGAGAAGACAGGTTATGGACTAATTACAGACAGGAAAAATCACAGATACCCATATTTTTCACTTCAAACATAATTGAAAGTACAAAAATTTTACCAAAATTTAGTCGATGGTGAGGACCTGAAAACTATAGCTATGACTACAATACAAATATTGAAAGATAATTGAAAGATAACAACATTTATTTGTTTTTGCGAGTGTTTCCAAAGAGTGCGATATGATTATTTAAATCCTACAATCCACGTTTACCAATAGAGGTTACAAATAGAGGTTTCCAACAAAGGTCTCATATAGTTACTAATAAAAAAATTCCACTAGTTACAAGAAGTTATAACAATAATAAAATAGCGGCAAAATAACCAATCGACAGTTATCTTCTTGTTGATTGCTAGTTGTTGATGTCAATGATTTTGTCAATCAACTTCAAGGTTAATGTCGATATCTTCATGCTGTGTGTCATCGATGACTTCAGTGATGAAATGTTGATTCTCTTTAAGTTACCAATGATTATGTTAATAGATGATCAAATTCTGGTCTCATCGATTAAGTCTTTCACATATAAATAATAACAAAAAGTTTGTCATTTTTTAGTGTAAACAGAAATATGTGAGAATTTGTGTTTTAAATATGTTGATCTCCTTACTATAGGAGAATGACCCAAAAAAATCATAAATCTATTGCAATTATATTAATTCAGTCCTAAAATTTTTTTGATCAATTCAGTCTTAAACCTTTGCCAATTTAGTCCATCCTGTCAAATTTCGCTTGCCGGCGTTGAAGGACGCTGATGTGGCAATTTTTAAATAATTTTTCAATTTTTTATTCTTTTTTTTTCCCTTTTCTTTTTCTCTTTCTTTTTCCTTTTCTTTTTTTCTCTTCTTCCTCCTTTGGCTTCTTTTCTCCTTATTAGCCGACGAGGGCCGTGATGCCTTCATTAGCTGTCGGCAAGGTTTGTGGCTCTTGCCGATGGCCTTGCCCAAATTTGGGCGAGGCTTGGGAGTCACGAGTGAGGCGGCCATGGCCTTGCCATATGCGATGGTGGCCTTGCTCATAGCTGGCAAGGCCGCCTCCACCCATGGCAAGGCCAAGAAGAGGCTAGCCTCACGTAGATCTAGGCAAAGCCACCTTGCTCGCGAGTCCCAAGCCTCACCCGAATCTAGACAAGGCTGCCAACAAAGGCTTCGTGACCCTTGCCCAGTGGCCAATAAGCCTCAGCGAAGCCTCACTAGCCACTATGGAGAAAAGAAGCCAAATGAGGAGGAAGAAGAGAAAAAGTAAAAGGAAAAGGAAAAAATTTAATAAAAATTTGAAAAAATGAAATATTACCTAAAAATTGCCACGTCAACGTAGGTCGAACAACCAACACCTTCGTAAGCACGAGGCTAGCCAAATTTAGTCAAATGAACTGAATTGACGCAATTGCAGAATGATTAGGACTAAATTAGCCAAAAAAAAGTCAATGACTAAATTAGCACAATTACAATAAGTTTGGAATTTTTTGGTAATCCCCTCCCCCCCTCACTACTATAGTGGACAAGTGTTGGCGCATGATTGACATGATTGGTTGGTGCATGCACTTGCCTCTGTGAGTGTGTGAATTCTTGATTTGCTTGTGAATCTATGTCATGATAAATGCTTACAATAGGTGAATTAGTTAGCACATTAGATTCGCTAGAATTATGTAGAATATATGTTGTGTTCCTTGAGCGATTGAACTATTCTATTATGAATATTTAAATAACAAGAAATACCTTGAATAAATGAGTGAGTGGTAGTTTCTAAATTATAGTAACTCGAAATTATATGTGATGTTAATTGTTAATATGATGTTTTGCTCTCGAGTGGTGAGTAGGTCTCCTACGTTAGACCTAAAGCTTTCATTTGCTAAGATTAGACTTATTCCAAAATAACTTAGATTGGTCAAGCACGGAGCTCGAGATCATTTAGATTAGCACTTCCGAAAATCTTTTTAAGGATTGAATTGGAGTAGAAATGCATTTCTTTATAGAAGATTCTGGTTTATATGAGTTGAGGTTAAATTATTCATATAATTAAGGGTAAATTAATTATTCATCGAAAAAGTGAGATTTAATTATTTATTCACATATAATTGTATAGAAAATTTCAGGTGGAGACACTGATTAACTGTATTTGATAAGGAAATGCTGCCATTTTATTACACGTTAAACAATAAAAACAGAGAATGTGGCATCGAGGAGTATAATTGGATAGAGACCAAATTGGTGGGTCCCCCATGCCTCGATTTCCCCTCCCGAATTCATCCTCTCCTGCGGACTTGTTGCACTGAAGAACTCCGAATTGCGCTATTCAGTCAACGTTCCCAATGGCGGCACTCTCCCTCCTCCTCCTCCCTCCTCCTCTCCCTCATCGTCCGCCCCCGCCCCGTTAAGATCCCCATCGAGAACCGCCATGTCTTCATCACCGGTGGCTCCGGGGCATCAGCCTCACAATCGCCTAACATGCCACCTCAGAGGGCGCCCGCGTCTCGATCCTTGCCCGGTCCCAGGCCAAGGTGGACGATCCCAAGCAGGCAATCGGGCTGGCCACAGGGATCCACGTTGCCACTTTCTCTGCAGATGTCCGAGACATCGACGGGCTGAGGCATCCTGTGGAGGAGGCTGGGCCAATCGACGTGTTGGTGGTGAACCAGGGCGTGTTTCTCCCCGCAGAGCTGGCCAAGCAGGAGTTGGACGAGGTCAGGTTCATGATAGGCGTCAATCTGATCGGCAGCTTCAACATGATCTTGGCATTTTTGCCGGCAATGAAAGCTAGGACTGATCGGAGGCCAGCTTCAATTGTCCTCGTGTCCTCTCAAGCCGGCCACATAATTACTATTTTTGTGAGAACATTCCTAGGTTCCGTTCATTTTGTAAAAATATAATGTTTTTGAAAAATATTTTTCAATATTTGGTTGAAATTTGAAAATAAATTAAAAAGTATTTTTCACTTTTTGGTATGAAAAATCCGATTTGATTTTCCTTCGTGCAGTCCTTTTAATATTAGAATATTTTTCAAAAATCAAATTTTTAATTATTTTAATTTAAAATTTTATTATTTTAATTATTTTTAGTTTTTAGTTTTCTTTCTATTTTTTTTTTTTTTTTTAATATTTTCCTTTTATTTATTTCAACATTCTTGGCGATCGACCAAATGCTCGCAGATTTCGACGAGCTCAAGCTTGACGATTTTGATGAGCTCAACCTCATAGCCTTGGGCCTCGCTAGAGGCTTGCGCTTGTCGCTAGCTCACCAATCTAATGAGCACAAGGGTGAGCCAGCAGCAAGCTTGCTTGCCAAAGTTTTGTGAGTGCGAGGGCATGCCTCTAGCGAGGCCTGAGGCTAGCAAGCTCAAGGCTCCCTTGTAACTGGTCATCAACCGTTGCCATGGCTAGCAATCAAAAAAAAAAAGAGGGTGTAAAAAAGTAAAAGGAAAAAAAAAAAGAGAAAAAAAGAAAAATTACTAAGAATTCAACCTTTAAAAAATAAAAAAAGAAAGAAAGAGGAGCGAGTAGGGTATGAGATAGTGAGTGAGGAAAATATTTTCTCCTATTTTAAAATATTTTTTTTCTCTATATGGAAAATGTTTTCCCCGACCTATTCATTTTCTAGGAAATGAATGTTGAAAAATTCAGAAAACATTTTCTTGAAAATTGTTTTCCACGAAATGAACAGAGCTATGCTTTGAATAGTGGTAATTGGTGATTGCCATAGGCAGGGATCTATGATTACACAGCTTACTGCGCAAGCAAATTCGGGCTCCGAGGATTAGCGGAAGCACTACAACAAGAGATTATTGCCGATGACATTCATGTTTCGCTTGTTCTCCCACTGGATACTGATACTATGGATTAGTGGAAGGTACATATAGACATTTATATCTAGACTTGTTGAAATGAGTCTATTCATATTCAATGGACTGAGTCATTATATGGGTTATTTATATTTAGTAAATGAGTTATAAATAAATTTAAACATAATGAGAAATGATTCGGTGATAGTTTTACATATATTATGAGAATAACAATCTATTCCGAATCACAAAAAATCAAAAAATAAATAATTATAAATTATTGTAAGATTCATTCCTTTAAGATTTTGTGACTCACTATAAATTATTGTTTTCTGGACTATTATGCTAATAAATGAGTTATAAATGAGTTTATAATTACTTATACACAACTCACTTTTATGACTTTCTCTTCATTCTCTCTCAATCTAATTCGATCCCGTGCTCATTTACTCTACACTCTAATATTAATTAGGGTAAGAGTTTTCATAGATTTGGATAAATATAGAAATATTTTAGCAACATGGGTCGAATTGTATATGAATCCTTATATTTGCATTGCATAAAAATGAGTCTATTTGAATTAGATCATTTTCGACTTGACCCAACCCACCCGTTTGACAAGTCTAGGTATATCATTGTGAATTCACCTCTTGCATATTAACCCTACATAATGTTTTTAGTTGTAGCGCTTTGTAGATAAGAGGATTCAGGCCTATTTGGTTCAGCTTTGCGAATGGGCTTTGGACCTCTAAAGGCCATTGGCCAAATGCAAAGGTGTTTAGTTCAATTTTTTGGACAACTTTGGCCAAATGCAATTGCATCTCCAAAGAGCTCAAAAGCCTTTAGCCCAAGGTAGGTCTAGAGCTACTTTGGGAAGTTGCACTTTCGAAATGCAAGTTATATTGTTCATGCGGGTATGTTCATCTTCTTCGGAAAAGTGAATGGAGGTCGATGACCCCTGGCCAAGGGGTTGCCAGCACCGATGATTGTCACCTAAGGGGTTGACCAACCCTTGTGACCGCTACCTGAGGTCACGTGACTATCGCCTGGGTCATGTGAACCAAGGTGATGGAGGCGACAATTTTGTCGCTTAGGTTCACGCAACCTAAGCAACCACCGCTTGAGGTTGCCAACCCTCAAGTGAGGCTATTTGACTAGCGGTGATTAGAAAAAAAAATAAAACTTTTTTTATAAAAATTTAGCAAAAATCCTTTGCAAAATGTAATTTTTACCAAACGGTATTTAAGTCAAAGTTGTTTCGCAATACAATTTTAAATTACAATTTACCAAACGATATTTACACTTCGAAAAATTCCTTTAGCCCAAAAGTATTTATATTTTTCCAAAGATATTTATCCAAAGCTGAATTAAATGGGCCTCAATGCTCTACCATACATTGCTTGAGAAATCTATGTTAGACGACTGTAACGGAGCAAGACAATCTGAATTAGTTAGAATTTTGATACGCAAATGACAGTTCATTCTTTAGGAACTTCCACATAAAATCGAAGCAGAAGCGAATCACTTTTCCCCCATCCAAACCATAGGGTTTTTTTATTTGTTCACATTAATTGCGCCTCGACAATCCTGGGATTTTCTGCGGCGGGAAGAACATATGAGTGCCATAATTTTCGTATGGCACTCACATTAGTATCAAAACTTTTTTTCGCTCACTTAAATGTTACAAATTTTAAAAAATGTTCATTTGAGTGCCATTTCCGATTTGGCCATCGGAAAAGCTGACATGGCCGCCGGAAAGCTAACGTGAACAATATTTTAATTTTTTTATTAATTGTATTTATTTTATTTATTTATTTTGCTTTTTTAGGACCAGCAAGGGCCACCATTGACTTTCGCCGGCCGCAGAACCCTTGCCCAGATTGGGCGAGGGCCCCCTCACCATCGACCGCGAAGGCTTTGGGTGAGGCCATCACGGCCTCCTTGGCGGCTAGCAAGGGCCATCGCCACATTGCCCAAGGCCTTTGTGGGCTAGATTAGGGTGAGGGTCAAGTGGCCCTTGCCTAAATCCGGCAACAAAGGCCTTAGGCAAGACCGTGACAGCCTCGCTTAGGGCCTTCATGGTCAACAGCTTAGTGGCTGGCAAGGGTCAACGGTGGCCCTTGCGCGGCCCTAAAAAAAAGGCAAAAAAAATTTAAAAATCAAAAAAATTAATAAATTTATTAAAATATTGTTCACTAGTGGCCACGTCAGCTTTTCCGACAAATAAATCAGAAGTGACACTTAAGTGAACGTTTTTTTCAAACTTGTGACACTTAAATAAATGACAAAAAAGTTGTAGCACCAAAGTGAGCGTCGTACAAAAGTTGTAGCACTTCTAGTGTTCTTCTGCCGATTTTCTACTAGTGGTTTCCATCAATCATGAAGCACATAATTGTTTCCATAGCACAAAAGTGTAGAATAATTTTAGTTTGCATGCATGATTTACGAAGCATGAACACTCTTTAGGAGATTTTGTATCAGTGTCAGACACTTGGACAAGTGTTTGACATGCGGTCGGGGTGTCTGACACATGGTCAACAAGTGTTGGACATCCAACACAGCGTAAACTCTCCCAACATGCTAGCAACATGCAAGTCCAAATTCCAATATGCACGGGATTAATTTTAAAAAATTTCGATAAATTAGGGCTCAAAATGTAAATATATAAAATAATAAAAATAAAGATAGAAAGAAGAAAAATCCATTGTGAAAAGTAATATTTAATAGTGAAATGAAGATTTCTTGTTTTATTATTCTCCAAGCTTTATGGATTATTGGAACAGAATGTAGTTGAATTTGTCAAATTAAAACAATGAATGATATTAACAAAGAGTGGATTAATTTTTTTAATGTAAATTCATTCTAAAGCTCTCTTTTTATAAATAATATAATTTATCATGTATATATTAAAATATATAATTATTATATAACGTATTCCAATGTGTCGAAATTCGCTATTTTTTTAGACATATCATGTCAGTATATCGTGTCATGTCGTATTGCGTGACGGTATTGATGTCGGTGTCGGTGTCGATGTCGGTACTACTTTGGTGACTATGTATCCCACGGCTTCAACGAGAATAACTCGGACCCATTCATTAGTTCCCTACGATGTTTCTCTGTACTGGCCGCCTCATGTCCCTATGCTTCCGTGCACAGAGTGCTTTAAAGAATCAAATGAGGACATGCCAGCAAATAGTTCTTTTTCTTGCCTATGCTCTTTGAATTAGCCCATCCTTTCTAAAGGATATATCACCTCCTGACTGCAGAAATTAAGAGAAGACCTCCGATATCAAGCATCTGGTTACTTCCGGTGCAATGAAAGCAGATGAGGTTGCAGAGAAGACATTAAACGGGATTAAATCTGGCAGTTTTATTGCCTTGCAACTTTGTGGGCTACTTGCTAGCATTTGCGACTGCTGGTTTGTCTCCTGAAAGATCGTGCATCACGGTATTCATGGAGGTGGTTTGTGCTGGAATTTCCCGTCTCGCCGGTCTCTTCTTCCTGTGGAATTGGTATAGCAGTATAAAATAGTGGTATTCGCAAAGAAAGCAGTGACCTGTAAGTGTTCTGCAGAAGACCTCCTCAATGCCGGGTTGTTTTGTCATCTGTTGCTGCTATCGTTGCTTTGACTTTTGTCATATGACGACATGACTTTATATATGATACATGATGCTTTTATGTGATCTTTGTATAGCCCGAGATACCCTTGTCGTTTTGGAATATGATGAGAATTTGTGAAAGGAAGATGATTTCAGATGCTCGATTGTTTCAAGCCGTATGTCTTAGAATGCTAGCTAAAGAGAAAGCTGCCCTTTCTGTAGCATGATGACCACCTTATATGTATTTTCATCCCAAAATAAGGGCGGCGCTATTTGCACCTTCAATTTTGCTAAAACATTAATTTTTTCTAGTAAACTTAACGAAATACCCTCCTGTTTCTCTCTCTTCAAATTATTATTTCTTTTTCTATCAGACTAACTCACGAAATTGCCTCATTTTTTATCATCGCTTTCATCTTATTAGATTCGCAAACAAGAGATTATCTTATCATGTATCTATTATCATTTTGCCAATAAAACTTCATTAATTTTAATTTATAATATCATTTATTAATCATAAAAGTTACATAGAATGTTAGAAATTTGTAGTTATGACGGCTTATGAATACACAATTAATTATCTATTTTTTATCAAGTAGTTCCAGCAAAACTTTATTTCAAAGTTGAAAATTAAAATTTAATCTAATTATCTAGCCGATTTTAACATTAAGTGTTATTTCTGGAATAAGTTTGTGGGTTTTTTAAGTTAAACAATTCTTATTTGTGTTTTCTTTTGAGCTTTTTACATTTTAATATAAATTGTAAATGGGAATTGAAAATTTGTTTTGCTTATAATATTTGATAAAAATAGGGAATTAACTGTATGTTCATAAGTTGTCATAAATAGAAAATATAATATCATAAATTAAAATTGAAAACATTCTCTGGGCAAAATTATAATAAAATGCATGATAAAGTGACACTTTGTTGGGTGTAACGGAGCATTTGTATTGTGGAACTAACGAGAGAGATTATAAAAATAAATGTAGTTTTGAGGGTTAGCCTAATAAAAAAAAGAAATGATAATTTGAAGAGAGACAAGGGTATTTCGGTAAGTTAATTGGGAAAAAAAGAAGAGAATGTCTTAGAGAAAATAGGGAAAAAAAGTGTAGAAAAGTCACACACACACACACATATATATAATGCATTTGTGCTAATTTAGTTCTCAAGCTTTTAATAGTATCAATTTAATCCTAAACCTTTTAACCTAGAACCAATTCAATCATTCCGACTAATTTTGGTTGAATTTTACTAACTTGGATGTTAGTTGACCCACATAACATGGTTAGCGCTAACGTTAATATTTTTTTAATAATATTTTCAATAATTTTTTATTTTATCTTTTTTTTTTATTTTTCTCTCTTTTTTCCTCCTCTTTCCTCCAGTGGCCGACATGGCTATGACCATCGAGGGTGGGTCTCGCTAGATCCTCGTTGGCCACAAGAGGAAAGAGGAGCAAAGAAAAGAAATCAAAAATTATTAAAAAATTATATAAAATGTCTACATCAGCAAACAAAATTCAGTCAAAATTAGCAAAAACACATAATTCACTCTAGGTGTAAGATTTAGAACTAAATTGGGCACTAATACAATAGGTTTGAAATATTTGTGACACTTTTATCCCAATATATATGAAAACCGTTGAATATGCTATCACTTCATTTGCCATTTTCTCGAGCATAAGCCATTATGTTTAGCCTCGAGGATTTGGGCCTAGCGTTGAGCGTCTTGGGCTAGGCTGTGAGGGTCCTTGGCCCGGTCTTGGTACCTAAGTCCAAATGTCCCGTCATAGGTCCGAACATCGAGCTTCAGCCGTATCATGAAAGATAGTTTCCGATTTTTAGAGGGAAAATTCATTTCTCTAAATTTGAGTATATATTTTCCGTCGATTATAAAAAGACTTTTTATCAGTTAACTTTTTTAAGGAATTTGATCACTGAAAAAAAATGAAAGAAATATTTTTCTAACACAAATTTTCCAAAAGACAAAGGGACCTCGAATCATCTTCCGATGTTGCATACTGGACTTCATCCTCATGAGATGGGATCAGCAAACTCATGATGAAACTACTGAAGGATACAGAAAAATATAAATGAGAAACCTTTAAAATCATAACTAAAGGAATGCTAACTAGCCTATACAGTAAAGAGACACTCCTAGAAAATCAATTTTACATAAATAAACATAAATGAACCTTTTATTTTATAATCATAACTGAAGGGAAGCTAACTAGCTTAATAGTAAATAGACACTTAATGACTGAACGTAGCGATACATCTCCAAGCTCGCACTTGATTCAACTTTTATACTCAGTGTTCGAAATTTGATTTGAATGGACCTAATATGTAACCCTAATTGAGCTCCATTAGATAGAAATCTTTATACTTGACTTGACTTCGACCTGATTACAATTAGTTCGACTTGATTACAATTAGTTTGTGAAGTAACTCGAGCTTGAGCTCAATGCAAAAAATAGTCAGGAAATATGGATGTATAATGTCAATTTGAAGATTTTTTTTTTGTCTATTTTTGTAAGTTACTAATGTATCTGCAAAAGAATAAATAGAAATTGGATAACCTTGTCAGTTTGTCGAGCTGAATATTGGCAACCTCAAGCTCAACTCCACATATAATTAAGAAATTCGAGCTCGAGCTTGATTCAAAGCTAGACGAGTCGATTTTGAGCAATCATCAAGTTTATTCTTCCTTAGCTCCACAAAGTTTAGTGTTGCAAGAAAGCGGAATTCAACCATTAATTTACTCAAGAATTCTCTTATTTCTTATTATATTTCAGGGTGCATGGAAAATTACAATTTGAAGAATATTTTCCAAAACAATAAGTACTTATATCACTTACAAAAATGGAAGAATTCACGCATCGAAAATAATTAGTAGCAACATTTCTACCAATAATGATAATACCAAAATGTCCACAAAAGTGATTGATTGTATCTTAATTATTGTACCATATCCCTCACGAAATCAATACGGTATATTTATATCAACAAGGATAGTACTAACATTTCCACCAACATATTCCCACTCATTACTACCAAAAAAAAATTCCATACCATTGCAAATAGTGATGATTGCAGTAATGTCTCCCATGCCGACATTGAATTCAATATGAAATATATATATATATATATATATATATATATATATATATATAATTATTTTTTGGGACCACAGAGCATATAGAACGATAACTTCATATAAGGTCCCTACAATCATACCAAATTGAATAAATAATGACTTAGCGACTTTTGTTATTTTAAATATATGAATATCATTGATCAAATGAGACACAAAACTTAGGGGAACCCCTAGCATTTCAAACTAATTATACAAGAAGATGGAGGAATGAAGCCTCCATATAGTAGCTAAGAAAACATCTGTCTATGAAAGCTTACACTTTTGGTAGGTGCTGTCCTATCTCTTACAACCTTTTGAATCTTAGCCAATAAAAGATGAGACTCAATTGACTTGTTTTGAAATCGTCTTCAATTACATTCCATCTAAATGCAATAGATTGTCTCTAAGAAAGACAGTTTGAGGAGTCTCACTCCAAACTTTTGCCCTTGGTAGCCTCGATCATTCATTGAACTTCTAAGTTCCAACCTCATACATAACGCCAAATTCCATTATATGTCAAAATACTATGCCACAAACTACTTATGTAAGTACACTCAAAGAATAAGTGATTTCTATCTTCTATACCAGTCATACAAAAGTTAGACTTAGTATCTACTAAAGACAACCACCGTGATATGGTTACTACTGTCAATAGTCTATCTCTTCAAACAATCCAGCCAATAAAATTATACTTGCTAATATAGTAGTCCAAATTAAATGATATCAGTCCACCATTGGTCCCTCTTGTCTAAGTTCCTTATATATCTCTCTGCAATAGTGTGTTTGGCTAGAGATAATGGGTGTTAAAGCAAGTCTTAACTCGAGAATACATTGCCAACTCCAAGCCATACTACAATTTATGTTGAGTTGCATAGTGGGAGTATCTCTATATTTAATATGATGAACCCAAGTACTCCACAAGGATGAAGACGACAGGTTGATGAGGCTCCAAAGCATGTGACCCATCAATACTTTATTCCAGAGTTTTAGATCAAGCAGGCCTAGTCCTCCCCTCCTTTTTTGGTGAGCATACTGCATTCCATGCAACTTTGTGGGATCTGTGAGCTTCAGTATTTCCTACTCATAAGAATTGCCTAATCTTCTTTTCAATTTCATGGGTAGTTTGCTTTGGGAGGAGAAACATTTGCATCCAATAAGTGCAAATAGAAAGAATTACCGATTTGACCAACTAAAGTCTTCTTGTGTAGCTAATATGATTCATAGACCATCCATCTATTTTTTGGAATATCTTTTCAGTTAGGCCCTTACAATCCACATGCATGAGCCTTCATGTAACAAGTGGGAAACCAAGGTCTCCAACGGGGAGGGAGCCCATGGAGAAAGACGTGCAATTCAATATAAGGAGTTTTTTTTTTTTTTTGATGACCAAGGGAACCCCGCACCCCGCCAACAGCCGGGGGAGTAAACCCTGGGGGCCACACGTGCTAGCCACCACACACGTGAAACCAATTAAGTCACTCTATGACGAAGCTGGGATTCGAACTTTCGACCTTTTGCGAGAGGAAGAGAGCGCGAGCCAACAGCGCCACCCAAGTGAGTGGTCAATATAAAGAGTTTTTCATCCTCAGACAAACCAAAGAAAAAGATATAGCATTTGTCTAGGTTAAACCTAAGTCTTGTAAGAGCCGCAAAATTATCAAGTGCATCAACAAGGCAAAAGACGGAGTTCACATTCCCATGAGCAAATATCTTGTCATTGAAAAATATAATATCATAAATTAAAATTGAAAACACTCTCTAGGCAAAGTTATAATGAGATGCATGATAAAAGGATGGTTTGTTGGGCATAATGGAGCATTTGTATTGTGAAATTATTGAGAGAAATGATTAAAATAAAGGTAGTTTCGTAGGTTAGTCTGATAAAAAAAAAAAAAAATTTGAAGAGAGAGATGAGGGTATTTCGTTAAGTTAACTAAAAAAAAAAAAAAAAGGAGTGTCTTAGTCAAAATGGGGAGAAAATTGTCGGGAAAGTCATAAATCTATTACATTAGTGCTAATTCAATCCTAATTATTCTTTTAATGGTGTCAATTTAGTTCTACACCTTTTGAATTAAAGTCAATTCATTCCTTCTAGTTAATTTTGGCCAACATCCACGTTGACTGATTAATGAGACATGGTCGGTATTAACATTGATATTTTTAATAATATTTTAATAATTTTCAATTTTTTTTCTTTTTTTCTCTCTTTTTTTTCCTCCTCTTTCCTCTAGTGGCCAACATGGCAATGACCAACTAGGGTTAGCCTTGCTTGAGAAAGGGTTGCTAGGGTACTTGATCTCGCTAGATCCTCATTGGTCATAGGAGGAAAGAGGAAAGGGAAAAAAATAAAATATTATTAGAAAATGTCCGCATTAACAATATCTTGCCAAAATTAACCAAAATGATTGAATTGGTTCTAAGTCATAAGATTTAGGACTAAATCAACAGCAGTGCAATTGATTTAGAATTTTTATTATACTTTTCCCCTAAAATAGGGGTGGAAATATGACAATTTAATTTCTGAAGTTTTTGGCTGCCATTTGCTTTAGTCTTGTCTCAATCTCATCTAGTCGTGTTCTCTTGTATTAAGTTCTAGTGAAAGTTAGATGTCTCGCTTGAGAGTTGAGACTACTTGTTGTTCTTGAAAAGCTAAATCCTTAGAACCCTACCATGTGCTCTCATCTAGAATTACTCATATTCCTCTTGGAATTTAGTGGGGGTAAGAACATCATAAATATCATAACTTTCATACAAACTCATTTGAGTGCCATAATTTTTTTTCACTTACTTAAATGATACAAATTTAAAAAATCAATCACTTAAGTACAATCAACAATTTACCTCGTTGGAAAATATGACGTCCACATTAGACGCCAATCGTCTTATGTGGCTTCATTGGCTCTGACATGAATAATTTTTTTAATGTATTATTAAATTTTTACTTTCTTTTTTCTTTTCCATATTTTCCCTTTTTTTAGGGCCAGCTAGGGTCACTAGTACCCTTGCCGATTGCGAAACCTTGAGCATTGGGCAATGGCCACCTAGCCCTCGAGCATAAAGGCCTTGGGCGAGGGCATCACAGTCTCACTGGTCACAAGCAAGGAGAGCTGGCAAGGGCCTTCACAGTTGAAGGCTTGTCGGCCCTTGCCCAAGCTCAAAAAGGGTAAAAAAAAGGAAAATAAAAAATTCAAAAATTAAACAAATCCACATAGGAAGATTTGCTGAAAATTGTACTCAGATAATCAGTTTTACTCTGACGTGACACTTAAATGAGCGGAAAAAAAATTATGACACTCAAATGAGAGCTGTACGAAATATATAACACTTATGGTGTTCTTCGCCCGAATTTAGCTTGTCAATATTCCATGTCGCTATTATGCGGACCTTAGCAGAGAAAGGAATAATGTTTTTATAAATCTCTGTGTCAAAATGTTTGAAAAATTCATTTTCGATTGTTAGTCATTCAAATTGCCACTTGTAACATTCGGCATATGCAAAGTGGGAAGTGAACAATGCGCAGACATGCTCTTCCCCCGCCAAAATGGAGGCAAGTGTAAGTATCATTTGAGTGACCAGTTATTTACCCAACAGCGCCCTCGAACGTGGGGGGTAAGTTCACCGGTTGGATCCGTCTTTGGGACTAAGTGGAACGACGAAAACTGTCGAATATGCCTTCACCTCATTTGCCATTTTCTCGAGCATGAGCCGGTAGGGATGTACAAAAGAACATGAGCCTTCTGGACTACTTAGAGTTGAATCCAACCAGCCTAGAATCAGCGGTTCCCGATTTTAGGTGTAGACCACCCAACTACTCACTCTGGGACCAAATCAATACACATATTAAGTTTTAACTTTTCATATCAAACCCTAATTTTCTCTTAGTCTCTCTCCATCTCTTGTCTATTCATCCTATGGCCTCACCTTCTTCTCTTGCTCTTGCTCTTACTCTCTATGGCCTCTAGCCTAGTGGATTTCTCTCTCACTCTCGCTCTAGATCGCCTCTAGCCTCATCACTCCCGCTGTCACTCTCGCTCTTGGTCACCTCCGACCTCCGACCTCGTTGCTTGCTCTTAAGTCTCATGCCTCTTCTGAAATGGGGACATTTCGATTGATTCGATAGACTCATCCAAGAATTGGTTCTCTAGTGAGTCCATAAATCCAAGGGGTGATTCCTAATTCTAATTTTTTGGAACCAGTTTTTAGTGGGCATTCCCAATTTCAAAGTGGAAACCATTCACTTTAAAACCGATCACCTCAATGATTTCTAATTTTCAGAAGAGGAAGTAGTTTTCCTGAAATTTTTTTACCCAACATTTTCCTGGATTTGAGTATAGATTTTCCATCAATTGTGAAAAAAATTTCTATCAGCTTGTTTTTCTAAGCGATTTGATTGCTGAAAAAATGAGGAAATATTTTTTTGAGTATAATTTCCCACAAAACAAAGGGACCTCCAAACGTCTCCCAATGTTGCAAACTTACCTTCACTCTCACGAGATTGGATCATCAAAAACTAATAATGAAATTACACAAGAATACAGAAAAGTATATAATGAAAAACCTTTAAAACCATAATTAAAGGAATGCTAACTAAGCCGAAGTAGTAAAGAGGCACTTCTAGAAAATCAAGGATACAGAAATTTCCATAAATAAACCTTTTATAATCATAACTAAAGGGAAGCTAACTAGCCTAAGTAGTAAATAGGCACTTATTGAAAATCAATAAAGAGGTGAACTTGAACGGGGCGATATATCACCGAGCTCGATCTTGATTTAACTTTAATAAGCAGTGCTCTAAATCTGATTTGAATAAAATTCCTCCTTGAGCTCCATTAGTATAGAAAATCTGTATACTTGACTCGGCTTCAACTCGCTTACAATCAATTTGTGAAGATACTCGAGCTTGGACTCAATCTTAAAAATAGCCTGGAAATATAGATGTATAATGTAATTTTGAAGGCATTTTTTTCTTTTCTGTCTATTTTCATAAGTAATTATTATCTCCACAAAAAAAAGGAAATTAGATTAATCTTGTGATTTGGTCGGACCGAATATTGGCAAGCTCAAGCTCAACTCAACAAATAATAAGTAATTTGAGCTCGAGCTTGATTCAAAATTAGATGAGTCAATCTTGGACAATAATCGAGTCAAGCCCCAACCTAAGCAATTCGTGCGTAGCTCCACTCAAGGTCTAAGTGTCACAAGAAAATGAATTTCAACTATTACTTGCGAATTCTCAAATGTCTTGTTAGATTTTAAGCTACGTTTATTTTATAGAAAACTCAAAATTCTAAAAAATTTATGTCGAAAAATGATCGCTTGCATTACTTATAAAAATGAATGAATGAAACAAATTTTCATCACCCACTGAAAGTAATTAGCCTTGAATTATTATCGATAATGAAATTATTTTCCATCGACTAATTTTTCTAATTGATATAACCAATGGTCTTTTGTAAAATAAATTTTTTTTTGTCCATAAAACATATTAGCAATATATTTTCATTTTTTAAGGGTGGAAAAAAACTTCACTCCTTCCTCAAACCTTGGAACAAGAGTGGTCGAGAAGGAACGAACCACACCAATCCACATCACACGCGCGCACGCACCCACCCCCCATCGACGGAAGGCGAGTCCACTGCGAACCTCCGGCGATGGCGTCCCTGATCGCGAAGCGCTCGAGCTCCTCCCTACTCGGCGGCCTGAGGGCGGCGGCGGCCAGGACGTACGCCTCGATCGCGGTCGGCAGCGACCTAGTCTCCGCCGCGCCGGGCGTCTCCCTCCAGAAGGCTCGGAGCTGGGACGAGGGCGTGTCCTCCAAGTTCGCCACCACCCCTCTCAAGGATATCTTCAAGGTTGGTCTTCGATTTCTTGGGATTGCTTCATTCGCAGTGGAAGTTTAGTATCTGAATTTTGCTAATTTGCTTTGCCTCTGGGCTTCATTCGGACATGGGATTTCAGGGCAAGAAGGTTGTGATTTTCGGTCTACCGGTGAGTAGATTCTCCGCTCTTTCGTGTTTGTAATGTCGTGCGAGATAATCGAGCCCTTTTGTTTTCTGGGCAGTAGATTCATGTGTGTCAGTTGCAGCAAGCAGTGTCTTCCTTGTTTAGTGCTAACTTAGCTGCAAAGATTGCTCTTTTTTTCCGACATTTCAAATGGTTGAATACAACAGAGGAGATGCGTCTGAATTGTCTAATGCAAATCATTTCAAATGTTTTTCAATGGCTTGCTTTTGGGTTCTTGCCTTCTTGGTCGATGTCATTGTGCGGAGGCTTGAATAAATCAATAGATGATGATATGTAGCTAGACTTATTGTCCTATCAGATAGCAAAAGTAGAAATCTTTCTTTTGAACTCTGCAAAGTTCTTATTTTCTAAAAGCTCAAAGGGGGATATAGAAATCTGGACAAGAGCCTAATCAATGACTTCGTATTGGAATTCAATGTTCGATGTTTCTATGTGCAACTGTCCCATTCTCTGAAGATTGTTGTACTTGTAGAAAGGATAAGTGCTAAGTTCTTAGCTGCAACTTCAAAGGCTTTGCAGTCCACAATATGCGATTAGATTGAATGCCAGTCCACCATGTTTAGGTTCTGTGGTTCACTTACTTCACAATCCTTGCTGCATCATTGAGGAAGATTTGGACATGGACGTGACTTTTACTGACTGTTATGACTTCCCACCAAAATGAATATAGAAAAGAAAAAAAGATTTGGATTTTAGACAATTATAAATAAGTTTCACCTGACATTGATGTTATAATTCACAGACTTTTTGAAATCGAGGTTTTCACTACTAAATAAAAGTCAATCTAAAACACTAAAACCAAAAAATAGAAATACGAAGTTGAAAACATTAGTCACCTTGAACAAAATTACTTGCACAACAAATTAGAATGTTTGCAGAAAAATTTGTTGTTGTCTGTTGATAATGTAAATTGATGTGATGCTATATTTAATTTTCCATCTTACCTCTCACAGCCTATGCTATTTTTTTTTTATTTTTACCCAAGTCCTTGATGCTGGATTCATCTTGCATTTAATGCCAAAGATAAACTGGTTATGCCAGTCTCTTCTCAATGGTGTCACATGTGTTTTCTTGGAACACATTATCAAATTATAGTTAATGATGTGTATTGTCTTGCCATTTTAACCTTGGGAGCGGAGACATGATAACTGTAAGAAGATTTGACATATATAAGCTGTAGCTGCTGCAGGTCACACAATAAAGGATAGCAAGTCGATATTTAACAATTCTTTACTGGTTTTTCTTTTTCTTCTCTCTCTTGGTGCTTTCTATTCAAGTTTTCATTTTTGACGTCTCCCAGGGTGCATACACTGGAGTTTGTTCACAGCAGCATGTGCCTAGCTACAACAATAACATCGATAAGTTTAAGGCTAAAGGCATAGACTCTGTGATTTGTGTGGCTGTTAATGACCCCTACACCATGAATGGCTGGGCTGAAAATCTCAAAGCGAAAGATGCTGTAAGTTATCAATTTTGAAACTCAATTCTTTGCTTTTAGAGATGAACTATTGTGTCTGGCTTGCATATTTTCTTCATGCAAATATCCTTTTGGCAGTCTTTTCCCTCTTAAATGAATTATGAAAGGTTTTGGAATGTTTGAACTGGGTGAGTTGGGTATTGAGTTTCTTGCCTCATCTTTTTGATAATTTTTTAGGAAACATTTGTTGATTGTTGTGAAGTGTTCTGGTACTGCCTTACATCTCCTCTTGCAACTTGTAGAACATCAATATGAGGTCACTTTCTTTTGTTGTTTTTTATTTAAGAAGATTCTCCTTTTCGTCACAGCATTCCCTTTGCAAAAACTGTAAATGTACGTCATTAGGACACGCAGTGATCACAAACAGTGGTGAACTGGTAGTAGAGCAGCTGGAATACTTACCTCAGTTGTATTAATCGCACCATCTTTAAAGAAAGTGTACTACTACAGATGTTTCCTTGGGCAAAACAATCCATTTCCAGAGATGCAAATGATGCTTCTTTTATGATAGTTTGTGTATGACACAGTGAAGGATTGCGGCTGAAGTATCTATCACAATGAGGAAAGCTTGATTTTTTATGTTGTTTGGGAACTTCCCTTGTCCAACTCCCCACATTTTAAAGCGAAAGAAGGCTCTGACATGAACTTGTGCTTGTTTATCCTAAACATAACAGATCGAATTCTATGGGGATTTTGATGCTAGCTTCCATAAGAGCTTGGACTTGACTAAAGATCTCTCAGCAGCTTTGCTTGGACTTCGCTCTGAAAGGTATACCCATGGCGCTGATAAGTTAATATTGGACATCACACATACTTGTTGAATCTCCTTCCGTCTGTCATTGTTACCTTTGGACCATCACTTTATGGATGAAATGCCTAACTAAATGATCAGTTTGTCCTTGGATCTACTTTCTTTTGTAATCAAATGGCTGCTCTGGTGTAGATGGTCGGCTTATGTGGAGGATGGGAAAGTGAAAGCTCTCAACGTGGAAGAAGCTCCATCCGACCTCAAGGTTTCTGGTGCTGAGGTTATTCTGGGACAGATATGAGGCACCCTTTTCTTTTTGGCGATCCTTCAAGAAGCACTTGCTTACTGATAAGGCGTGACTCTGAGAGAGAATGTCATGACTAGCTCTGCTGTATCCATTGTTGCACAAGTTACATAAGGTTGTCTGTTCGTTAATACTGTTTTATCAGGGCTAGGATGATCACTTGCAGCTCGACTGTTGGGTGTCGTAACAATAAGCCAGATTGTGAACAAGTTTTACGTGCTCCTACACCAAAATGAAAAATTTTATCAATGCTTTTTTCGCCATGAAAAGATCGACTAGTCTCAAAATGCCTAGTGGCTCTATACCAGAGATCGTTTGTCCTTGATTAATGCATTTTGCGTAAAACGTGGCCTTTGACAGAAGCAGCCTGCGTCAATGCTAAACTCAAATTCGAATATGTCTTGAAGGTTCGAGCTTGACTCTACTGGTTTGTCCACATACATTGATTCACAGCGTAGTCCAATCTCAATCTCGAACTAGAATTTTGAAAGCACGCTTAAGTCGTATACGTTCTCCTTTTACCATAGCTATTTAAAAAGATGGGATCCGGGGACGTGGAGATACATCTCGATCTTCTCCACAATGGTAGATATGCAGCAACTTTCTAGCTCAAGCTTCACTCAATCAGTCATTCTAATTCAGAAAGAAAATGAACCGAGTCCGAATGATCGACAAATCGAGCACAGATGGGTCAGTAGCTTGATTCACGCTCCCGACTTAGACAAGCAGAAGCATCGCTAAGATGAGCAATGCAGAGAAGCATCAGGGGAAATCGTTGAGGCATTCAAGAACTTACAGAGAGTAAAAATGCGGCAATATGCTAATAGAAAATCTCGGAAATAAAAACGACCAAACAAAGAGATCTGCCGCTACTGGAGCTACCACAACCTTTACTTATTCCATGTCTGTTTGAGCTCAGATATGCAAGTGTAGTTACCCGATCACGGTTCATTAAGGTTTAAGCCTTGGAAGCCTTCAACAAATCTCTCTTTTTTCGCACAATGGGTATCTGGATTTCGTTTTCTTTCTTCTTGTGCCAATGTTATGCTATTACCATTGCAATTAAGAAGGATGAGATGCCGGGAGTATTTCTGTATAATCCATTTAGTGAAAGATACTCGGCATCTTGGTCTGTCGATTGTAAATTGTATACGAGGAAATGAAAATATCTCTGAATTTTTGAAGGGGCAAGTTCTGACCAAAAAAAAAAAAACAAGGGGCAAGCGACTTTGTGATAAGAAACATATAACATGAGAATTTTCCAATGATCCTTTTTCAATACCCTCAAATATATAGAAAGAATGCATTCATATGTTAAACAATCAGCTGATGATTCCTTCAGATGAACAGCGGATGCAGGACGCAGAAACCAATGAGGAAGTTGGTTTTCTAACAGTACGTCACTTGCTTCACATGCCTTTAGACAAGCCACGAGTAGAAAAACCAGAATAGCTCAAGGCCAACCCACAACACAGCAGCGTTAATGTCTCTCCTGCAGAAATATAAGATGAAGACGATTCATCATGCTTCCATGTACAAAAAATAAATCACCCAAGTGATGTGGCACCACATCAGTTTTTGTTTTGCCACCTTTTCACATTTGGGATAATACCACTATAGTAAATGTATCAAGGCCAGTCATGTTAGTCAATTTTTTTCACATGATTCGACATGAAGAATCAGACTTCTTCAAAGAAAGAGTTTTGACAGAGAACTCCACATTCTGAATAGCTCTTTCAATGCTACGCATACGGCTCATGGAAATACATTCTGCCAGAATATTAAGTAAATAGTCTAACTACAGAAAGAAGGGTGTTCATTACCTGGGTTGGGATAACTTCAAGTCGACCCGGGATATTACCCATGTCATGTAATTCTGCATCTGGACTTATGTTGTGCACTATTTCTGTGCCATCTCTAAAAGATTGAGTCAGAAGATCCTCCAGTGAACTCTTTTCCCTGGTGGGGAAATCCGGTTACCACGACATGAGCAGGGACAGATGCAGAGGTTCCAGATCGCTTCGGAGTCAGGTCTAGGCGCTCCATCATTCGGGCAACACCAGCAATTCCAGCACTCATCTCACGCTGAACTCCCTTACTCAACTCCTTGACTGAGCTGTTGCGAGCAAGTATCTTCTCCTTCAATCCTCTAGTGCCCTTTGAGATTGACTCCTTGTATCTGATACACATGTATATTATAGATTAGGCTCTTCATATTATTAACAAAAATAAATTCTCCAAAATTATCAAGTTGCAAAATACTTTTACCTGGCAGTTGCAGAAGAGAACTTAGATTTCAAAGACTCTGAGAAGGAGGAAATTTCAGGTGGACTAGATTCCTCTGGGTTCTGATGACTGTTAACTCGCATCTGGCTCTGAAGAACTCTGTAAATTAAATGTTGATCATAAGAACATCTTTGAAAACCACTAATCAAAAAAGGCACCAATCTGAAAGTCACTCCCACTAAGAGTACCCATACCACACAGGACATTTTCCACAGATGTTTAACAGATACAAGAACATCCTACAAGTGATTGCAGTTAGCACTAGCACAGATACGATGACAAGCTACAGATAAATATGTCGCGTGATGTACCATCCTGCTATTACTCAAGATTGTGAAAAATCTATTTGACGCCTTCAATCAGCATGAGTTAAAGAGAGAGATGCTGATAATAAAAATAAGAATAGATTCATCAGAGAAGGCGAGACACTGAAAAAAGTACTCTCAAAAGATTCAGTTTTCAACTTTCTACCTGCTACCAAAAGTTCCTCCATTGACTGCACCACTGGGAGCCACGTTTGCAACAGGAGGGGACATTGGGGATTGAGGACGAATGTTTAGAAAGATTGGAGTTCCAGAAGTTAAATCACTGCTAGAAGATTCAACAATAAAACCTTCTTGCCCTTCCATATTAGTCAGGTGTGAATGCCGCATCGTGGGGAATTGTCTGGAGAGCTAGAAACACGGATTCTGGAAGAACCAAGTCCAGAGGATCTCTGTCTCTCCCTTCTGCGTAAATAATGAGCCCTACTCACGGCAGCAGCTAAATGCTGCAGAACACGCTCATCAATATCTGAGACATCTTGCGAGGAAAGATCCTGAAGGGGCGAAAAGGGACGAAATAAATACAGATACATCTAATGTGCCTCTAACAGCACTTGCAAAAGCATAAGAAAAATGACTCTTCTATGTCAAATACTTGTCCAATGCCAAAATCCTCATGGAAACTGATGACAGTGGTCGGCGAAGGGGTAGATCTATTCCTCGACCTTCTCTTTCTTTCCTGCTCAACAGCGCTGAGAAGCTCTTGGCTACAGAAAAAGGAACATATACATGAGAAGCAGTGCTTGAGGAAAACAAAAGCTTGAATCAACATGTAAACGTCCTATTTGCTTGTGAGCTAGGTTTCAAATTACAAATGCAAGAATAATCCCAAGGAATAACCAGCCACACTGACCGCATACCTGCCAGGGTCCTTCAGGGAAAGTAACTGCCAACAGATTGGGCATTCTTTGCTTCTCTGTGACCTGTGAGAAAGTGATCTCAATTATTGTGACTGGGCGATTGCCTGGATGTAATAGATTCACCACAAACAAGGTGGAACCAGAGTCCCACATGATAGGAAACTTTACCGAGAAAACTATAAATCTAGAATCAAATAATTTAGGTTAGGCTTTACCATTCAAGAATACATTGTAGGTGATATTCATGATTGCAAGTGGTAACCTGCAACAGGAAAAGGATAGAGATGACCCACTTAGAAAATAATTGCACAGTAGTTCTCACAAAAGAGAAAAACAAATTTCATCGGCTGAAAAAGGAGTTTAATGTGAATATAGAATAATCGATGCATCCACAAGAAAGAAATTCAGGCTTTCATAAACAAGTAGTTTTTGTGCCATCCACTAAACAATAGTTGGCTGTTGAAATTTATCATCTCCCAAAATATGCATCTGGAATTACAATATCTACACCCAACTCAACAACGGACCGTACTAAAAGACGGTGCAGCGCAACCTAGAACAACCAGGCACGCAGTACCACCCATGACCATACTTCGGGCCGACCAAAGAAAATCAACAACTATCATGCTCACACCTGCTAACACAAACTAACCCACATTTCATTTCGAGTCCGGCAGAGCAGGAAGAAACGAATCAACCCATCAATGATCCCCCAAACCTCCCAAGTTCCACATCCTGTATCGAAACAAATGGTGATTTCCTGACCAAATACCATCATACCCTAAATCAGAGGCAACATAAGTACGAATCTATCGGATACAACATCAATTCAACCCAATGCAAGTCAACTCCTTTCCTAACAGGATCCGACATTTCAACAATTCCAACATCACAAGGCTCCCACTGCAACCCCCATCATCTCCCCAGAACAACAGAGATCACTTCCTCACTACACTACTGACCCACCAGCGACACCATCATCAACCACACTATCCCCATCGCGTCACACACACAACCCACAGAAGCAGAAAATTAACATCGACCGCTGAGGAGCAGCTCAAGCGACGGCGATCGTACAGTGGCGGGGTCCTGGGAGGTGAAGCACTCGAGGCAGATGCTGCAGCCGTCCTCGAAGACGTCGTCGTCGCCGGCCGGAGCGGCGGAGGAGGAGGACGAGGCGGCGGTGAAGCTGGTGGGTTTCTCCAGGGAGGACGGAAACGGCGCGAAACTCGCCATGGGAGCTCAACTGGGTCGCTTCCAAGCGAAGGTTGTGGTGAAGGAGAAGGAAAGAACCCTAGAAAAGTGGAGAGAGAAACAAGAGAGAGAAACTAGAGAGAGGAGAGAGGAGAGAGAGTCAAAGAAGAGAATTATGGGGAGGAGGAGAACCTGAAGGAGGGGAAAGGAAGAGGGGGAGAAGGACAGAGGGAGGAAGGAAGAGAAACGTCCGATTCAGACGCTTTGATGGGATCAAACCTCCCCCTCCACACAACCCTTTCCCCTTTCTCTTGTCATTTTCTTTTTCAATTTTCAATTTTCAATCTCCCTCACCTTTTTCCCATCAAATCTCAAAATTTATTGCATTTATTTCAATCACTTTATTAATGGAATCCCAAAATTAAGTTCCTTTAATTTCAATTAATTGAGGGAAAAAGAAGAGGAGGCAACAAAAGAAGAAAAATTGAAAACTATACTTTTCAAAAAGCTGCCCCCCCTCCTCCTCCTGCTCCCCCTCCCCCTCCTATTGTTGATGCAAAGTAATGTTGGATGCCATAGATAAGTTAAATTATATAGGGAATAAGAAAATTTTACCCTTTGAGCACATGTGTAAAATATTTACTGTTTAAGTATTAGTGGTACTTGCAAGACCATAAAACGAACTTCGAGGTGGACTTATGACTAAATGTCTACTTATCATCCTCAATCGAATTGAGTCGAGTCGAGATGAAATTTTGTGAAATATGTCAATGACTTTGATTTGCAATTCAGGAGTTGAGTTGGGTCGAGTTCAAAAAACCATTGAATGGCATCGATGTGGTAATGCTCAATGTTAACTTAAATTGCTTACATTTGTACAACACAAAAGAAATATATATATATATATATATATATATATTTACTTTATCGGTAGTTATAACCACTTCTGTTTCATTAACATAGAAATCGACAAAATCCTTTTACCTTTTTTTTTTATAAGTCACGGTTCAACTAGTGAACCACGTGAGCTACTTAAGTGTGCGATGGCACATAGGGCTCATAGTACTTGCTAGCACAGTTATGCAGCAAAAAGGAAGGAGCCTAAATTGACCTCCTTATTTTCTTTTCTAAGAAAAGAAATATATTAAAGGTAACAACTTCGAGAGATGGCGATAGATAAGGAAAATGAGCAAATGGTAAGTCAAAATCTTCATGACTTAAACCACATTAGGTATGAGGTCTATATCAAGCATTTCTTGCAACTTTCATTTATGGAACACTACTTAATTCCATTTTCATTTCTTGCAAAGCTGATTAGAAATCTTTCCCAAAAAAGAGAAAAGGTAAAAGTGAGAAGTAATAACAACAACTCGTCCATAACTACAACTATAGTCACCTAATCATTACGTGTCACCAAAAATTCATACTTTGAAGCCATTAATTTTCAATTAATTATTTGAGAATAATAATTTCTAAAAAAATTCACCCTAAGTTCTATAAAATTCTACACCACCCCTTGATTTTTTAGATGATCAATAGGTGAAATCTTCATGGGTTAAACTCATTAGTTATAAGATCTTTATAGAACATTACTTGCAATTTTCAACTTCAAATCAATACAAAATTGACTTGATATATATTTCATTTTCACACAAAAAAAGGTAAAGTGAGAAGCAATAATTACATCTTGTCCATAACCATGGCTATGATCACCTAATTATTGCACGTCACCTAAAATTCATAATTTAATTTTTTTTGGGGAATTACATTTTTGGGTCCTCCACCAGACACTTGGCAATGATGTCATCATGTCACTTCACTTCAAAGGTTAAGAAATCGAAATCCATTCACCCACCCCACTTTCCTCCCACCTTCTTTGGAACTTTCATCCTCTTCGCAATCCGACGGTCGGTAGGACCCCTTTCCGCCTCCGATCCGACGGCTCTCCATTTGGAATCGCTTCTTCCCACCGAAGCCACGCCAAGGATCGCTCGATGAAGCATTATTATTATTCTACGACCATGGTACATGAATGGAAAGCAAATGGACCGCCGTATCTGATGGAATTTGTCGTCTTCCTGACAATTTTGTACAGCTTGCAATTAAATTTGATCATTTTTAGAACTTATCTATAGAGTTACGTGTCCCGGACAAGAAGTTTTCAAGGCCTAATAGGTCGCAAAGATGGCCAAAATGACTGGACAATCCTTGAAGCGTTGGCTTGTGACATATGAGTTTCCCATTATGAAAATTATTCAACTACATGTGACTAGGGAGACTGGAGCACTACCTCGTAATAAGGGTTAATCTGTCTCGACTTTTGGAGATTGAAAGTGATCTTTTAGTTTTCCTGCCAAAATTCAAAAGGTTGAGATCATCAACAATCTTAAAATGAAAAATCCATAATAATTTTACCCTTAATTAGTTTTTGTTAAATTGTTGAGTTGGATGATACATAATAATTAACGAAGGGTTTTACCCTCTATTTGTCATAGGAGTATCAATTTTTCATTTTCCATGGTATTAATCTAATTGAACGGAAACTAACGGGGTGTAAATTTACCACATATATATAAGTTTATGGTTTTTGCAGTCAAAAATTAATCAAGAGTAAATTTATCATAAGTATACGAGTTTAGGATTTTTGGTAGTCAAAAAATTAGTCTTAAATAAATTTGTCATGAGTGTACCAATTTGGGTTTTTTATAGTATTAGCTTAAATTCAAAGTATTATTGAAAATTCAAAAAATTGTATAAAAATATAAGATTACTATAATTAAATATTTCTCCACTATAAGATTTGAAAAAAGTTGAAATTAATAATAAAAAGAACAAACAAGTGCACTGAAAGTCCTAAAATTTATCATAATATCCAAATTCTCGCACTCATTGATACTAGAGCCAGTGCATCTATCATTTATCCTAAAATTCTTCCTAATGAATTTTGGGAACCACACATCAGACACTTTTAGTCTAAAAAATTTTCAAAAAATATAATCCTAAAATTTGTTAAATTTGTATAATTAAGTCTTTTTGAAATATGAATTACACTTTTAGAAGGTTTTGAGACTCAATTATTTTAGGCCTTTCAATACACAAATCCCTAAAAAGATAAAAAGATATTCCCACTCACAAACATGCCGACATGTCTCATGGGATCTTTCCCTTCTTGAATCACACGTCGTCCCCTTTTCTTTTCTCCATTTTTTTATATATAAATATAGCGGGCAACCTATATTATAATAATAATAATAATAATAATAATAATAAGGGCTCGGAAATTGAGGTCAAAAAGGTGGGGCAGAAAATTAAAAAAAAATAAAGAAGGGGGTCACAATGATATCATCTCGAACGAGTGAGAATTTCCAAAAGCACGAGGGAAGAAAAAGAAAGGGGCAGGGCATATGGCCCGACGTGCGACCCCTTCGGTCGACTCGAGTCTTTTAAGAAGGAGTCCTTGACTTTCGGAACATCTTCATATGAACGTGTCGTTGTTTGTTGGGCAGCACTAGTACTAACATTAACCTTTGGAAAAACACTTGGTGAGGAACGCGTCTGTTGGGTTTTTTTTTTTTTTTTTTAATTTTTTTGGACTTTTCTACGGAAAGCTACGGCCGGCAAAAGTGAAAAGAGAGAACTGACGAGTTCCGCCGTGGAAAGACGCGCTTTTTACCGTGGGGTTTGGTTTCCTGGCCTTTTCCTCTACGGCAGACCCCGCCGTGAAGGAAGGGTTAGAAAAAAAAGAAGGCGACAGCCCCGCTCTCCATGGTGGAGGCAACGCGGCTGGTCGCCGCCCGGGCTTGGGCCAATCCATCCCCCGTTGCCACCACCACTGCCATCTCTAAGAGTGTCAATGGTTCGGTTCAATTCGGATTTTCAGGAACCCAAGTCGAATCGAACTGTTTGAGTGTGCATTGATTTTGAATTGAATCGCGCCGCTAATTGAAGAGTTTATTCGATTTGGTTTGGATCAATCCGATTTTTTGGTTTTCTTTTAAAATATTGAAAAATAGGTTTAGTGGAAAAAGAGAGATATCATGTAAATTACAATATTAGGAAAAGTGAGATTTTAAGTTTAGTTCAATTGATTGAACCGAAATGAAATTATTTGAACCAAAAAAATAGTTACCTTTTATTGTTCAAATTGAAATAAAAAATATACGAAAATTCGGTTTGAATCGGGTCGGTTTCAATTCCATCACCCCTAGCTGTCAATGCTTATTCTTGTCCTCACCTCCGATCTTTCTCTCCCTCATCATAAGTTCCATTTATTTCACTATAAATAAATGGTTTGTAAAATTTTTTATTAAAATAATCACTTATATTACTTGAAATAATAACTAATGAAAATTGCTTTCATTATCGACAATTATATATATATATATATTCATGGAAGATAAAAATATTTTTCATTTATTTATTTTTATATGTGATATAAGAGATCAATTTTAGAAAAATATTCTTCAAATTATTCATTTTTTATGAAACAAAAGGCACTAATAATGTAGTTTGTTTCTTTATTTTCAGCTTTTTTTTTTTATTTTCATTTTATTTGTAACATCAAATTAGGGGTGTGCAATTAGACCGATTCTATTTAGGAATCGACTAGTCACTTGAAAAACATGTCCAAAACCAGTTCTCATTGGAACTAGTCTGGGAGCATGTTTCGAGCAAATACTCACATATGAACTAGACCGAATTGTCCTGTTTTGGAACTGGTTTTAAAACCAATTTTATAAGCTAAAAAACTAGATCCTATTTTCTTTTTTTCCCCAAATTCTAACCTCAGCACTCTTTCGCCTTTTGTCCTTCCTCGGAACTTCTCCCCAATCTTTTCTCTTTCCCTAAATTTTTATAGATGAATGGGGAATAGAGTTTTGTAATTTAAGTTTTATGTCACATGTTTGGACTTTTTATCATTTATAATTGTACGTAACTGTTTGATTCATTTTATGGATTGTTCTTTTTTCGAATAGAGATTTCTATTATTCAGTTTTTACTTTGAATCATTTTGTTACTCACGACCTCATATGATTTTACTGTAAAAAAATGAATTAAAAAAAGAACAAAAAAAAGGTTTCTGGGTAAAACCTAGAATAAGACTAGAAAAATGGGGTAAGTTCCAAAACCAATTGTAGACAAACGAAGTAGGTTTCAAAGTTCAAAAACTAATAATCGATTATAACATAATGGTAACCTATCCATCTTGGAACTAATTACCTCCGCACGAAACGGGCCCATTTCGGGTTTTAATGAACTCCATCGACTTATTGGACCCTTCGTGGACCGAAAAGTCAATGAAGAAAAGTCATCTCAGACTTTTGGTCTACCGAATGCTAACAAAGCTAACGGAAGCACTACGGTAACGTGAAGAACGGCAACAAGTTTTAGAAACTAAATGTACGGAATGAAAGTTTTAAGACCAAAGTTTTAAGACCTAAGTGCTTGAGCAATGCAAGTTTTAGGAATTCCATTGTAGTTGCCCTAGTTGGGCCGAGTGGTCGGTCCAATTGATTCCGGCCCGCCCTTTTGCAGCCGGTCCAATTGATTCCCGGTCCCCATGATTTCTGCAGCAAACCTATATACTCCATTGTAGCCATGATCTTTAGTCTTTACCTATGAAAGTATAATCCTTTTGATGAAAGCAAGTTGGCAATCTCTTTCTTGTTTCATAATCTGTTCTAACTAATTTACCATTGTCTGATAACCGTTTCAGAAACTCGTCGAAAGAATCTGAATGTAAGATGTGTTAGAGAATCAATCGAAAGACGGCGAGGATTCGGGTCGTTGGCATTGCGTATTGATTTATGCCTTGAAGACACTGGCTTATTGCAGCGACATGTTTCTTTCCCTTCTCAAGCAAATATAATCTTACTATGTTCATCGCCATCTTACGGCCCGTGATACCTGATCCTGATCGGAGAACAAAATGAGAGGATAGGGCGGTCCGTTTATATTACTAATCCATCCTGGATCGTCGAGTTTTTCAGTATGACGGTGATGCCGGATCTGATGTAGAAGCCTTCCGAAGATCTGTCAGCTTCTTGTATTCCCTGCAAAGAGAATGGTGAAATGTGAACATCTGAGGATTGAATGAATAAACTCCGGTATCATGTATGAAATGAAACGCCTTTCAGTCTGCATCTCAAGGGGAATTCAGTTCAGCGTACCTCGGAGTTTGCGATGCTGACATTCTTCCCAATTCTTGCGTTCTTGTCGATGATGCAATCCCTGCACAGATATGTAACGATAATCAAGTCGAAGGCGAGAGTGCATAACGATCATAACTTGATCCAGGCTCCTTTGTGTTTCATGCAGGTGCAAATATTCACTAAACATGCTCAACCTCGCTCTAGTGCACAGGGAAAAAGAGATGAAATGACGACGGAACAGAATTAATGGAAAGATCAGGAACATAGCGATACTTGATTTTCGTGTTTTCCCCGATGCCAATGGGGACTTTTCCCTCAGCAAACTGCGCGGCTACTTCGGCATCAGTTTCATAAAAGTCAGCTCCGAGCATCACCGTGTCCTGTTACGCGATGTGATTAGCTGAAGCAGAACATTTCATACTAAGCGGCAGCTGGGTTCTTAAATGAGATCATGATGAACTTGCCAAAGTAGCAATTTTGTACATGTTTAATTCACTTAAAGATCAAAGTAAAGTTTGGTGATTACCTTTAGGTGAACGTTGGCATTTATACGCGATCTGATACCGACGACGCTGTGCTCTATGAAGCAGTTATTCAAGAAGCTCCCGTGTGACACGATTGAATCGACAATCTGAAGAAAAGATGAACAGTTGGCCAACAATTGGTAGGACAAAAGATGTCGCGACACATCTTTTCCCTCCTCGATATAAACTATTGTGAAGATGAATGCAATGTTACCAGTTCGTGGAATGGGGAATGTAACCTAACCTCACCTTACTGCTGTCGATCTTGGATGGCGGCAAGTTCCTTCTTGATGTGTATATCGGCTTTGTTGCATCATAAAAGCTAAATCTTGGTGGCTGAGAGATAAAAAGAGAAATGCTCTGTATGAGTTTTAGCTCTTAATAAGAACCCAGAACATGTAAAAAAATTGCTTCACTGTCATACTTTTTGTTCCAGATGGAAACAGAAAGAGGCATAGTTGACAGAAATAAGATACGATCGAGTTGAGTAATGCACTTACATGCTCGGTGAGAGCGAGGTTTGCCTCGAAGAAGGATCTGATGGTCCCTATGTCTTCCCAGTAATCATTAAATAGATAAGCCTGCAACAACTTCTCGATGAATCTGTTAATGCTTGCACCTAAAGTTACTAGCTAATGAACCAAAAACATGCTTCTTCAATGAAAATGAGCATGAAACGATTCTCACCTTTATGTAGAATTCGTTGGCAGAGGCAGGAATGATCTCTGATCCAAAGTCATTGGCAGTGGGAAAGCGCCATCTGAGTCGACAAAGAGGCATAGAGTGAATTTGCGTTGATCACCTAAGATGTGCCAAAGTTCTGCACATTTGTGCATGAGAAACACGACTTTGAGTGAACCAGTACCTTAAAAGATTCAGAAGTATCTCCTTCTTGAAGATGTAGACTCCCATGGAAGCGATATACGGTTTCTTCTGCGCTTCTTCCCGTGAAAGACCCAGAACCGTGGTATCCACTTGCTGAAGTTTTCATTTGTATCAGCATGTTATCAGTTTCTGAATATGACTATAAGTTTCTGAAATAAGTATGCTGGTTTTTGTGAGTACCATTGCTTTGAGATCATTCCCTCTCGGCTTCTCGCTGAAGGAAAGGATCCTTCCTTTGTTGTCGATCTTCATTAAACCAAAGTCCGAGGCCCGTCTGTGTTGAAACAGAAAAACTTGTCAAATAGGTAATCTTCATCATGAATGCAAGCCATATGACATTATGAAGCAAAGTATCCTCAAGATGGTCGTAAAATTTTTGTGTTTTGGGTAAGTTGAAGAAATGTTGTTAGGCATGGAAATAGACCTGGGTCTGATTGAATCAGTGCTCTACCTGTCATCCACTGGCAAAGAAGAAATGCTGATATCTGCCCCACTCTGTCTATGGTTCTGAAATGAAGATGTAAAATCATGTGTGAGATTGTCATAAAAGTATAAGATGCCATTAAGAAATAAGAATAATCCCACTAAAATTCCCCGGAGTTTTCCAATGGTTCATCACCTGAACAAAATCCATATAGTCCATCCGATACAAGTGATCCCCAGATAGAATAAGGACATCCTCAATGTCCTTGCTTCTCGCGTCCTGCATCAGGAAGGAACAAGTTATTTGCCATCGTTGCCACATGATGGACAAGTTATTTCAGTTACAATGCATGGACATTCTCACTGGACATGCAGTTCTTGTCTAGTAGGAAAAGGGTCAAACTGAGATGGATCATACCATTGTGTCGATTAATGTTCGGATTCAGTTTCTACCAGGAAGTATATAATGCTAGTTGTTACTCCACCATCCTATTGGAATAACAAGAGCATCAATGTTTCTCTAAGGTGCAGTCTAGAGGAGCATAGAAATAAATGGGCAACCTTAAAATTGATCATCACTTAATTCACACATAAAGGCCAACTATGAAGAATAAATCCTAGTCCAGAACATGTTAAAATTTTGTCAAACCACTTCCATATGTTCCATGATTCCTCAAATGATCCACTTTTAAAGTACCTTGAGAGCATTTGACTCTGACCAAACAGTCGATCTCAGCAAATTCAACTGCTGTAAAACATTATAAGGGCATACCATGATCCTATCTTGAGATTATTTATGAGCTTAGTATCTCTGTAGTCTTGCACAGTACCTCAAAGAGCCAATGGAACTGTCGAACTGCATCTGCAGTGCCCTGGAACCACTGCTTACCCAACTCTCCTGGAGTTTGGGTTGCCGCAAGAACCTGGCCAAAAATCAGCTTGAGTAAGCCTCAGTTGACAACTCCAAAATTGACTTCCACTTTCAAGTTTCATTCATAAGCGACTCTGTGAATCAACAGAACGCATTGAGAAACAATAAGTTGCAGAAGAGTGATTACCTCAACGTAGCCATCTCCAAACGTGACTCCACTGCCGAAATTGTAAGCACGGGCGAGGTGCCTGTTGAGCGATGCTGAATTGAACTGAGTGAGGATGTAGACTTTGTTGATTCCGCTATTAATGCAGTTGCTCATTGGCACATCAATCAGCCTGTACGCACCCCCAATCGGAACCTACAAGTAGGAGCAAAAGAAACACAGCAAAAATTCAGTAAGAGTCATTCTATCAAATATTTGATTGCAATCCATGTCAGATACTCATTTGTAGTAGAATCATAGAACCACCTGCGACACTTAGCTCGGGCAAACTTGCTAGGCAGAATCGCTTTTCAGCAAACATAATTCAAGAAACATGTGGCAATTCATGTATGAACCCAATGTAGGCCCCTTGTGTTAGTCATTGAAGTTAACTTTATAGGAGTAGTTCAAGAGAAGGTCGGATGTAAAGAAATGATGTTATAACACTTACGGCGGGCTTGGCACGGCGTTTGGTAAGAGGGAAAAGACGAGTACCGGCACCTCCTCCCAATATAATTGCTGCAACTGTCCTTGCATCCTTCTTTTCCATCTCCAAGTCCCTCAACTGCATCATGTAACATCATACAGAAGCTAATTTTATTGCTCAATGCAACTGCATCACCAACTAGAATAAGGTTGCTAATTAGCAGTCTCGTTCGGGCATTCAAAATCCATTTCAAGGTCGCATTTTGTTTGTGAGAAAAGATTACTTTATTAAAGCAGTGAAAGAAATTGCAAACTCTTTTACATCCGGCTGACGCATCCCAAATAAACTTACCAAACCTCGTAATTAGAAACAGTAATATCAATCCAGCAATTTGCTTTTCAATATGTACATCGTATACACAACATAGGACATTCTAATCGATAATCCCGCAATTCCCAAAACATGGTATTCTGACGTCTTTTGGTTCGGCGATTCTCTTTCTTCATGCTTAGCTACTTCCCCAATCAAAAAGGGCAAAAAGGGTTGTAGACAATAAGTCTGCCATCTTAATCTTTAAATGGTTAAAACTTTCAGAACTCCAAATGCTTGCAGCCCTGGAGACCCTTGTCCTGTTTGTACATAATGCAATAACTACAGTTTCTTTGATTAATGTGATCTATTCAGTATAAATAAGAACTGAACAAAGTATACTCATGCATGGTTAAATGGCTCTCTGCATTTTCTTGAACTGCAAAGTGTCTAGCGAGCATCAAGCTCTTACCTTTATCTTAACCTCGCCTGCAACATCAGCAGTGAGAGACATGGAAACATGCCTCTTGACGTTGCTCTTTCCATTGACCCCATGACCCGCTTGGCTCATCTTCAGCTTCTTCCCCATCAACTCCCCATTACAGAACTTCGCCATCTTCCAGCTCCGGCCTGCCAGTCCAGTCGCGCCGCGCAGCTGCCCAGTGGCCGAGAGCGACACCCGGCCATCGGCCGAGACCGCCATCTCCTATCCAAAAAATGGTGGAGAAAAGATTGAACTTTGGAGAAGTATCAATCGTTTTAGCCTTTTCTGTGTTGACGTAGAGGAAATACCGTGAACTATGGACACTGAGCAGAGGACAGCGAAGGCAGAGAGAGAGAGAGAGAGAGAGAGAGAGAGAGAGAGAGAGAGAGATATTTGATTTCATGGAATTGCATGGAAATGGAAGATTGGGCCACGTTATCTTCAATAAATGGCGTCCACCAATTTCTTGTCTTTGCTTCTTGTGGTCCTCTTGAAGAAGAAGTTGCATGACATGCCAATTTTTGTAGCTAGTGACTCCTGGCTACTATCCGTTCGATTTTGGAACCGTGAACCGGGGAATATGCCCATCAATCACTATGGAAAAATTGAATTTAATTATAATTACTCTACACCATTGCCAACCAAAAAGTTCCAAATTGGAGAGTCCACTACTGTAGTTCCATCACAATACTAATGATGGATAAGTCTATTCAAACGAGATATCCTAAATCATGTAGGAAACTAATAATAATGTATTATGAGTCATAGAAGACCCAATGGCTAGGCAAGATCCAGGTGGCCTAATATCTCGATCTAGAGGTGTCAAAAAAATCCATTCAATCCAATCCGAATAGGACCCGAACATGACATAAACACGAAATAAGTATGGTACATGTTTCGGATCTTAATACTGCTTAGGTAATAATTATAAATACAAATGGAATACATATTTTGGGTCAAGTTAGAGTCGGAACATTGTTCTGACCCAAACACATTAAATGCTTTAACCCAAATATACCCGCCTAAGCTATCTTCTCTACAACTTTTTATATTCGCAATTCATCCAAAGATGCCTCATCTCACGAGTTTGTCATTATTGCCCTTCAAGTCGGCTCCCATCAATCTCTCTTCCTCTCCCCCCCTCTCTCTCCATTTTCCATATGATTTGCTTCTTTTTCACAGCCGATGCAGCACTTTAGAGGAGGGAGTATTATTTGTCTGCGGAGATGTTCACGGACGAGTCGGACGAGTCAGATGAAGTCTCATGGCGTCACGTAAAAGCATTTTGAATTCCCTTTGTTATATTTTTTATTAAAAAATTATCTGCTCGGAGATGTTCACGGATGGGTTTGTTTGGCCTCACGACGTCATCTAAGAACATTTTGAATTCCTTTTGTCATCATTTTTTATTAAAAAATTATTTTGTCTACGGAGACGTCATCTAAGAACATTTCGAATTCTCTTTGTCATAATTTTTTATCCACGGAGATGTTTACGAACCGGTTGGACAAAGACTCGTGGTGTCACGGTCACGAACGGATTGGACGAAATCTCGCGGCATCACGTAAGAGTATTTCGAATTCCCTTTATAATATTTTTTATTAAAAACCCGAAACCCGACCCGAACCGAACCAACTCGTTTTTTTTTTTCTTCATGTTTTATGCATTTTAGGTTGGGTCGAGTCAGGTCAAATAACATGACCCTTATTGTTCGGGTTGGGTCGGGCAACATCAAGACCCGACCCGACCCGACTGGTTGACACCCCTATCTCGACCAACCCCGGTCAAGTCCTGTCAGCTCGAAGGGTCACATGGGTGGGCTTGGAAAAGGAATTCCGTTATTCAACAACCCAACTATCTTGGCTTACCAAAGTCCACTCGGGTTAGGTGATCGGTTTCATTACGTGATTCACATTTTGCCCCCTAAGTTTTCGAGGCCGTATCAAGTTGCCTCGTGACATCTGAATGAATTAATTTCGAGCTCGTAGGAGTAGTTAGATTTGAAGTCAAAAGTCGCGCTAGTACAATTCGCAATCGGGGCCGTACATTTGATTGAACTAGTTTCCAAAGAAAAATTTAAGAGAATTCTGGCCCACCGTATGTACGGACCAGGCCCAAACGAATAAAAGCCCAAGTAGCAACGGGCCGCACCGCCCCACTCCCCGTGACCAGGCAACCAATGATACCACAGAGGAAAGAAGAACCGGAAACGGCGGCCGGTCGAGCCCGGTCGGACCGTCACGCGGGGACGGTCCCGGTCTTGACCTTCACCAGAAAAGTGGGCTTTTACTGGTTAGACTGTCGTCGTCGTCGGAAGTTAGCCCGTCTTCCTCTCCCGAACCACCTTCTCTCTCCTTTCTCTCTCTTCTCCTCCTCTGCAACCGCCAAAATAAAGACGCGGCAGCGGCAGCAGCAGAGAGCTACGGAGTGAAAGATAGAGAGAGAAACGGAAGCGAGCTCCACCGGCATTTTCTCTCTCTTCAGGTCCCGACAACAACAATGGCGTCGCGTCTTCTCCTCGCGCTGCTCGCCATCTCGATCCTCTCCTCGGACCGCCTCGTCAAGTGCGACAGTAAGCTTCCCGCAATCTGCGCTTTCACGCTTCCGCTTGCTTACTCATTCGTACGCCGTTTCCCTTGCCGTATCCGAGAGAGAGAGAGAGCGAGCGGTGTTTCCGAACGTCGCGGAGTTCCCGTCGGCGTCGCGGACCTGGATCGGGTAGCGAGATCCGAGCGTCCTTTGATCTGGGCGCCGAATCTGGTTCGGTTTCGTCTTTGAGCTCGGGGAGTTGCTGGTTACGTCCGCCGATGTCGGTTTGACTTCGGTCTCGGTAGGCGATTCTCGCGACATTACGTTTCGAGAAATGGGGACTTTTTGCGGTTGCCCAGTTGATTGATTTTCCGATTGCATGTTGGATTAGATGTTGCCACGACCAATGTGGGTTGTTAGGCATGGTTTACTTATGCTTCGATCTATGGGGGGATGCTGCTGAATCTTTTCTCTTCGTCTTAGGAAGATTTAGACTTGGATGGAAAGTTTGATAGAAAAAAAGTGGTCTTTGATTATCCTGTGAACGTAGTCGGTGGATGTGTAGATATTTGAAGCAATTCGTAAATGTCTGATGCGATGAGTAGTTGAGTGTTACTGAAAGCAGGCGGATTGAGGGTTGGATTCGTGTTCTGCCATCACTTAATTCGTAGGAACAGATCTGACCTGAACTTAATTCGTAGGAACAGATCTGACCTGAACTTTTCCAGGCTTGGGTGGCTGGGAAAATCCATGTGATTGTCGTCAGATTTGTTTGATAATTGACAGTCTTCTGTGTGTCACGTTGTTGATTCTCCATATGTTTCTTTTTTTGGGTGCTTCTTTGCTGCTTGTCCTTGGAGATTGTTTCTGAGGTGTCTTAAACTGATGATTAAGAGCATGGAGTAGATTATTCACACATGCAGATGCCAAGTTTTGGAAGTCCATCATTTTTGCTCAACTTTAATGGAATTTCACTTAGATCGTAGGAACATGCCTTTGCACTTAGAAATGCTATGTCGCTGCCAGACTGTCACTCATGTCATAGTTAAATGGAATCGACTCTCTTTAACTGGATGGAATCATCTGGAGAAAATTATGGTAATTGCTGTCAGCGAACTAGAATTATCTCAGGTATCGTCATCGAACAATTTGTTTCATCATCAAGCCTGCTGATGGACTGGTTTTGATTCTTTGTCCATGTTGTCAATCTGTCAGTAAATAGGTCATTGAGCCATATGTTTATTTTTAGTACCTATGATCCTTACACTATAGCTGAATTTGTTTTTCTTTAGGTATGTCGTTTGATTTTCTTGCCATCAAAGCAGTTCTGTTAATATCCAGGAGAGAAAAATGCCTAACACTGTGTAATGCTGCTTTTTGCTACTCTCAGTACACTTTCTTGTAATGCATGTCTGGATGTATCATACTTCACAAAATTCTGTGTCCGTTGGTAGTTGGATGCGAAGCACCATTAGAGTTTGTAGATTTTAATTGCTGGTCACCTAGAGTATGGATCATCATTATATTTAGGTATCCCGGTCTAAAATTTTGCCTTTAATTTCTGCGTTTGGACAAGCCATGTCTTTCAAATAGTTGCACTGCATATCAATGAGCCATGTCTTTCATTGTCATGTGGGGGATGGCTGAGGCCTTTTATTGCGGTGAGCAAACCCCACCCACCATGTTCTTGTATTTTCCCTGTTTCTTATGACTTTGCTAGCTTATTCAGTTGAAACACGAATGTGCTAAAATTAGAACAATTTTGTATTTTAGAGCTGGTACGCTGTTGAAAATCAGTGCCACTTAATGCATTTCTCAAATATCCATGAATAGTACATCTCTAAAGGACAACCCCCTTATTCTATCTTCCATCTATCTTCCAGCTCTCATATGCGCACCTGCTCGTGCTCCCAAGCTACCATCTAATTCATCTTCTCGTTGTCCTTGCAGGTGAGGAAGATAATCTTCTTCAAGGCATTAATAGTTATCGGACATCTTTGAACTTAACAGCCCTTACGAAGAATGATAATGCAAAATGCCTTGCCAAGGGAATAGCTGATCAATTTAAGAATCAACTTTGCACTAATACGACAGGTGCTGACACTGTTCCCGGTACAGAGCCTCAATTCTCCAACTATCCAACACTTTTAGCCAACTGCCATCTGAATGTCTCTGTTACAAGAGATGGGGCAATAATGCCTGCTTGTGTTCCCAACTTGGTCCCAAGCCTTGTCCTCACTAACTTCACCCAGTCTCAGTATTCAAGTTACCTAAACGATAGCAAGTATACACAAATTGGAATTAGTTCTAAAAGTGATTGGATGGTAGTCATCTTAACCACGAATACACCTGAAGGAAGCTACTTGAGTGTCGAGTCAGCCAGTTTGATTCTGAAAAGCAGTTTCGCTTATCAATTGCTCTTTCTACTTGTTGGTTTTGTGCTCCTATTGTGAAGCTGGTGATAACATGGCCTTTTGGCTGCTTGACTGGGAGCAATCAAAGCATAACTACAGAGGATTCATTGCATTGTTTTATTTTGAAGGAAAAGGTGAAATTGCAGGATAATCTCGAGTACATTCTTTTTGTAGTAGCTTGTGTTGTGGCTGGAAATATGTAACACGTGACTTGGTATGAGGATTCTATTATGTTAAATGTGTTCTTCCTTTTGCCCTAATTTCATCCTTTACTTGAATACTGAGGTACATTTGCAATGGGAATTGGTGCAAAGGAGTTGCAGGTTGCTTGGTCTTGTACTTCCAAAAGCTTTCCTCACTACTCCATTTGTTGTGATTAACCTTAAATCATCTGTTGCTCTTGCTCATTATTTCTCGGTGAAAAGTCTTAACTCTGGGGCTGTTTCACTATGCCATTGAGGCCGGATTTGTATCATCCATGCTATCGGTTGCTCTTGGATTCTTGGGTGCGGTTGAGAGAGGGTGGATGCCAATGGGGTTTGGAGGGCCTTATCTGCATCAAAACTCAATTATTTATTCATTTTGTTGCTTGCTAATTCCGTTCTTTTAAGTGGTCAATAAAAAAAAAATGGTAGAAGTAAATAGGAACTGATTGCTTAGTCTCTGATAGAATGACTAAAATGCAATGGATGAATGATGGAATTGCGGAACACTATTACCTGGAAACCCCCCGCGTAGCACGTAGTATGTCACCGCTGGCTATTTCGAGAGCTTGCGTGTAGCTATTAACAATGCAATAGCTCTGCCGAACAAAGGTAATAGCCTTCATGGAAGGAAGGATTCTTTTTAACCGTCAGACTGTTCACACTCCTTTAGAAAAGCTTACGATAAGTAATGGTCGGTGGCCTACGGGCAAGATTTCTACCAAATCCAAGTGGCATCGACGAGATATTAGTTGGTTTTTTTCACTCAGTGCAGTAGATCAAGCTTTAAATCTATGGATCTGCAACATTCTTGTGCTATCACCGATCGTCCCCTAATTAATCATTCCAAAATATTCACACTCGCTTTAGTTCATGTGTCAATTGTGTACGTCAATTGATGGAGCAACTGCTAGAGGCTGAAACCAGAAGCTTCATCCCGGAGAGGCCAGTCTTAATCACCGATACATTCACGGGAGGACTTTCTAGTTCCAAGTTTTTCGAGTTGCGAAGGCAATTGGGCATAGTGTCGCTAATACACGGCAAGCGTGCCTTCAATTCGAACGTGGACTGTCGAACCTAAAATGGGTTGCACGTTTTGGTTGAGCGAAAGAATCCTGTCGGAACACCATTTCTTAAATTGCAGAATGCTGATTGTTTTATTGAATCCGGCCATCTCCAAGATAACGAGTCACTTTGTGACAGTGTAGTTGGTGGATGCTATATTCTAAGCTGATGGCTATGGTCAAAGCTGTTAGCGTGCTCGAGGCTCCTAAGTTCCGACAAGATTCCAAGCTCTGAAAGCAATGCTTTCCCAGACGCGCCGCTACCCGCAGGATGTTTAAACTGGTTTTTCAACTCCTAGATTGAACTATTACTTAATTCTCCCAAAAGCAAAATCAAAAGGAGAATGGAGAAAAAGGGAAAAGCAAAGGTAAAAGGGCCAAGCCAAAGCCGAATTATTTTGACTAACGAGAAGAAGCTACTAAGCCAACCAGTCATCCTCCGTACCCTCTTGAGGATTGATTGAAAGTTCTTTAGGAGCGGTTCACAGTTTACTCTCAATCTAGCAACCATTACGAAATGCAACCATGTTGAGGATGGCTACCGCTTCAAAATATAAACGGGGATTTCTATTGTCTCTCGAGAGATTGATTTCACATTCCCAATTGCATCATGTCAAATCTTCTTCGCCAAATGTTGTACTTCATAAATACTTTGAAGGGTCTTGATGAAACATCAAGTTTGTTCTTTTATAATTCAACGTTCACCTATCCAAGAGTCGGATTCTCTGGGATTCTTGGAAGTGTCCTTAAAATATTAGACAGAAGAGTGATGATAATGCTGTTTCTATAATTTGACTTTTTTCAGCGTATTCATCCAGCACATGGACTTATAAAAACGATGTACAATCTTTCTGATATAAATTATCTATTTTAAAAATTTGGCAGAGATGTTTAATATGATTTTTTCCTTATCTTTCAATTTTGCTGAGTTAATTATACTTTTGATATTATTGTATAAATACCTGCTCATATTTTACTTTTTTGGTGCTTTGGAAAGACTACTCTCATAATTACACAATAAATAATTCTTTTTTTATTAGGAAACCATTAAGGGGTCACCCAGCAAATTTTTAAGCGATCAATTTAGTAAAACTCTTAATTTTCAACGCATTATTTCTCTCATGTCATGAGTACACAATATTTTGGAAATCGAATTTTTATGATTGAGCATGGTTAACAAGCAAATTCCTTCGAATTATTGAAAACACCCATCTCATCAATGTACTATTTATTTTCAGTGACTCCTCAATGTACTTCACTGATGAGAGAGTACATATTTATTAATGACATGTACACAGAAAATGAAGAATTCATTACAGCTAAGACAACAGCAATTGGCTGCTTTAGTAAGTCTGGTCAGAATCAGTTGAAGCCTTCTGCTCAAGTTAGCACGCTGTTTATATTGAGGATATGCTCTCCAGTCCCAGTGAAGTACCTACTCTCCTTGATCCATCACGAAGTCAATGCTTATCTTTCCCTATAAATAGCCATCAGCTCCAATCCCCCAAAATCATCCCTCAAGGTCTCAACACTGATCCAATCCAAGAAAAGAGAAAAAATGCGTCTAGTTCAAGCTTTAGTGCTCCTCGCACTGGCCCTTGCTGGCTCTCATGTTTCAGCATTTCGGCCCTACAAAACCCTAGTTGCCCCCATCACCAAAGACACCACCACTTCTCTCTATACCACCACCCTCAACTTCCATGAGAACTACCTCATCGATCTTGGTGCCCCGTTTTCGTGGTTCTCTTGCGGGTATAAGCACCCTCCTGTGACTTGCCAGGCTGCGCCGTGCTTGTCGGCAAGGTCTTACCTCTCCCCGCTTTGCCATCCATCCAGCAGCTCCTCCAACAACCATTGCCAAAATTGCATCACAACTCCCGTCAACCCACTTACCAAAACTTGCGCTCTCTCCGACCTCACATACAAGAGCATCGCCCTTTATGTAACCAATGGCGGACACCCGACTAGTTCTATAACTTTGAATGACATATACATGTCTTGTGCTCCTGGGTACCTTTTGAAGTCTCTTCCTTCAGGCGCTACCGGTTTGGCTGCCCTTTCGTGGGCTCCTCTCGCTCTTTCGACACAATTAACCCCTCCTCATCTGGGAATAACCAAGAAATTTGCTATGTGTCTTCCTAGTGTTCCTAATGGCAAGGGTACGCTTTTCTTTGGAAGCGGCCCGTACCTCTTTAGGAGCCCCGCCTTGGTTGATGTATCCAGATATCTCTCCTACACACCACTGATAAAGAAATCTAAATCATCTGACTACTACATCGGCCTCAATGGCATATCAATTGCTGGGAAGGCGGTCCGTTTCCCGAGAAACGCATTTTCCATTGATTCTTTTGGCCGAGGCGGCACAAAGCTGAGCACTGTAATTCCTTACACTGTTCTCAGGAGTGATGTCTATGACGCCTTCGTCAAGGAGTTCAAGATAGCGACCAAGCACATTCCTCAAGCGAAAAAGGTGAAGCCCTTTGAGTATTGTCTCAAGTCAAATGCGATTGCATCGACTCGGGTAGGTTTACAGGTCCCCCAGATTAGTCTGCAAGTCGCGAGTGGGAAGGACTGGACAATCTATGGAGCAAACTCGATGAAGCAAGTGAGCAAGGATGTGGCCTGCCTGGCCTTCGTGGACGGAGGGAAGTCAGCTGAGCAAGCAGTGGCCATCGGGTCTTACCAGCTGGAGAACAACTTCCTTGTGTTCGATCTGGCTCAATCAACGTTCGGGTTCAGTTCCTCACTACTGGGCTATGCCACTACTTGCGCCAACTTCGATTTCACAGTTAAACCTTGATGAGGACAGTTTAAGTTGGTGTGGCCCTCAAAGGAACAAGAACCTTTGTGTGCAATAATTCCATGTGCTTGTATGTTTGTCATTTCTGGTTTCCTGTAAGAATAAGAAACAATAATGTAGCCCCTCACCAAAAATAGCAAGTAGCTAACTTTGGTTTTGGGGCAAATAATTGCATGTTCTTGTCTGTGTGTCTATGTATGTATGTATGGTCAAAAAGGTGCACTGCTTTCAAGTTTAAAGTGTATTGCTTATATTTTAAATGTCAACTGAAGCAATTGCGAAACTTTTCAAATAAGATAATACAGAATGCACATCTCGCTAATAACCCCGGTCGAGAAGAAAAGTTGCCCTTGCCCACATTTATACCATCCATCTATCTAAACCTAGACAGTTTTTGGAGAAGTAGATAACTCTAATGTGATCAATTATAGTAGAGATTTCTCATGGGTGCACAGGCACTTAGGTAAATAATTTATGACGCTACAAATAGATCCAAAATGTTCTAACGGCAGATCAATGGAAAAACAACTCTTTTAGCCGAGGATATAATAGAAACTTTAGTAAGAAAACTGTAATAACCTGAAAACCAACACGAGGGTGGAAGAGAAGATTGAGAGGCAGAGAAAGGGAAGGCGATGCTGCTATGAGATTGAGAAGCCATGTGAAGGTTTTCTCTACTTTTAGTTTTCTTTCTGCTTTCCCTCCGTCAAAATTAACCTAAATTTGCAATAAATTGGCCTATTAAAATATTGCATGATGATATCGTTTAGAAGAAAAATAGTTCATATGAGGCCGATGATACATCATGTCAGTTGTTTTTGTGTAATTTTCACCTACTTTGAATATATTGGTGAATGACGCAAACCGAGATGTGGGAAGTTGGTCCAGCTGATTTCCGGCAGTGGTAGGGGAGATTATGATTTCTTTAAATATATGCTACTATTTTCTTATTAGTCAAATTTCATAGCTCGTTCATCTTAAATTAAAATTCAAGATCTGTGATTGGGATTATGTATTTCATGTATAAGACCCGGCTTATAATGACAAAGAGAGTGCATTTGAGATTAGTAATTGGGGTCCATTTGTTTCATGAAAAACGTTTTCCACAAAAATATTTTCTAATTTTCCGACGTTTGGTTCTTTTAGAAAAATGTTTCATATCAAAGTTCAAATTGAGGAAAATGATTTCATTAAAAGAATTGAAAAACGTTTTTAAAATATGACTAGATATCGATATCTGAACTTAAAACTCTATATGCTTAGGCATGGAAACCCAATGTTGGTTCCCAAGTCCCGACATTCAGGGGCAAGTTTATGATGGCTAGACTCAAGTCCATTGAGGTCAAGTTAGGGACCCTAGTGCTTAAGCCTACTCCCTTGACTCTTGCACCCCGAGTCCATCAAGGCTGAGTTCAAACCCCTAGTGCCCATCACCAATGCTTTGGTAGCTGAGCTTAGGTCCATAAAGGCCATGATTGGGTCCCCAAAGCTTGAATTGTTATTCTGATTTTGCTCCACAAAGGCTATACGCAAGTCCTCGATGCTTAGGCTCTAGCCCTTAGTTAATGAAATGTTTGTTCTTACAAATATATATTTTTTTAAAATATTTCTAATTATTTTTAATTTTAATAAATTGAATTTATCATTATTTTTATTCTTCCTATATTTTTCCTTCTTTTTCTTCTTCTTTGTCTAGTCACGGTGATGGTTGGTGACCGACACAGGCAAGCTCGAGCTCGCCCAAGGTTGGCAAATTTGAGCTCGAGGTTAATGAGCTCAAACCTCACCAAATCGGTAGGCTTCAAGCTTGCCATAGACTAGTGAGGCTCTAGACTTCATGAGTCGAGCCACAAACACAAATTGGGCCATTATATTGGGCCCCCTCAATCCAAGCAACCATATTAACATAAACTCGGCCCAAACTAAAGCAACTAAACCTAAGTCAAGTACACTCTAATTGAGCCTATTTTTCGTTAAGACTCCACTAAACCCCAATCTAGACCCTTTTCATGACTACGTCCAGCCATACTAATTTCCCACCATACCCTCCTCCTTTTAGCTATGATTACAATATGCCAATTTTTCATTAGTCCAATGACCATTCACATTTTCTTCTTTTTCTTTTTATGTTGCTTTTTTTTCCCTTCTTCTGCTGAGTCCATCATCATCTCCCTTTAGACAAACCCAGAACACATAAAAATGTGACCGAAGCTCAGCGCACTGCTACCAATTTGACCTAGTCACTAAGCGGCCAATGTCAACACTGCCATCATTCCTACCCTTCTTCATTTGTAGCTCCGATATCATATGAACACCCAGTAAATGAACGATTGCATGTAACAGTGAGAAAAAATCATTCACGAACACATATTTCTAGAGGCTACAGAACCTCATTAGTGTCCAATGTGTATCAGCATGGAGACAAATAGGTTTGGAAATGGATACATCGATAGACTACTAGCAAATGGTGAAATGCATCTTGTACTATCTCAAACATATAAGGCCATTTAGTTTGCTTGTTTCCCTATACAATGATACTCACTTGCATGTCTTTTCTAATGAGAATTGAGCTAGTAGCTCTAACGATAGGAAGTCAACTAGAGGGCATGCTACTTTTCTTGGTCCTAAGTTAATTTCTAGGAGTTTTAGAAAACAACAAACCATAGTGTGCTTTTCCATAGACTCTAAGTACAAGTCCTTGTTGATGTTCCAGCTGAACTCATCTGGTTTGAGTCACTCTTTCAAGAGCTTAGGTTCCCTCTACAAAATCCTTCATCCTCTAGGGCGATGATATTGGTTTCACCTTTTTGTCTTTGAATCCATTTTTCCATCCTTGTACCAAACATGTTAAAATTGACTTTCACTTTATCTGTGATCATGTCACCAAACAACAGTTCAATATGCAGCATATCTCCATAGCTGACTAATTGGCTGATGCACTCTCCAAAACTCTTTCTACAACATGTTTTGAAGTTTTAAGAGACAAATTGAATACTTGCAGTCTCGAATCTTCCAATGAATTGGATATTACTCGCATTCTCAACTCTTCCACCTAAGGGGGTGTATAAGCAAAATGAAGGGTTACGGTTAGAAGTTTTGGAACCCTATCTTTGGAAGTTGGAAAGTTTTCTATTTTATGTATTTCTTTTCTTACAAGTGAAATCTTCTAGAATGTACTTTTGAGTATATAAATACCCCTAAACTTGATGGAAATATATAACAATTTTTATATAACACAATGTAGATAATGGATGCTAAACTCTAAGCTGTGGTTATGGTCAAAGCTGCGAGGCTCCTAATTTCAGACAGAATTCCAGGCTCCGTAACGGATGCTTTCTTAGACTTGCAGCTACCCGCGGGATGTCTACACTAGTTTTTCAACTCCTACAGCCCTGTTACCGAACCCTCTCAAAAGCAAATCACAAGGAGAAAAGAAAAGGGGAAAGGCCTAAGCGAAAGCCCATTTATTTTGACTAACGAGAAGAAGCTACTGATCAAACCAGCCATCGCTCTACCTTCTTGAGGATTTTTCGAAAGTTCTTTAGTAGTGGTTCACAGTTTACTTCAATCTAGCGACCGCAACCATCTTGAGGACTTTTCTCGCTTCAAAACATAAACGTGGATTTCCATGGTCTCTCTAGAGATTGACTTTATCTTCCCCAAAAAATTGCACCCAATGGCATCTTGTCGTATCTTCTTTGCCAAATGCTGTGCTTTGCTTTGAAGGCTTCCAATGAAAGATCGAGATTTGTTCTTTTATAATTCACCGATGGCGGATCTCTAAGAATCGGGTCCTCTGGGATTTTTGGAAGTGCCTTTGAAGTACTAGACAGAAGAGTGGTAATAATACTGTTTCTATAATTTGACTTTCTTTAGCATATTCATCCAGCGCATGGGCTTACAAAATCATTGTACAATTTTTCTAATATAAATGATCTATTTTAAAAATTTGGCAGAGATGGTTAATATGATGTCTTTTCCTTATCTTTTTATTTAGCTGAGTTTTAAACTATATATAACGGGTTGTATATTTCATCATTTTCTTATGTCTTAATCACACTTTTGATGTGGTCATAGAAATATCTGCTCATATTTTACTTTCTAGTTTTGTTCTAAAGAAGTTTGTGTAATTCTTTATTAATGCACTTATGGTGCTTACGAAAGACTTCTCTCATGATTACACAATTAATTCATTTTTATTAGGATTCTATTAAGGGGTCCCTGGGCAATTGTTAAGCGATCAATTTTGTAGAATTCTTAATTGCAAAGATTAGTTCTCTTTTCGAATTATGAAGAAGCCATTACAGCTAAAGACACCAGCAATTGCCTGTTTTAATAGCTCTGGTCAGAATCAGTTGAAATCTTCTGCTCACGTTAGCACACTGTTATCCATGAGGATATGCTTTCCAGTCCCAGTGAAGTACCTACTCTCCTTGATCCATCAAGAAGTCAATGCTTATCTCTCCCTATAAATAGCTATATGCTCCAATCCACCCAAAATCATCCCTCAAGGCCTCAACACTGATCCAATCCAAGAAAAGAGAAAAAAAAAATGCATCTAGTTCAAGCTTTAGTGCTCCTCGCCCTGGCCCTTGCTGGCTCTCATGTTTCAGCATTTCAGCCCTACAAAACCCTAGTTGCACCCATCACCAAAGATTCCTCCACTTCTCTCTACACCACCACCCTCAACTTCCATGAGAACTATGTTGTTGATCTCGGTGCGCCATTTTCATGGTGCTCTTGCCCGTATAAGCACCCTCTCGTGACTTGCAAGGCCCCACCATGCATGGCGGCAAGGTCCTACCTCTCCCCGCTTTGCCCTCCATCCAGCAGCTCCTCCAACAACCATTGCCAAAACTGCATCACAACTCCCGTCAACCCACTTACCAAAACTTGTGCTCTCTCCGACCTCACATACAAGAACGTCGCCATTTATGTGACAAAAGGCGGACACCCGACCAGTTCTATAACTTTGAATGACATATACATGTCTTGTGCTCCTGGGTACCTTTTGAAGTCTCTTCCTTCAGGAGCTACCGGCTTGGCTTCCCTTTCATGGGCTTCTCTCGCTCTTTCAACTCAGTTAACCCCTTCTAATCTGGGAATAACCAAGAGATTCGCCATGTGTCTTCCTAGTGCTCCTAATGGTAAGGGCACGCTTTTCTTTGGAAGTGGCCCCTATCTCTTTAGGAGACCTGCCTTAGTTGATGTATCCAGATACCTTTCCTACACCCCATTGATAAAGAACCCTAAATCATCTGACTACTACATTGGCCTCAATGGCATATCAATTGCTGGGAAGACAGTCCGTTTCCCAAGAAACACATTTTCCATCGATTCTTTTGGCCGAGGTGGCACGAAGCTGAGCACTGTAATTCCTTACACTGTTCTCAGGAGCGATGTCTATGATGCCTTCGTCAAGGAGTTCAAGATAGCCACCAGGGGCATTCCTCAAGTGAAAAAGGTGAAGCCCTTTGAGTATTGTTTCAAGTCAAGCATGATTGCATCGACTCGGGTAGGTTTACAGGTCCCCCAGATTAGTCTGCAAGTGGCAAGTGGGAAGGACTGGACAATCTATGGAGCGAACTCGATGAAGCAAGTGAGCAAGGATGTGGCCTGCCTGGCCTTCGTGGATGGAGGGAAGGCGGCTGAGCAAGCAGTGGCAATCGGGTCTTACCAAATGGAGGACAACTTCCTTGTGTTTGATCAGGCTCAATCGACACTGGGGTTCAGTTCATCGTTGCTGGGCTATGCCACTACTTGCACCAACTTCGACTTCACAGTTAGACCTTGATGAGATCTGTTTAAGATGGCTTGGCCCTCAAAGGAACAAGAACCTTTGTGTGCAATAATGCTGCGTGCTTGTGTTTGTAATTTCTGGTTTCCTGAAAGAATAAGAAACAATATAGTGTAGCCCCTAACCAAAAATAGCAAGTAGCTAACTTTGGTTTTTGGGCAAGTAAGTGCATGCTCGTCTGTGTGTGTGTGTGTGTGTGTGTGTGTGTCTATGTATGTATGGATGGTCAAAAATAAGCACTGCTTCGAAGTTTAAAGTGTATTGTTTATGTTATAAATGTCAACTGACGCAATTTGCCGCAAAATCACATCTTGCCAAGCTCTTCGGATTAGATAATTCAGAATGCACATCTCGCTAATAACCCCGGTTTAGAAGTAAAGTTGCTCTTGCACACATTTATATGGTCCATCTATCTAAACCTGGATTGTTTTGGAGAATTGGATAATATGAATGTGATCGACTACAGTAAAGATCAGTCGTGCACATGCGCGCTTAAATAACTAATTTATGACGCCATAAATAGATCTAAAATTTGGCAGATAGGTGAAATAACAATTATATTACCCGAGGATAAAACAGAAAATTCAATAAGGAAACTGTAGTAACCTGAAAACCGAAACGAGGGTGAAAGAGAAGAAGAGGAAAGAGAAGATCGAGAGGAAGAGGAAGGGAAATTCTTGGCGGTTTGCGGGAAACAGTCATCGAATTCAAGCTTGCTTAAGAAGCCATGGGAACGTCTTCTCATGTTTTGGTTTTCTGTCTGCTTTCACTGGGTCAAACGGTTACCAATATTTTTATTAATTTGGCATATAAAATATTGGCTATGATGTCATTTAGAAGAAAATGTTCCTATGAGGCCAGTCATGTTTTGTCTTAGTCGTTTTCTGTTTGATTTTCACTACTTTATTAATCTTGGTCAATTAAGAACACAAGAAATTCTAAGTGGGTCCAAATGATTTTTCAGAAGTGATAGGGGAGATAATGATTTTTTTGGTCAAACTTGCTAATATTTTCTAAATGGATATAAAGAGATTGCATTTGAGAAAAGTAATAAAAATTTAATGTGTATATATATGTGCGACCGTATTCTTATGACAATTTAAATTTGGATAGAGAAAAGCTTATGGTATGAGTAATTATTTTTTGACCTGAGCAGGTTCTTAAAAGGCTCAAGAGAGAACAAACAGACGGAATACCTATCCTGGGGTGGGAGACCTTGCAATGATATCTCCCGTATTCCCTAGTTGATGAGGAAGAAAAATATTTATTTACTAAGAGAGGTGCAGGGCATGTGACAGTCAGCATGTTAAAATAAAAAAATTGCAGCTTAGCAAGGCACCCTATTTGGGGACTACTAGAGGCACCCTTGCAAGTGGACAAGGGAGGCAAAGAAAGGAAACATGAACTTGTCCACTCTCTATTAAAGATCTTCAGGCACATCCCGAATTCATGTGATCGTGTTCTCCTAACAATTTATATTTTAGATGGAGAAAAGCTTATGGCATGAACAATCATTTGACTCGGCGAAAGGACAATTTGATGAGTAGCTCTCATTCACCAAATAGCTCGATCCGTTTGATGACTAGCCTGTTTTTTAACTCAAAACAGCTGGACTTACCGATCTAATCTTGATCAAGCCCTTAAGCAGTTGGAGAAGGCTAATGTTTTGATGGAATTTGATCTTCGAGAAATCATTTTCCAAAGTACCGACTGCTGAAACAGGAGCTCAACTCTGCTACATCATTATTTTTTACTAATTGTAAATAATTTTCTATTTTGTGTAGAAAATGTCAACAAAACATACAAGACTTCTAATGCATTTCACTTACTCATCTTGCTAAGTGATTAATCTTTTTGGATTGGTTCTTGCACACCCAAGTTCCTTTCGTGTGTGCAAGAACTGCTACAGCAATAGACGTTTGAATTTGTTGACCAAATCAAGAGCTAAAATCCATTATTCATTCACATGCTGAACTAAAGTCACCTCAAATATTTTAAACCAGAGAAGAAAAATCAATTACCGTTACAGAGACCCGTTTGAATCTGTATGCAGCATTCATACGGGCACTATGAATTCTTTTCTTTGGCTTACAGAGTTCATTTCCTTCGCAAAGAATGAGTTTGTGGAGTTGATTTTCTAGCTTGCAAGCAAATCACATCGGATTGGGAAAGTAACATCACACATGCACTAAGAGAAATTTAGAAATACATTTACTTATGATCCTTTAACAAACCTAAACCATTCCCACATTATTAAACAAGGGGAAGCAGCCGCTGTCTGGAAGAATATGATTTATCTTCCCTTTCACTTGGAAGAGGCCCTTAATCACAACTTCGAATCCCGACGCCCTACAACCCACTACTTTGATGACATGCACCCATCATCAAGCATTCTTTAATTTGATGCGATTGACCAAAATATACCTTTGAAGTGCAAGCATTAAAACCCACGTGCTCTTTGTGATCTTCTCCTTGACCATCAAGAGTAATGCTGAACTTAGCACGGTCTTCAGGATCTGAGCTTGCAGTCCCTTGAAGAAACCCAGCAAGCCTTCTCGTCTCCAAATTGCATACATTGCACCAGAAATTGTCTTCTCAGCTTTAGGCCGAGGTTCCTTTGTCTCATCTTCATCTGATTCCGCAGCCTGAATCGTGATCTTACACCTGTCTCAAAGCTAGATAAAGTTAGTTCTGTAGACAGTACTGTAGAAGGCACAGACAAACAAAGGAGGTTGAGGATGACCAAGGAACACACAATTAGAGTCTCAACGTTCTAAACCTCATTAAGGGCTGAAAAATATGTGTAATTAAGTATCTCGTAGATTTACTACTCTCCTTTAATTAAGGTTGACTGATAGCATGTGAATGATATGTATTTCCAAAGAAGCCCTCATTTTTAGACTAGCATCGCTCAATGAATCATCATGTATGTATAAGTCATCATCAATATATCTTGTATTAAGCTTCTGGAAAACTATCTTAAGCAGATAGTAGTTATTACTATTAAGCTCGCATAAAGGTTGACAACTTTTCACAATATCTGATTATATGGTCTCTATAGAAAATTCGAGTGATATATACAGATCAGTATGGCGATTGCAGTATCTTTCCATCAAAGTTTTTCCATGAAAGGTCTCCTGTGGATGTATTTTGCATAAACTGAAACAACAGACTAGATGAAGAAAAAAATCTGTAATTATTACCATTCATTCATCCCCAACTGGCTATTGCAACACAACAATGAATTCAAGAATTAGGTTAAATTAAATCATGTGTCAAGGAAAGAAAACTAATAAGTTCACCTGATAGCTGGGTATGTTATGCAGGTCGCGACACACTTGGAGGCTGCACCCAAGACAAAAGCGGAAAAGGCAGAAAGAGACTCAGGAGATGACCCTGTACCTCTACTTCTGCTCTGCTTTTCCCTCAACAATCTACTTCTGCTCTGCTTTTCCCTCAACAATCTTTGTTTCAACTGATCAAATACAGTGTACTGTAGGATACAAAAGTACTTCCATTATTAACCATGCTGTCTGCATTTAACCTTTGCAGCTAGACATAAAAATAAGAAAAACATATATCTATAGTTACAGGAGGGGGATTCATCCTCTTCTTCTTATTTATTAATTTTTTCTCGGGGGGAGGAATGATTCTATCAGGTGGATTTTAATTATTACTAGCTTACTAGCTGCCATCAGGTTGTTTGCTTGGGATGCAACTGTTGAGCTGCAGTTCAACCCTCTCTCAAAATGTTGCAGAATGGGATGCAACCAACATGAATTAGACAACAGTAATAAGTCCCTGACATCAGCTATTACAGTAACATTATGTATGAAAACGGATCTTGGGGATGTGAGAACATTAGATGCTTTTTTCATCTTCAGAACAGAACGCTCATAGTCATCTTTGTACATTATAACATCTAGAATCTCTCAACCATCAAAAGTAGGTGCTCTCTACATGTGACTACATATTAAAAGAGAATCACCAACCTGAATAGATGGATTTATAGTTAGGAGGAGAGAAATGCCAAGACCATCAAATGCTTCTCTCCATGTGAACTCTGAAAAGGTCTTCCAAAGTCCTTTAGATTTACCAAATTCGCTTGTCTGCATCCTGGATGATGCTGTATCCAAGGGCTGCATCATGCTTTTAATATTAGACTACTGAAAAAGATCAAATGAAAATAGATCTATTCACTCTTGACATTAACATTTTATGAAAGAAGTGAAATTTAAACAAATTGGCGAAAATGTGCCTTTTCAGTGGTCTAAAAATCTGTGGTTTCATCAATGCCACACAAAGATTAGCAGATGTTGTGGACATCGCATTAGACAGTAACCTAACAGTTTTACTCCTTTGTTAGCATTCTACTCGTGACACCTATCCATATTTCCCTCTGTGTTTTCAAGATAAATAACACCAATCCCTTCCATCCATATTATCTATTATTTCAGACACAAGAACAGCCCATGTTAACTACCTGTGTCACAATGACGGTACAAGCTCCGGCTGCAGCTGCAACAATCAGGTTTGCTCTCGTTCCAATACTTTTATGGCCGCTCTTTTTCAAGTAAAGTCTCTTAAAGAAGCTATATCCATAAAAGTATACAAATTGTGAAATGAAAGATTGGATATTCTTTGTCCCAAGTCCCTGGTACAATGAAAGAATCTGACGAGTAGAAATTGCCTCCCATAGGACATCTGAAATGTTCCTGAAGAAGCAAGACAAAGAATACAAGCTATCTTCAGAAGTTCCATGTCAGCAACTTGGATGAGGAAATGAACAAAGGTCAGGCATTTCCATAAGCATGCAAGGTCTAGAAATTTGAAATAACATGAGGGAACCAGCAATATTGACCTCAACTAGTTTGAAAATTCCTACTTAGCCAGTCCTTGGTGTAATAGAAACACAAATACCCTGGTTTCACATCTTGTCAGCAGTAAACTTCTTATTGCTATTCTACAAACTTGATAACGAGTCAACCCCATCCAACTACAAAGAACATTGCAAAAGCAATGTACAATTAACACCTTGACATAAACACCAGACAACTACATGATCAATTTTAGCAGAAACCAGGAAATGTACAGCATCAAGTTATCTTGTACAATACATAAATAAACAACCAAGCATAGAAAAAACACATTGACAAGCTGAAAACAAAATCACAATGAACTACTGGGTTTTAAAGTCAACTAGACAGAAACCTCCCAAGGGTCCCAGAAATTGGGTATCAAAGTCCAGCATGCATAGATTGTGATATTCGACTGTTTGAGAACTGCTCTGAAGAAAACGATCCCCTAGTAGTTGCATGTGACCTCGTCCTAGAGATCATCCCATCAGTGATGGAGGATATCCACGTTGTACTTCTCATATTCATTCATTGGCAAGAATACAATGGACTACTTGGAGAAATGATTCCACCAGAAATCAAACGACAAATGGACAGTGGATGTCTGAAAACTATAAGAAGCGTGAGATACAAATTCCTGCATACAACCTGATGTTTCTCAGCAAAAACAGTTGCCTGACACAATGAATGCTTCCTCAAGTCTAGCATTTAGCAGAAGCCTGTGCTATTACAACGTTCAGTTGAAAACTTGAAACAACTCCTCATGAGAGTCCAAGGCCACGCCAATTGCAGCCGTTTCTATGTCCACGGTACAAGGATCCGTCCAGACACTCATGTACTCTGAACAATCTCATTGAACCTGCCGCCGACGAACATTCTATCCATATAGCATCTCAACTCGAGTACAAAAATAGCAACAGGACAGTGAGATGAACTGCAATTTTCATATGTCCATTGCTAATTCTGAGTTATTCCACTGTTCTTATGCTTAAAACATCACGTTACCGAAAACACTCGCACCATTAGAAGCAGAAAACTGCACATAATCCTGCTAAAAAGAAGTTCACGCAACAGAGCATCTTCTCAAGATAATAAATAAAACCCTGATCCAAAAACATCAAGAAACCAACGCTAACGATCACAACCGACAAGGAAATTCCGCCGAAAGCAAGCCCGACAGCATCAAAGTCTCGTACTCTTGAATGGGACCCAGAAGAGAGCGAGAAAATATCTAATTACCTGTACTTCTGATGGTTGCGGGATCGAACCTCGGCCTGATACTTGGTCTTGCAGGTGTCGAGCGGGTAGAGGACGGTGGTGCTGACCAGAGCTCCGATGGCCCCAGACGTCGCCTCCGCGATGGACTCCAGATTGAACGCCATATTCAAGAAAGCCCCTCAAGTTCTTGCCGACGGGGAAAAAGGGAGAGGCGAGCTGTTACCGTACTCCACGCGCCGCCGCGGCCGCATCCATCAGCCCCAGTTCGAGAGGTGCGAAGAGAAGGACGTCCGTCGTTATTCGGGGAGGTGAGCAGCTGGCCAAAGGAAGAGGGGAGAGAGATTGCAGAGGAGAGACAGAGAGAGCTAGTGAAAGTGACGGAGGGGAAGTGATGGGCTCGGTTGCAGAGGGAACGTGCCGTGTGATGGTGTATCTTTTCGGGAATTGGAAACGTGAAAGTCAGTAACGGGGTCTTTTTTTTATTGACTTCGACAAACCGTTATTACACCAATTATGTATATACATAGTAATTTTCAAATGTATGTCCTAACTTATTTATAAAAATAAAAACACAAAAACTGATTAAGTAATTCGACTCATTCATGTTTGGATCATAAATGTTTCAGAATCCATATTATGTAAAGAGACATTGCTTTTGCTAATTTGAATCGAAGAATAATATAAAATCGATCTATTTACGGCATCATGTCTATAGTTAGCGCCTTCAGCCAAATTAGAAGCTCCAGCTCCATCTTAAGGTCATGATCAATTCCGTCACTATCATCTCCTTTGTTTTCTATTCTCCACTTACTTATCTTATGTTTAGTATCCAGTGAAATTTTAGATTTGATTTATTCGATTAGAATAGAAAACGATTGATCCATTCTATGACATTTCAATCTCACAAGAGTAACCTAGTGACACCGCTCGAATTTGGCTTAAAAAAAAAGAAGGGATAAAGTCAAATAATCTTCTTCACAATATACATACTATGACTAGTAATGCGGTACAAATAATTCCCGATATCGACATCTGGAATAGAAACAAACAAATAACTTTACCTCGAGTTAATTTTTTATTACAAAAAAAAAATCTAAATTGGTATATTTATGAAAAGTTAATTCCAAACTAATTTTGTCGCCACCAAAAATTTCAAATTGATACATTTGTAAACGAAAGACTATAAACTAGTACACCTATGACAAATGCAAAGTAAAACTCCAAATTGGTATATTTATCAATCCACATATATCATCCAACTTAACAATTTGATAACAAAATTTAAAGGAAACTAACGGATGATAAATTTATAACAGGTGTACTAATTTTGGCAAAATTAATTTTAGATAAAATTGTCACAAATATATCGATTTTGAATTTTTCGTGATGTTAACCCTTATTCATAATATATGACATTTCAAATGAAAAATTAGAAAATATGAAATTAGATACCAGTGAACAAGGATGGAACATTTTGAAAAAGCTAGTACTATACCTGGAAGGGGGTGAATAGGTGATGATAAAAATTTTGACAAATTAATATGAAATGACACAAATTAGGAAATAAAGTCTGAGTAAGGCACATAAGTTGTAACTATGTTTGGAATCTGATTTGTGATGAACTATAAGAGTGCGACAAAATAAAATAAAAGAGATAAAGGATAAGAAAACTACACGCAAATTTTATAGTAATTTGGCTTATATTAAGCCTACATCCACTCTCTTACACTATTAACTATTAATTGGATTCTACTATATAATCAATAAATGATTACAATTCTTGAGTGCAAACATTCGATGATAGGTCACACTATATCACTAAGTCACTTTTGTGTATAATTCACTCATGATCACAATATTTTTGGCTTGCAAAAGACAATTTGAGTACAAGAATAGTTTTTGACTTTGGAATTTTTTATTCGTGTTCTATCTTCTTCAAGTGATGCAACCTTCTTACATACTCCTCTATGCCACAGTAGACATTGGCCAATCATTTGGAGGATTATCTTCCATTCTACCGGTTGGACATATTGATTTAAGGTGATCTCGTAGACATTGAAGACAAAGATTGTATTCCTGTTGATTCCGATCGCCCCATATAAGTAGAATCTAGGTTTTCATAAGTATGCATTCCTCATTTGGAAATTGTCTTCAAGATTAATTATGTCAATTTGTTTGATTGTCTAAATCAATATATATTAAGTAAGTGAAATCCTTATTGCAGATTAATTCCATCTTCGTTTTAGTCTTTCATTTTGGATGAGTTTCGTTTTGGATCATGTCAGAGTGGGATATGTGTCTGTTAAGAGAATCAAAGTTTGTATAAAATCTTATGGAATATAATAGACTTTGCTAAGAGTCTTTGACTATTGTTTAGATTTAAGTCTTCTTATTCCAAAATTTGTTCTAATATAAATATTAGAACTTCGAAAGTTTTGTTAATATCAAAATCAAGATGGAGTTTTCCCATCATATTTATCCATGACAACTTTATTTGAAGTGAAAGATAGAAGATGTGCAACCTCAATTCAAAAATACCCTAAAATATTGTTCTACAATATATATCGGTGTGTTTAGGGTTGTTGGTAGTGGTCTGGTCCTTGTTCCCCAAATTACCTTCAAAATTAAGGAATAGTATTTGTAAATCTTCCCCATAACGTGAAATTTTCGAACAACCAGTAACCATATTCTCTCCTCAAGTTCGAAAGCACTAGCTGAAATTCTACCGCTGCCTTCATTTCATTTGGGTAATAAAAGAAAGAATAGCATTTGGGTGGTTGAAGCTAAGCAAGTAGAAGCTCTTCATGGAGAAAAATGATAAAAGCCGAGAGGATTCTTGTCGTGAAAATAAGGCAGAAGTGACCGATCTTATAATTCAAGTCCAACGCCAGAATAGAGAAATAAATAAAGAATGATGACACACCATAAATTTATGTATTTCGATCTAATGTCGATACTTATTTTACAAAGAAAGCCGGCCATTCAAAAATCAATTATGAACCTAGAGAGAATAGAGTATAATTACTCGATCGCTCAAGTTATCTTAGCCACCAACCGAAAAAAAAAGGGTTCTTAACCCTAGATGACACCTAAATCAAATACACAAATGTTATCTCACAATCTCTTAGAAGAATTCGATTGGAAAACTCACAAAAAGAAAACATAACACTCATTTGTATGCTTTGGTGAGTGTTCTTTTTTTTTTTGGGTCAAAGCTCTAGTATGTGTTCACTGTTCACCGGGTAGAATTAATATTTGTATCTAAAATAGAAAACGCTCTAAACGCCTCCTTTCGCAGCTGTAGCACTTGTAGAAAAGCCATGCCAAACACACATTTTAATGTCCTAGCATTAGTTTCCTAGCATTCATTTTTTGTTGTCTTCATCATCTTGAAATGATTAATATTAGAATGCATCAAAAGCCATTTCAATTTCCCAAAATAACTAAAAGGATGTCGTTTGAAGAAAATCTTATTTGATATCTTTGTGATTTTATTTTAGTAAGCGTTTTTATAAAGGAATTGGTAATAGTATTCAGAGCGCTGATTAAATAACTAATAAGAAAATATTTCAATTTTTAATTCACAAATTGGAATATAAAATAATCATTATTATTTTTAACATTAATACCACCGAAAAACCTAAACTAATACTACTTAAAGTATTTTTCCCTGGATAAATACAGCTCAAGTGTCAAAACTTGACACGAGGGGACACTTAAATACCAAAAGTTACAAAAGGTACACTTAAGTGCCATTTTTCAAAATAAATGAATCATTTTAATGCCAAATCGTCGGAATCCACCCAAAAATCCAATGTGACAATTTTTTTATTAATTTTCTAATCTACGTGGCTCGCCGGAAACTAAGTCGATGAAAAATCAGCCAAAACGAAGTCGTTTTGCACGACGTGAATTTTAAAAATTATTAATTAAATAATATGAAATAATTAAAAAATATATTTTTATAAAATTGATTTTATTAGAGAGAGAGAGAGGGATCCAGCAAAGGTTGTGCAGCCCTCGCCACCATTGCTGTTGTCGGGAAGGGCTGGCGACGGTGAGTGAGGGTCGGTCGGGGTCGCCGGTCTTGGTTAGGGCCGGGGTCACGGGCCCTAACCAATGACCGATGACCCCAGCCCTCACCTAGCCAAACCAAGGGCCGCTGGGCGCCTAGATTGGCCGGGGTTTGGGCAACTGGTGACCCTCATCGGATTTGGGAGAGGGTTGCGACCCTCGTCCTAAATTTGGGCGAGGGCCCGCAGTCCTCCCCACAGGCCAACCGAGGTCACTAGCCACTAGCCAAGGCCCGGTGACCCCAGCCAACCCTCGCCCACCGTCGCCGGCCCTTCCCAACGATAGTGGGGCGGCGGCGAAGGCTGCACAACCCTCGCCGAATCCCTTTCCTCTCCTTTTTTTTTATAAATAAAATCAATTTTAAAATGTTTTTTTAGTCTAACTTGGCAATTTTTTTTATTAAAATTATCATGTGAATTTTTTATTTTGAAAAAGATGCTCTGTCAGCAAATGAAGTCGCCAAAAAATGGACACGTGACAATTTAGCTGAAATTTTTTGCCGTTGGCACTTAACCGATCTCTTTTGCTCTAATTTTGGCACTTAAGTGTACATTTTGTAACTTTTGATACTTAAGTGTCCCCCGTGCCAAACCGTACCAAGTTTTGGCACTCTAAAAGTCCGTATGTCCATTTTTCCCAAACTATTTTTAGATCCACAAAAACCTCTAAAGTGGCACTACTAACCCAAATTTATTTTGAATAGAAAGAAAATAATTCCCTTATAGTTGACCTTCCCTTGCCTTCCAAAAACACATAAAAATGGGAAAAAAATGCAAATGTTGCCCTTTTCTTATAATGACTTAATGTCTAAATACACAAAAGATAATCGAGTTCATTCACAAATTGAACAATCTTTCTTCATTTTTCATTTGATGTGCATCCAAACAACTGCAAAGAAATGCTCGAGAGCAGTTATGACACAACTACAATAAATATGATCACCTCTCTAGTGAGAGACCTGCACAAATCAAACAAAATAAGAGCCGTGCACAGATTAAAAAAAAATTTACTATCTTTCAGTACCTTTACTTTCTTACACTGCACTTTTATTCTCCAAACTTGCATCGTCAATTAAATTTTGATGTATTTCTTAACTATATAGTTTCCAGATTAGCATTGTTGATTAAATTACATTGTATATCTTTTATCTTGGCTTACTTAGGCTTTGTTGATAGAATTTGTTTACGTTTGATTTGCTTATAATAGTTGTACTTTGTAGAGCTTATTTACGTATGGTTCATTTGTAATAGCTGTATTTTCCAAGCCTTAGTTTGCATTTGTATGGTTTGCGCTGAAGTAAAGCTATTGATTTCCTTATTTGTGGGGACATTTCTTGTCCAGAGTTAATGCAAAACCCATTTCCTCTAATAAAAATAGAAAACGAATTTCAGTGAAACATACTTCATTGCCGGAGAAATTCTAGCAAAACAACTTGAAATCACTAGCCTTGGGCTATAAACTATATTTTGGAATTAATGCCTTCGAGCTAATTAAGCTACAAAAGACTTTGCGAGGGTGAAGATTTAGACCTCAGGGATTGTTCTTTGAATTTATTTCAAATAGGAAGCAGAAGATTGTCCACTCACCTAAGGTTAATCGGTTCAAAGCTAAATGGAATTGAACATATTTACTAGTTTAGTTGGCTTGTTGTTTTAAGGAAAAATGATACAAATTATCCTTGAATTTTAGCCCAATATATATTACAGTTATAAACTTTTTAATTTATTTAATGTGATCCCTAAACTATAATCCAATATGCAATATAATCTCTAAATTTTCAAATTGCTCAATATGATCCCTAAACTTTTAGTACATGTTCAATTTAGTCTCCAAACTATAAGAATATGTTCGATGTTAACATGCAATGTAACGAAAGTCCAAAGATGGCATTGAACAAAATTAAAAGTTCATAAACCTTATCATGCATAAGACTAAAATTCCAGGATCATTTGTGTCATTCTCAACAAGATTGAGTTAATTAGTTCCGAAGCATCTTGAAAAACTGATCAAATGCATTATAAGTCTAAACCTGGAGAAAAACATGAATCCATATTTTCTCGAGCAAATGACATCAGGATGACTAGAATGATATCTACACAGAACTATGCGAATTGCTTTTGCCAAGCATGCAACAGACCCAAGAACCCAAATGCCAAACTAAACTGGATAGGGGAAATTTTACCATTAAACCACGGAGATTGTGCTTCCTGACTTCTCTCCCCACAGGTAAATAATCTTTGCCTAATCAATTGCACAATACATCCATAGATTGTACGATGTGATTTTCAGTGCAAGCACAAATAGACAACGCAATCCTATCCATTCAAGCACGAGCCATGGTAAGCATTGCACTTACAAGCATCATTAAATGAACGTAAATTGTAAATTGCAACACCAAGATATACAAACCCAGCCATGATCACTCAAGTCTTGCCAGATCGCAATTTTGATAGCATAAGAAAGCAAACTGTTTGGAGGAACTCCTGTGAAAAAATGACAAGACAAATGGAACAGGGAAAGATAGACCCAGCAACATATCATTGGGATGAAGCTTCATCTTTCTTCTCCGACAAGTACCTAGATAGAAAAAACAGCAACATAAAATGATGTTCATCTTTTTGCGCATCTCCCGGTCATATGCATTATGATGATTAACATCAGATAATACCAATAATGATGGAGCCATAGAAACTTTAAGTGTATGCTAGAGGTATCATGCAAAGTGTGTATTAAACCAATATTGAGATCGGTACTTACCCCTGACCCTTCGCCCAACGGGAGAGTTGATAGAGCTGGACGGTTTCATTTGAAACATGGCATGCAAGAAGTAGATAGTTGCGCGGTTGCACCATCCATGCAAACCTCATAAACAGTGCTGAGTATATGCACATAGCTGCATCCAAGACAAGGGGGTGAAAACAGTGTCTAGCTGGGCATGAAAAGAAGATAAATTGACACATTTTTTTGGATCAGAAATTGTTCACCTGCAGTCATGTTGCCTGATATCATCTCTGGGGGTTTCTTCGTGTCAACCAATCCCTATTGGAAGCACCAAATAAATAAAACACCAGTGGAAAAACTAAACCTCAAGATGTTTTATTAGGCACATAGAAATAGACAGTAGAAGAGAAGCATACAGCGACCACAAATCCCCAGTTTGCAACAGGTCCCCAAAAATGAGTCGTCTTGGGGCCGACAGGACTGTTCAGGAAAGCTCGAAAAGAAGCCATTTACTGGAAGTAATTCCTACAGAAAAAGCACATTGGGCTCATAAGAGGCATGCCTCTGAATTATATCTAGATATAACTCTCATGCATAACTTGAAGAAAGGTCAACCACATTACAAAGGTTATATTGGAACAGTAATCTTGCAACTCTTAGCTCAAATTTCTGAAAGACAGAAGATAACCACAAATCTAAAACTAGTAAATCCTATACAAATCGCCATCTATTGCTCAACAGGTGCTTATATTAGGCTTCCTTTATTTGCACAGCTATGCCTTAGTGAGTCTCCATAAGCAAATGTTAAGCACACTATTTTCATTTAAGTTGAGATAAAGAAATAGCTAAACAAGCGACAGAAGCATAGATCTCTCATAAACAAACTGGCTTTTTACATAGGCAACAACTACATGGACAGCATATTTACTAGTCGAAGACAAGGGGCAAGCATAGGCCTTTCCATAGTCCAGAGGTAGTGTAGGACCAATGCTAATTGTTCAAAATATTTGAATCAGTAGCATTAATCAAATTTTGGTGATTGATGTCAATTCGTCACTAATACAAACTACTGCATGATAGCAAGACTATAACATGAAAGAAAAGGCAAATCCCATTGTAACAAAAGATTCCCCTTTTATGTGGAAAGGGCCCATATCAATAATTATGATTTTACATATGGACAATTCAGCATAAAGCAATGTGTAAAGACTTCCAAAACAATTACAAGCAATAAAAGAACAGTACATTATTCTATGAGAAATTTCCTTGGATAATAACAGTTCTAAGGTAAACAAAGAACATGGCTTGCTCAATTGAACAAAAAGTCAAGATTTTGAGATTAGAATTTCCCAGCAGAACATCACTGAAACTTGAACTCCATTATCATGTGATCTGATTGAATCGAAATTAGCATAATGACTTCATTCAAGTGCAGAATTTTAACCAGACCTGGCACAGGGCATCTCAATAAATCCTAGGACCAACTGTAATCCATGAAAGAAGGGCCAAAAACTGTGTCATTGGTTGCAATTCCGGTTCAAACCTAGGAACAGATGCAGAAGCCCTAGTAACGCAGAACTTTCAGAAATCCACCAGCCAGTCAATAAAGATGATTGAGATGGTGGGTGGTGTGGCAGCTGAAGAAGTGGAGGGGAAGCTAGGCTGGGAGGTCAGGGATATGATTTTTCTAATAGGGAGGATTTTTATGGAATATGGAAATTTCAGAACTATAACAGGGGTAATTTAGAAAGAAATAACGAATTTTGTACATAAATCAAAGATGTCAACTATTGTGAGGTGCAATGTGGTCTACAAGATGAGAACTCAATGCAAAGTGTAATTAAGGAGGGCAGAAGGTTGAAGTCAGGTTCCTAATAGACACATATTGCGTGAGGGTATTCTTTCCCAGCAAGATGCCTACTGGGTGGGCTTTCTCTAAAACCCCTTACTCTATTGATACTAGCCGCACTAAGACTATCAAGGAATGTCTCTCCTTTCTCCTTGAGTACTAGACTCTAGGGACGAAGTCCAAATGGTAGGTTTCAAATCTTTCTCCCTTCACTGACTCCTTATCTTCAACTTCAATTACAAAGCATTCTGCTTCCTGAGAGCTTCTTAAATTCATTCGAGCAAGGCTCGTGAAGCCTATGTGGAGAAAGCTGTACAAAATAGAGAATGGAAAGAGGTATGAGGTTAAAAATGGAGGGGGATTTAAAGTGTTCTTCCTAAGTGAACTTCTTTTCTTTGCCAACAGGTCACCAGATGTTGACAATCTCGTGATAAGTTATTTCTGTAAAAAACACCATCAGGCAAGAAAAGAGAAGCTTCATAGAAGAATTATCCATTGACATGCTCAGGATTTGAAAAATGCAAATAGGTCTAATAACTATTCCTTCAAAGGGATACTCCAAATATGAGTCATTTTCCAAATACAAAAGCGAAAAAAGCAAGAATTTCGCCAAATCCAGATGATTCGATTCTTCCTTAGAACACCAGAGCTTTTGGGATGTATTATGCATGTTTTAGCATCATGCCAGAAAGCACTTCTGATGAAATACAAATGTTCCAAGAAAACGGGGCGAAAGGCATCGCTTCAACAGAAATGGGTACAGTCGCCCTTCCCCGCAGCCGCAGAACTTGCCCAAGGGCATCCGCCATTAGGCAACGGCGGCCCCACGGGCCCCTGCCCCATATGGGCAAAATTCCAGCCGACAGTTCTATTCAGCCACGGAAGCTCCCTTTGCTCCATCGATGCCCCTTTTCTTTCATTGCTAGCCTTTTTCATTTCACACACCCATCGAGACTCAGAGACCAAATACATGACCGAACCCCCTAAAAAGAAGGTCCAACAATTCATAACCTCTCAAAATACAGGGACCCAAATCGAACATCCACATGCCAAGCGCCGATCTCTGCCACAAATCCAAATTCACCAAGCTTCAACACACGCACGAACGCGCACAAACACTAGACATACGGAGAGAATCGGCCAACACCCACCGGACATAGAGAGAGAATCGGCGAGCTGGGGCAGGAGAAAGAGAGAGACCATCGGATATCTGGGGTACCTGTGATTCGAAGACGACGACGGCAAGCCGGCGTGGCGTCGTCAAGTGTCGAGAATCCGATCACGGGCAAGCGAAGCTCGAAAGCCAGCGACCGAGCAAATCTCCAGGCGACAGGCGTTCGTTTGACTTTGGAGTTGGTGAGAGAAGAAGCTGGAGATCCTCTTTGCATTTCATCTAACTACTAATATAAAAAAAATATATTGTTTTTGGTCGAAAAAAATTTTTTTTTTTTTTTTAAGTAAGTTTATTTAGTTTTGCTAAAATTGCTCAAAATTTATTTCATCAAGAAAATTTTGCTTGTTCTTCCAAATTATTTTTTTCCAATTAATAAATTGATTAATGAAAATGGAGCTTAAAAATTATACTAATTCGATAATATTAGCTAAGTAATATATCATGAATGACAAATGGAGATTTTAAATAAGTAAAAAGTACAGAGTGTTGCATGTTAAGTCTACTTCAAATAGAACTTTTTAACGAATGTTTTTCCATTCTTAAGTTGCTTGTGTAAAGAGATTATTATCAAATATGTGTGCATTGTTTCACAAAGATTTATATTATTGTTAGATTTTTTATTCCAGTTTTTTTTTTCAACTATATATAAATAGGTTGATTTTCCTTATTTGTGCTAGGAAACTCTAGAGAGAAATGCTTGATTTATATTTCACTTGTGAAAGGGATAATAAATGAGGGGAAGAGACTTTTATATACAAACGTACACGACTAACCATAATAGTAGATTTCTTCTCGATTTTACAGTAGAGATTATATTATTCTATCACCCAACTACCCGCATTTATTTCAAAATATATAAATATCATATTGCTTCGTCCCAAGGATATTCTAAAATATTTGAAAAACCCTTAAAACTCGAGAAATGTTTGAGGGTCGATCGTTCGTGGGTCAATCATGGTCCTTCATACAAAAACCCTCGAGTTTGGGACTGTGACATATGCAAGTGAGAATTAAGAAATAATTCTACTAATTTGACAATTTAGGTTTAAGATGCGTTAGATCATAAAAGTATGATTATTATTCGTAGCTAAGTTGACTAATGACTTTTGCATATTGAGTCTATTTTACTTTTAATGAATTTATTTTCCATACAAAAGTTGTTAGTAGGAATTAATTGGTAGTGTAAATGCAATTAGATTTTAAAATTTTCAAGTTTTGTAATCAAGTTATAAAATTTTATAGTTCATAAGCTTCGTTAACTTCATCGACAATGGAAAAGCTTCTCGTGGAGTGGGTCCTATCTAAGAAGAAAAGGCTATTCTTTTCAAAAAACCAAAAAAAAAAAAACCACAAAAGAAAAAGAAAAAGCCATACCTAATGGTTGGAAGAGACGGGTGAGATACTATAACTGCTACCCCACCTTCATTGGCCACAAACAAGGGCTATCGGGCCCTCACAGACTTGATGTGAGGTTGGTTCGATGGCGTCACCACAGCGCAAGAGCCAATTAGGATACACATGATAATGTTTATATAATTTGAAATAATTTCTACTCAAAAATTATTATTTTTTATTCTGTTCTTAGGAATAATTTCTAATTATTTGAAGGTATTTGGTAATTGTCCAAAATTGTCATTCTCGAGGTAGAAATACGTTTGATAAAACTTTAAAATTTCTAGTCCAAAACATATTTTTAATTTTTTAATGATTTAAATGTATTTTTCTTTTTTTCTTTTCTTCCTCCTTAAATCGCCGATGGGCAGCACCCTTGTTAGAGCATCATTGGCTCACTGCCAAGTTAGTGTCGGCTTGGATGGGCAAAGTTGACCTCATTGGCCCATCGTTAGGCCCAAATCTAGCAAGAGCGAGCCTCGCCATGGCTGGGCAAGGCTCGACCTTGTTGACCCATTGCAGATTGGTGTCGCCCAACCAAGCCGATGTCAACCTGGTGGTGGGTTGGTGAAGCCGAGCCTCATTGTGGTTTGATGTTATTGGGGGCTGGCAAGGGCATTGGCCCTCGTCTAGCCAATCGTTGGTCAGTTGCTAGCCATGGTCGAGGCCGACAACCAGCCAAAAAGAAGAATAAGAAAAAGAAAGGAAAGAGAAGAGAAAGAGAAATTAAAAAATTTGGCTTTGATTCTAAAATTATTCCCGAGAACATAGAAGCAACTTTTTTTTTTTAAATCTTGATCATATTCCAAATCTATTCCTTAGAATAAATTTGTTCATGGTAACAAAAAGTTTATCAAACAGATTTCTATTTCAAATTTATTCTCAAAAACAAAAGAATAGAAAATATAAACAAAAGAATAAAAATTATTACTGTTTGGCAATTTGCTAAACACACCCTTAGTCCACACACTTAGATCTAGTCTAGGGGTTCTTCACAGCGAGCTCTCGCCGGAACTCCTTCAACAATCTCTCCTCGCTAACTTTCTCTAAGATCCAATTTTTTCTTTCTTTTATTTTTTTGACAAAGAAATCATTTATTTATGGAATTATTGGCTTATTTTCCCTTTTTGGCCTCTTTCTAGTTTGTTATTTATTTTAATAAAAAACAATGCTGGCCTTGTTGTCTTACGTGGCACCCGCTTAGGACCACTTGAACTCTAGGTTTGGGCAGGATCTCGGGACTAGGCTCGGCCAATAAAAAGGTCTATTGATGAGTAAATGTGAAATTTGCCTTTGAGAATGAAAATCATGAGAACATATTTGTATTTCCTTGAAATTATCAACAAAATAAAAACTCCCTTTTCATTCACAGCTTTCATGCTTCGCGCGGAATGGAAAAAAATGGAAATATCAAAGATTTAATTTCAATTTTTCAGAACCATTTCCATATTTTTTACATGTTGAATATGACTCGGTTGTTTAATTACATACCCATTTATAATATGCCGCATGGTTCATGTAGCACTTATTTGGTTATCGAGCATGAAACCGGTGGAATGTGAGTTGTGTTCCTGCTCTTTCTATTGGTAAAATACTAAAATTCAACTAATTAGGACGAGACGGCATAAAAAATTAAATAACAAACAAAAATTTCTTTATCACCAAAGATGTTATTGACATGTGAAGATGAAGAAATGAGTGAACGAACGAGAATTAGTTGATTAAATAGACCAGTAGATAGACAGATCACTAACTAAATCTTGAATTGGATTACTCCTGTATGGAAAATTCCACTTTCGGAAGCAGACTAAGCTAATTTGCTTTTTACGTATAGCAACTTGAAATGGTAAGTTTCAAATTATAGGTTTCGTTTGTTTCGTGAAAAATAAATTATTTGAAAAATGGTTTTTTAAAAATAATTGTCTAGGGAAAATTCCAAATAAATGTTTGAAATACTATCATTTTCTCAAATAAGGACTTAAAGTGAACATTATTTAAATAAATATCCGAAATGTTTTTATTTTCTCAAATAAAGGCTTGAAATGAACATTGTTTCAAAAAATGTCTGAAGTGGGCATATCAATCTCAATGAAGGATCTGAACTCACCGTCTAGTATAGGTAATTTCGTCTTTTTAATTTTTTTTCCTTTCCTAAAAAACAAACTAAAAAAATTAAAACTTAAAAAAAGGAAAAATACTTGCAAGAGGTGGCTGCCACCCCATCACTAATAAGGTGGTGATAATGGCCATGGGGTCACTAGTGTGTGGGCGAGGCCGACAACCCTTGCTTCGATTTGGGCAAGGGTCACTGGGCCTCGCCCAGTGTCCTTGAACCTCATTGCCTTGGTTTGGGGTTGTGAGGTGAGGGCTAGCAACTTTTGCCCAAATCGAGGTAAGGGCAAAGACCCTCCCCCAAATCTAGGAGAGGGTTGCCGCATTTACTTGTCTCTAGCAGGGGTTGTCAATGAGGGTCATTGGCTCTCACCCAAGCATCAACGACCCCGCCATCCATCACCATTGCCCCACTAGTGATGGGGGTGGTGGCCACATGCAAGAGGGAGCCCTATTACCTATATTTTTACTTTTTTTTTTAAATTTTAATACAATATAATATAAATTTAAATTTATTAGGACAGAAATATCCCTAATTGGCTGGAATTTTTTACAGGCCAAACTAGACTGTTATCTAAAATAGACATAATCATTACAAGCCCTTCTTTGATACTAATATGGCCATTTCAGGCTCTTATTTGAGAAAATGAAATGAGGGCAGTTCGAGCATTTATTTTGAATTTTCCCTAATTGTCTATTATTTACAAAAATGAATAAATGAAAAATATTTTCATTATCAATGAAGAAGTTCAGAGATAAATTTTTATTGATAATGAAAACATTTTTTCATTGACTAATGATTTCAACCACCTAGCCTAGGGATTGACCCGCAAAGTATTGGTCCCCAATTTTTAGAATCGAGGATCAATCCTATCTAGTCGGGATCAAGGACTGATTAGTTCGGTTTGGTTTCTATTTTTTTTTTTTTTTTTGTTTGAATTAGGGTTAGGTTGCTTTCTACTTTCTAATTTACATAGCAAACTGAACAATGAAGAGAATAAAGAAGGAGGCACTAGGGTTTAGTGTGGATAAAAGTGCATAATATAATATATACAGGGTTGGTTCGAGTTAGACTAGCACTAAACTTTCAGGATCGAGGATCAAGCTGCACAATGCAGGGTTCAAGGGTCCTAGGACTAAGGACCGACCCAGTCCCCTAAGAACCAGATTGGGATTGGCTGGGTTGGGCCGATTCAGGGTTGGTCCAAGGTTGACCCTGAACTAATGCTCAGCCCTATGACAGCGCTACATCACCATGTTCCAATTTTTGCTCACGTCATAGATGGATTATTAGCTACAATCAAATGGCGGTAATTTTAAAGAAATAGAAGGTTAATATACGTGAAGTATTGAAATCACAAGTCAATGAATCCATCAAAGCTTAGTTACCGCAGGTAAAACATACCTTTTTTAGACCGAGACATTTTTTTTTTCTTTTACTTATAAAATTTGAAAACATATTCCCATATAGAGGCAGCAATTCATGTTGTGTCATATTAATCACATCGTGTTGAAATTACTTGACACGAATATGAAACACCTAATAAAATGAATAACATGATAAGATTAATACAATTATCAAGTATGTTATTGTATCGGGTATTGACATGACAATGTACATTAATATGTATTCACAAATATAGAATAACCTCTATACACAATAAATACGTACGTGTTTATACATGATAATTTTTGTTAATAAATTTAACACTTTCCTAGACAAACAACAATAGGAGGAATTTTTCTTTAAGCTCCATTTAAAGTGTACTATTGATTTTTTTTTTTAATGATTTTTGTGCCCTAATATATGTTGTTAGTTTATCATATATTCTTTTAGACATGGGCGTTATTTATAAATTTTTTAAGGACATGAATGTTCTTAGATATGAGTACTAAACATGTTAAAATTTGTCTAATTATGTCATATTGAAATGGCATGCTAATATGTTAACTTAATCATCTCAATTCATATCCAAACGAGTTAGTCAAGTCATTCCACATAAAACACAAAGTTTTGTCGTGTCATGAACCGGTCACTCTTCTGACCGGAAAAAAAAAAGAAAGAAAAAAGAACTGGTCACTCTCGTTCATATCAAATCTAAACTGGCTGAATCATGTATCATGCAAACGAATTATGTTTAAAGTTGGTAATTCGTATCCTAGAAGCAAAGACATCTTTTTAGAAATTTTTTTTATTAATTTGTGGTATCGGGACCACCGGGACAGCAAGGTGATGGCGACGTGAACCATATCCTCTGCAGATTCCATGGAAAATTATGGGAAAATTTTCCTTCGACCGATTCACTTCTCACTTTTTTTGGGGTCGGTTATTCATTTCTCACTCGAAAACTAGAAAATAGCATATTCCTTTCCAGCTAACAGGAAGTAATTTGATTATGATGATTATTATGAAATTATGTGAACCACAGAATGAGATCTAGTTATTGGCCATGCAAATGGTCACGATAAACATGGTTACATTTGGATTACAAACATGTTTTTCCAGTTTCTCACCAAGCAATGACTCTAGTTCAACCTGGAAACTGAATCGAACTGGCTTTAACCGATATAGTTTCCAATTTTATACCGTGAATCGCCAATGCCTTAATCATTGTACCATAAAATTGTCCACATGATATGTTTTTTCAAAATAATGGTCATTTTGCTTAAAGTTTGTTTAACAATTTTAAAAAAAAAGGTTGGCATGATTCTCGGGTTGCTTTGGAACTAACTAGTTCTGGTTAACACTCCAATTTTTCTGTTCTTTTGTATCTTGGAATAAAAAAAAGAATAAAAATTTGTTTGGTAACGTAACTTAGTATTTTTATTCCCTAGAATAGAAAGTTATTCACAAGAATAGATTTGAAATAGAAACAATAAGAGCGCGAATGATAACATTTTTGGCTAGAAATTGATTTTTGGAAGAGAAATTGGTTTTTCTTTTTCTATTTCTATTTCTGGATGAGTTTTTGAGTCAAAAAACATGTTTGATAACGACAAAAAATTTATATTCTTGAAATAGAAATTCGTTTGACAATCAATAAAATTTCACTTTCCCGAATGGCGACAGCAATGGGAGGGGCGGTGGTGGCGGTCGGCGACCAACAGTAGGCAAGGGTGGTGGTGGTAGTGAGTGGCTAACGACAAGAAACTCTTTTGGGTGAGAAGTAAGAAAGAGAAACGATTTCTAATTTTTTTCCAGAAATAGAAAAGTAATTTTTTTCGTTTATGATTTCTATTCTAAACTTATTTTCGGAATAGAAATCTATTCTAGAAATAGAAAAACGAAATTATTTTACTAAATGGATTTCTATTCGAAAACATGCGGAATAGAAACCTATTCCGGAAATAGAAACAAAATGGTTATCAGTTGCCATTGCCCTCTTCTTGTTCTTGGGAACAATTCCTTGAATAAATTATTTTCTTTTTTTTCTTCTTCTTCCTCTTATAATTGGTCGCTACCACCCTCCGTTGCCATCGTCGGTCATCGATCGCCAGCCACCGCCATCGGAAGAAGAAGAAAAGGAAAAAAAAGAAAAGAAAAATCTCAAAAATTATTAAAAAATTGCAAGAAATTTTAGGTCATAAAAAAATTTATGTGTCGTATCAAACGTATTTCTATTTTTTTTATTCCAGAAATAGAAATTTTATATAGTTACCAAATGCTTTCTTTTACTAAAAAATTAATTTAGGGAATAGAAATATAAATATTTTTTTTCTTAAAAAATTATTTTTGGGAATAGAAATGTTACTAAACGCACTTTTAGAGAATATAAATCAGTTAATTTTAGAGTCAATATCACAAAAAATTCAAATTGGTACATCGGTAATAAATTTATCATATATTGGTATATTTGTGATAAATTTGCTCTCCGTTAGTTTCCGTTAAGTTGGATTAATACCATGAAAAACCATAAGTTAATACACCTATAATAAACATAAGATAAAATCCCAAACCAGTACACCTGTCAACTATCTCGTTTCATCTAATTCAAAAATTTAAAGATAAAATTTAACGGAAATTACCGGAGGATAAACTTCTCATAGATATATCGGTTTAGGGTTTTTGGTAGTCAAAAGATTAGTTTGAAATAAATTTATCACAATGTAACGGTTTGAGATTTTTCATGATATAAACACATAATTATATTACTTAAAATTTGTTTACAATTTTAAAAAGAAAGATTGGCCGGGTTCTTCGGTCCCTTAGGAGCTAGCCGGCTCCTAGGAGAATAGAAACCATGGAGTAAATTTTAGGTTCTTGATTTGGGACTTACCTACTCTGAAATAAATCAACTCTATTGCTCATACTGTGAAATCTTAATTCTTCAAGGGGACAAAAGATTGTTCTTTTTCATGTTTTTGTTCTCAATGGTGCCCACCAAGTTTTCATTTTCAACACATGCTGCTATGCGGGCGGGACACTAGACCGAATATTTGGTTCATGGTTTCAGACAACCTAATCCAAATCTTAGAAGATTGGAGTTGCATCGGCCACGTGGAATAAGCAGGAAATTTATCAAATGCAGAAAATTGAGGAATAATTGACCGTTCCGAGGGTGGACGGACATCCTTTTAAATTAATGTTGGCTGGATGTGAGACAAGACGTGGTTTTTACTTTTCCACGGCCACGTATTTATATGGAAAAATTATTAAAAAAATTCTAAATCTATTATAAGAGAATCGATTCATTTAAAAACCTTTTGAATAGTGTCAATTTAATTCTAAATTATAAGAAGATTTGTCAATTTACCAATGTAGCCCTTCTAGCCAATTATCCAAATAATATGATAATGACTAAAATGACAAATCTTCAAAATGTTTAAAATTAAATTGATACATTTAAGAGGTTTAGGATTAAATCGACAATTCGTCAAAAAATTTAAGACTAAATTTATATAATCGAAAGATTTATGATTGAATTGACTATCTTATAATAAATTTATGATTTTTTTAACAATTATTCCCAATTCTTTCATACCCTTCAATTCTCAAATTAGGTTGCTCTGGATATGGACATCATCTCAACTAGAGAGGATGTAGCATCACTCGTGGAATAGGTGGTCTATGTTCACTCACCCATCGTAGGTATCGCCAACGGCAACGACGAAAGCAAGATCGAGTAAAGAGAAGGAAGAGGTATGAGAGATGTATGCGCATACACAAACAAACATGCACACATCGGGAGGGAGATGGGGGCGGTGAGGATGGCGGCAACGACAAAAGCAAGATCGAGTAAAGAGGAGAGAGAGAGAGAGGCACGAGAGACACATGCGCATACACAAACATACGCAAACAAACACACACACATCGGGAGGGAAATAGGGGCGGAAAGGGCGGCTGCAACATTATGGCGAGCGACGGTCTCAAGTGGTGTAGTGAGGGAAGGAGATGTTTAATTTAGCAAACATCTAACCTTGTGTAAACTTTTTTTTTTTTTTTGGGTCGGTTACCCTTGTGAAAACTCAGGGACAGGAGATGGTAACAAAGGATGACACCTTGATTAAAACATGTGCTTTTGTTTCCTTGATTTTCCTTGATTCTATTAAGTTAGGAAAAGAAAACCCAATTGCAAGCAAGGAGAGGATAAGAAGTTGGAAAAGGACATCACTTTACAAAATTGAACCATAACATTCGTTCAAAAAAAAAAAAAAAAAAAAAAGGAGAGAAAAAGCTTCTAAGTTGTGGCCACCCAGTGGGGCTCCCAAGTTAACAACCTTCTATTCTCAGGCTCTCTTTCCTTGCATCTTCCGCTCCTGTGAAAGATTCCCATGACGTCACCGCAGGCATCCTCATCTCTCTCATCATTGTCATCTCCATCACCTCCCTCATCCTCAAAGACACCGTTTTCTTCCCAATCCTTTTCATCATCTTCCGTCGTGTCGTCGCCGGACATTCTCTCTTCATCATCTGCAGAATCGACACGCGACGAAGTGGGTTCTCTCAGGAAACATAGCCGAAGCCGGCCGTCGCTTCTTTCAGCTTGAAAATGAGTATAGCTCGATGGGGTCTCGATGGCTTCGATGACCAACCTCCCGTCTTCTCTGTGAGGCCTAACTTGGAGGGACTTTACCCCGCTAATGGTAGTCAGCGGAGGCGGAAAGCTGCGACGTGTTGGTTCCTTAGCCCCGGCGTGTTCACGGGTTTTAAGCGAATTCCAATCAGACCTCAACCCGTTGGTTGGAACGGACGGTACAACCATGCTGTCACTAACATGGTCGACGATACCAGTCTCATTCCCTAGATCCTCAGTGCACATCTCCAGGCTTCTTTCGTGCAGTGATATCGAAGAAGGACTCCTGGCTAACGGAGGGACATAGGCAAAATCTTGCTTGTTGACTAGTGAGATGGGGTTGGCAAGAAAGTTGCCGGTCGTCTTGGGGGTTTCGTTTTGCACCTCAGACCCTCTGCAGGACTTACCCAAGAGGCTGCCCTTTGAGGGCACATCTAAGGACTGAGAGAAGTGAGGAGGACTCGGTGAAGTCAATTTGAGCCGTATCAACACCGGCTCCATGATTTGTGACTCCAGACATGACTGCAGACCTTGGCACACGATGGTGGCCATGACAGAAGGAAGAACCAGGAAGAAGAAGGGGCAAAGTTTTTGGAAAGTTCAGCAGAGACAGCTGAAGAAGATAGAGCAGGCGAGAGGAGATGAGATGATGAGGAGACGGAGGATGGGAGGGCGTGAATTTGTAGTGCGTCAGGAAGGGGGGGCGGAGACTGAGAGACTGAGAGGGAGAGGCTTGAAGAGCAGGAGCTCCTCGCACCACTTGAAAATATATAACCCTTGAGCGGCCACACCGCACAAACGGACAGGCAACAACAGTATAAGAAAAAGCTAAGGCCCCCCTTTATAGCAGCAAGCGGACACAGCAAGGTTCCTTCCTTGCCGAATCTTGAATATGCCCTGTCTTTTCTTTTGTAGCACCAGGCTGGCTCGGACTTGGGATTCTTACAGTAAAAAGAAACCGACCCGGTGAAACTCAGTCCAATCCCGTCGACACAGCGCACGGTTAATTGCTCCGGAAACCGCTTGGAATGACCAATTTTTCTTGAGTCGATTCGACTCCGATTTGGATACCCTTTCTCCACTTCCGAACATGAGAAATTGCTGAAACGAGAGACACGGAAGAGCATTATTGAGAGAAAACAGCGTACTTTGACGATGTGTCCTCATGGACGGATAGAAAGCCCACGTTTTTCTGCTGAGGTTGCTCATTTTGGGTGCAGTCAATCCCGGAAAGCTCTGCATCATTTGGGCTTCTTAAAGCAATCGCGAACCGATCCACCCACCACCGACCGACGCGAAATCAATGCGCTGACCGGTCTTCCTGCCTCAACGCGGAGCAGAGGGGCGACGGCTGGACGCTCGTCATTGCTGTGGCTGTACTGGCACATATGGATGGAGCTGTGCCTGATCATATTATATCCCGTGAACTTGTTGTACCTACGTGTATTTTCCCTTTTTTGGTATTTTTTAATTTGTATGTTTAATAATAGAAAAAATAATACAAATAGTATCTAAATTATAACTCAACGGTATAGTCCTTGAACTTTAGCCAAACATGTAATTTGACATATAAACTTTTAATTTGTTTAATGTTATTTTTGAACTTTTGGTACGTGTTTAATATAATCCATAAATTATGTGAAAATATTCAATGTTGTTTTTAATCTAGGATTAATGGAGAGATTATATTGAGCATTTTCAAATAGTTTAGAGATTACATTGAACATAACCAAAAATTCAGGAGCTACATTAAATAAATTTAAAGTTCATAGATAATATTATACATTAGGCTAAAGTTCATAGGCTATATTAAACAAATTTAAAATTTAAAGGCCACATTCACGTTGGGTAAAAGTTCATAGATTATTTGTATCGCCATCCCTTTAAAACAATTTAGATTTTAAGAACGTTTTCAATTTGATTTCTCAAACGCTTGGCTTACCCAATCCATGGTTTATTTTTTTCCCACGAGTTTGTTTCTCAATCCTATGGGCCACACATATTGGGTTTGCACAATACTTGCTTTCCCCTTGCTAGTCTCTATATAATAGATAGACCGTGAAAGACATAAGAAGATATAAATCTAGTCTAATGTCAATGTATGAATATCTTAAACGTTTAGATCCACTATTGAACATTAAACTTCAAATGAATGTAAATGCCCAACACAACTAGCTGAAATTGAATGTAAACGAGCAGTTCTAGCATCAAATTTATAATATTATAAGGATACATTTATTTTGCGAAAAATAAGTGATTTAAATTTTTTTTCTCTTACAACAAATGCTTGTATTTCTTAATAAGGTGAATGAATAAAAAGTAGAAAAGGAAAATTTTTATCGACTAATTATTTTTAAAAAATATATAAAAAATATTTTTATAAAAATATTTTTCAAATTACTCATTTTCTAGGAAATAAACAGAATCTAAAAGTTAGTTTACTTTCATGGACATTTGATTGAAATGCTATGTCCCCACTAGTCCCCCTCTATCCATTCATATATAGTGCATATTTTTTTACAAATCAACACGGATGGAATATATCAAGTAGAGCATTCACGAGCAGATAAGGAGATTTTTTTTTTCCTCAATTTGATTTTCTTTGATCTTAGTGTAAATCTAATTGTTATTTTTACGATCAACTTCCACTGTGATTATAGGGGGGGGGTGATACTTCGCTCTTTATAGTCTATGAAGAAGTATAAATGAAAGGAGTGTGGTTTATCCACTCAATTCTTTGTTTTTCTTTATATCCGTAATCCATATTTTTCCATCTTTACCAATGACCCTAAAAAGGCTAAACTAGGTATTAAACGCAGACCACCACGAGTATAGATTTCTCACCTGGTTTTGTTCAAATACATTGGTCGCGGTCAGTTTTGTTGCTCATAGATTCACCAATGAAAATGCCCAATAGCATAGCATGCCCCTCTCAGCTGACCCGACCCAGAGTCACCGAATTATCATATGGATCTTACCCGATGATGCCACCTTGGGTTTAAGACGTGTGATGAGCCCAGGGTCTGCAACTACAGTGTACCCCGAAACCATTAGATGGCTTCCATAAATTCTCACTGGAGATCTTGAAAGCTTTAAACTAAACAATTCTGGCCTGTCCAGTAGTAGCATCCCAGACATGAATTGGATGATCCCGAGTAGTTGATGCGAATTTACAACTAACCCAGTCTGAATAACGAAAAACTTCAGGGTACTTCACCTCTATCCACTCATTCTGAGCGTGAGAAATTACTATATTTGCCTACCCGATGATAGTTAGGACTGAAATCCCGACTACGTGATGTCTACCTTCATCACTGCAAGTCCTCAAGTTCCTCCTCATATCTTTTTCTTCCTGAAAAAGGAGAAAATAGGGAGGTGACATTGCGGGATCTCCCGTTTCGAGGTAGATTTTTTACCTGTTTTTTCTCGAGAAAATTGTTAAAAAGGTCCTAGACTTATTGCAATTTTGCCAATTTAGTTATACACTTACCAATTGAGTGATAAAATTTTTCATTTTTTACTAATTAAGTCCATTTAGCTAATTTTGGTCGGAAATTATTGACATGGACGATCGGTGTTGATGTGGCATTTTTAAATAATTTTTTTAAATTTTTTTGCCTTTTCTTTTTCTTTATTTTTTTTTTTTTTTTTAACTTTTTTAGGGTGTGGGAGAGAGGGCCGGTGAGGATGGCCAGAAAAAAAATCATAAAAATTTCAAACAAAAATTAAAATATCATAAAAAAATATTTTAAAAAATGCTATGTTAGTGTCGCCCGTCCACGTTAGTGATTTCTGATAAAAAATGGTCGGATGGATTTAATTGATAAAAGATGAAAATGTTTAGAATTCAATTGATAAAATTGAAAAGATTAAAACTGAAGTAATAAAAGTGTAATAAGTTTAAGATTTTTCAACAGTTTTCGTGTTTTTTATCCTTGAGCCTTTTAAGGACCTACTCAGATCTTTAAACTCAGTTCCGGTTATGGCTAATTATTGAAAGGGAAATAATTACAGCTGAAAAATAACCATGTTTATAAAGTAGATGACCTGCAGCAGACATTTACGGGTACCAATAGAAATTAAAAACCGATTCCCTTCCATCACGACAAGATTCGCTGCAAACGAATCTGCAACCAAAGAGCAGTGGAGAAAATGTTCGAACTGGATGCTATTGCTATTGCTATTGTTGCCGTCGGAGACAAGGGTCGAGTGGATCGACGTGATCGAGCAAGCGCTTTGCTTGCTGATGAATTCTAGGGCGTCTCGAATCAACTCGCTAGCGATGGTCAAAGAAGAGCTCAAGGCTGGCAAGATGGTCATGGTGACCAGCTTGGAGTTTCTGCCATCTCCTGATCAAACTTCAATAAACCTTTTAACTTTATACTCTGTTTGTTTCACGAAAAATTAATGATTTTGAAAATATTTCTTTGATTGAATAATCATTTGAATTATTCAATAAGAAATATTTTCATTATCGACAATAATTTATGTCTAAACACTTTCATAAACAATGAAAATAATTTTGATCCATTCATTTTTGCAAGCAATTTAAGTGATTATTTTTAAGAAAATATTTCCGATCATTTTTTTTTATTGAGAAATAAACGCATCCTTACAATGCCCTCCTTTGCTCCTAGAACAACATTATAGTGCCTTGCATAAAAACTTAGCCATAGTCCATGGCCATGGTCTTGTGATTGATTGGAAAATTATCCAAAAAATTATAAATTGATTGTATGAATGCCAATTCATTCTTAAAACTTTCAATTGTATCAATGTAGTCCTAAAAATTTTGATGTTTTACTAATTTAATTGCAAACCTTTCAATAGCATCAATGTAGTATGTAATATATACCCCATGTAGAATGTGCTTTGATGTTATCTTTCAAAGTGAAAAAATAATTATGATTGTTAGAAAATGATAGATTCTAAATGATTTCAAATGAGCTTAAGCGTCAATACATATACAAGTTTTGAGATTATTGTATTTAATAAGAGTCAAATGTCCTAAATAAATAGAAGTACGGACTTCTGTTACGCTGATAATGGACCAAATAATTATCCAAGGTACAAACTAAATTTTCAAGATAAAAGTTAAAACACTATATGTGATGTGAATATAAGATGCAAAATGGCTCAAGATGGAGGACAAATACAATAAAATGAAGATTTCTTTGACTAATGTATAGTTAAGTGTGATATAGACCGTCTGTTGGTCATTAATTTAAGTGTATTAGCGGATCAAATCATGCCTTGTTTCCATGCGCTCTGTAGGTACTGTTAGGTGTACTTTTCTCCTCCTTCAATTGTACATGTTCGTACTAGTGCAATTTTTAAAAGAAAATCTGAAAGTGGATTACCCTTTTTGTAACCCATATCAATGTTCTGTAATCTGCATCATCACTTTTGTGATTTTTACTTTAAATTGCACCATTTATTTATTTATTTTGGTCGGTAAATTGCATCATTTGTTCTTTTTGGTCGAAATTGCATCATTTATTGGAATGGTCCCGTTTACGACATTGTTGTTCTTCTTTCACATTTGCCCTCCCCTAGTTCCAAATCTTCCCAACTTGGAAACCGTATCAAAACCAAACCTAACCACAACTCAGCCGTGCCTTTCCTCAGGATCTCCATCACCGACGACGGTCGCCTCGCCGTTGTCGCTTGACCTCCTGGCCGAGCCACCACCTCGCCACCTATGGCATGCCGTCAAGGAGCATAGGGAATCAAGGAAATAATAGGCCGAGGAGATGGTCAAGATGAACGGGGTATGCCTCAAAACTTCAAGAAATCGAGAGTTTTATGAATATCCTAGAATATTCTCGAATGTAATATAAATAAGGAATGCTTGTATCGTGGAAGAGTTGGTAGATACATATATTTTTCTTGGTCGGCGGAAGAGTTGGTAGGTATGGAGATTGTATCTTTACCATTAGATCAATAGGAGATCTACGGTTATAATTTAACGGGCTTGTGTATAAATAAGGGTCGCATCTCATTCATTTGCATCATTCCTCAACTCCGATACGAGAAGAGCAATAAAAGCATTCTCTCGCTAGAATTTCTCTTTGTGGTTCGCCAAGTGCCGAGTGAGCGAGCGCTATTTTGAGGGAAGGTTGAGCTCGGTCGACTCGAGTGAAGAGCGAACGAGTCAAAGAAACCCTAAGTGCCGTGCCATCGCGATCTCAAGGGTCGAACCATAACAAGTCGTCAGAGAACACAATTGAGGGACTTGGAGGTACACATCAAGTGATCGAGAAAATGTCGGAATTGGATATCGTTGCCGTAGCTGCTGATGGAGACAAGGGTAAGAGGAGTCGTCTCGTTCCGAGAGAACTCGAGGAATACCACGTCCTTGTTCGACGAGAATGTGACCGAGGTGTTGTTGGCCGTGGCCAAATTGAAGGATGGGTTGGAGGACTTGAAGGAGCGGATCAGCGTGGTCGAGCAAACGCTTGCTGGTGGTGAATTTTTGGGCGCCTTAAATCAACTCGCTGGCTCATCGCATGAGAGGGCAAGGTGGAATTTCTGTTCTCTCTTGATCAAACTTCAATCAACCTTTTAACGTATGATGCCTTTGTTGCTTCCTAGAACAACATTACAATGCCTCGTGTAGAGGGTACTCAATGCACATAGTTGCACACGGTCGAAGAAAAGCACAACACAACGAATTAGAATGAGATATACCACATTCAGGATGTGCTCTGATGTTATCATTCATAGATAGAGCATTACTTTAATTGTTGGATAATCTAGAAAAGATTCTGGAATATTTTAAAATGAACTTAGAGGCTCTATTTGTTTTAAAAAAAATGAATGATTTGAAAAACATTTTTAAAAAAAAATCATTTGGATTGCTTGAAATAATTAGCTAATGAAAATATTTTTCATTATCAATAATAATATATCTGAATATATTCGTTGATTCATTTTTGAAACCGATGCGGGTGATCTTTTCTTTAAAAAAATGTTTTTTCAAATAATTACTTTACTGCAATACAATAGAGTTTAAGTGTCAATATCTATATGAAATTTGAGATAATTGTATCCAACAAAAATCAAAAGTCCTAAACTATAGCAAAAGCAAAAATTATTTTGTTGCATTGGTGATTGAGCCAACTAATCCGAAGCAGACTCTAAATGTCAATTATAGAAGTTAAAAACACCATAGGATCCAAATATAAGATGCAAGATGAGCCCTTGAGATGGAAGTCAAGTACAATAATTTGAAGACTTCTTTGATTAATATATTGTAATTACTTGAAAATGCAGTGGTGGACATTTTATGCTCAAGACAGTGCATAGATGGTGGATTGATCAAGCAAACAAAACGTCAGTAGCATCATACCCAATTATTGAACCTGAGTAAGTCCCTAAACTGCTTCGTCTAAACTCTAGGACGTAAAATACGGAGATATTCCCACCTAGTTGGGGAAGAAAAATATAAAATTTGAAATAAAGGGTGCGAGATGTGTGGATACTGCATATTAAAATAAGAAATGCAGTTAGGTTGGGTGCCCTTACTGGAGAGACTACTGCTGGTGGCACTTGTATGTAGAAACATCCTTGGAGGAGGAAAGGCCGATGAAGTCGACCTTGACTTCGGTTCACTATGAGCCATAATCCTCCAACAAGCCAAGAGTACTTGAAAGAGAACATTCATGATTCTTCAATCGATGACCTTCATCGATAATCAAATAAGGCCACTGTATTTTCTTCTAGATTGCTTTATCTCTCATGATGATGAGGCCATAATGAGTAATCAAGACGCTAAGTTTTCCCTCTCTAGATAACTCTTCCCTCATCACTTTTCTCTCATCCATACTTCCATCATAAAGCACAGCTGCAATACTGGACATGAAGAAAATAACAAGCATCTGAAATTTTAGTGAGGCATGCGAACAACTGCAAGCCCATCTCATACGAGAGTGACCTTGGAGCTCAGGTTCAAAATTCATTAATCCAGTTTGGCAGCATGGCCTTGGGAGCCACTATCAAATGAGGCCATACGACATCCTTGTTTTCCATGAGATAGGCAATCAATGAGATGGTGGACATTTTATGCTCAGGATAGTACTGCAATTGAAGCATACGAAATAAGTACCAAAGAATCTCCAAGATTATGTCCTTCGCATCTTGCATTTGATGTTGGAAGCTGAGGTATGGCTCCTGTTACTGCTGTCTTACTGTTGTTTGTTTTCCATAAGATAGGCAATCAATGAGATGGTTTCCATTTTATGCTCAGGATAGTCCTGCAAGTGACGCAATTGAAGCATAGGAAATAAGTACCAAAGAAGCTCCATGATCATGTCCTTCGGATCTTCCATTTGATGCTGGAAGCTGAGGTATGGCTCTTGTTACTGCCGTCTTACTGATGTTTTCTTGACCATTGTTTTGGTTATAGTTCAACTTGTGCTTGATTGAGATTGAGTCGATACAAAGTCATGCGTGCTGCAATTTCGATTAGGGATTAGCATAGGTGATTATTTCAATGTGAGTTCGTTTTGTCTCCATCTCAATTTGTTTGACAAAGTCGATTTTGCCGAGTGATGTTGATTGAGAGGGATTTAAGTTTGATGGAATTGGGCGTTATTAAATTCGGTACACTCTGGGCTTAGTGGAATGCCTATTGGGGAAGAGATCATGTAAGATAAATTGGAGTCTATACAATGTTACCCTCCATTTATTTTGTCATGTGATGACGATATGATCAAATAAACTTATCAAAACTGTGTCGCAGACATAAAAAATAATTTTCACGGATAGATTAAAACTTATACAATGTCACCCTTCATGTAATTGGTACGATGCCTAGATCTCCAATAGAATGTCAAAGCACGGCACTAGAGGATGAGTTGGATTTCTCTTCTAGAATAACCTATTCTTTTTTAGTCGGGTAACTTTTTGAATGAAATTCACAATTAGGGGATAGTAATTTAATACGAGTGGAAAATACAGTAATAGTTTGGTGAAATTCCCTCCTTTGCTTTCTAGAACCTGTCCCCATTAGCAGACCGGAAACGGAAAGAGCAAATCAGGGAATTCCACGCCGAAAGAGAAACTCCGGATGAGGAATCCAGGAAAGAAATCAGGGAAAAAACAGGGTGGAAATTAGATGTTGGGTTTCTTTCTCCTTTCGAAACTCCCGTGGCCGGACGCAGTGGCAGGTTCGGTGATAAGAAGAGACGAGCATGCCCCTTTCGGTAATTTCACACGCCCCTCCCCCTCCGGTACAAAACTCGCAATAGAAGACAGGGGGAGAGAGGAAGAGAGAGGGCGCCCCTGCGAAAGCCTCTCGTCGCTCCTATTTTCAATTTCTCACGCTCGAACTCGAAGCCAAAGCCTTTGTTTTTTTCCCTCTCTCTACTTCGCCTCGAGATTTTTGGCCGAAACTTTTTTAAATAACAGTTAAAAAAAAAAGAAGAAGAGGAAGAGAAAGAGAGAGAGAGAGAGGGCACGCGAAACGAGCCGTTGATTCGATTTCGCGCGTCTCCTCGTCCTCCTTCCGACCCGACCCCCAATGGTGGCTCAGCTCGAGTGCCCCCAGCCCCCAGCCGCCCCAGCAGCAGCAGCAGCAGCAGCAGCGGCGCGAGGCGGAGCGGGTGCGGGATGGTTCGTCGCCGCTCGATGATGGCGTGGTGGAGAAGACGAAGTCGCTGATGTGCGCCCTCGGCCTCATCTCCCGCAACCTCCCCTTGCCCCCCGACCTCCTCAACGCCGTCTCCTCCATCTGCGACGACGCGGGCGGCGGGGACCCGGAGGAGGGCGGGGATGAGGGCGGGGGCGGATCCGAGGAGGAGGTTCCCGCGGCGGCGGCGGCGGCGGCCGAGAAGGGTCCGGTGAGGGTTTTTTTTTTTTCCTTTCTTTTTTGGTTTTTTATTTTGGGGTGGGGGAGAGGGGTTTTTGATGTGGTTTCGGTGCGCCTCGGTTCTTGATCCGGAGGGGTTCTCGCGATTGGGATTCTGCGGCGTTTTTCTTTTCGATTCGGGGTTCTGAAAAGGATTGCGGAATGCCCCCGTGTTGTGGATTTCGGCGACCGGGCTGGGCAATTTTGTGAATTTAGGGTTTTTGCGTGGTTCCTCTTCGGTTTTTGTGGTGTTGCTGCTGCGTGTGATTTGATGATTGCGTGCGAATTGTTTGTGATTTTTAGATGTCCTCTGGTGCGATGTGAGGGTCTTGGATAGGCAGTTTTGCGCGCATATGCTAGACAAGTGGTTTGTTGGATTCCTTGGGTTGCCTATTCTATGGAACAAACCCAATATGCTGTGTACCGAGTTTGGTTTTTTTGTCTGACTGGTTATCCTGACTTCAATAGCTAATTGCTGCCCCTTCTTTTTAGGAGTGCTGGGAGTGAGTTCCAATCTGTCGTATGGCCTTTTAATTAATTAGCCAGCATCACTGCAGTGGTTTTCGTTAATAATCTCATAGTACTAAGGGTTAGAGCTTCACTTTGAACTCGAGCACTAGGGTATGAGCCTCCTATTAAAGAGTTTCTCAAGTAAAGTCGTGGTTAAAGCTCTCTTTTACGTGCAATTCTCGCCATTTTGAATTTGAAATGTGATGAATTGAGTTGAGTAGCTTCTTTTGATGCCAGCATTGGCTAGAGTATGGTGACTTTCACTAGTGGTGTGGGTTTATATGGGAAATGAATAGATTGTTACTTAGCTTTACAAACTTTTCTCATTTTACAATCAATTGGTGTGGAGAGGTTTTGGTTTCCTCCTTAGATTGCCGTGATTTGCTTTGTGCAATATTCTGCAAGATACAATGTCCCTCTGGTTATCATTTTCACTTTGGATTTTGGTTATTATTGTTGTTTGAACCTTATAATGATTGTGCTTGTGAATTAGGTATTTGGGATCAACTAGTATTGGGAGGTTTTTCATAGTCATTAACCATGCATAATTATCAAGAAACACTATTTGTTCATTATAATGCTAATTTATTTGATTAAATTTCTTTTCTTCCCATTTAAAATTCATGTTTTGTAATAACTTTAATGCAGGTTGACCATGTTAACTCTAGCAGACGAGATTTACTTGCAGAATTTGAGGATGCCCTATTGAGACAGCGGATAAATTGCATGTCAGGTTCTAAACTGGCAGAATCAAAGGAAAAGCGTCTACAAAGCCAAGTCCAGCATCGCATAAGTGAACTTGAAGGTTACTGTGGTCTCAACTTTGTCATGCATCGTCACACGATTCACTTTATACTTTGGCATGTTGTAGCACGAGTTCTCTGTTTTCGACAAAAAAATATTGGTTAGTAGGTCGTTCTTCAAATGCATGCATGCTGCTTCATGTTCACTACACATCTAGGGCTTGAAGCCACATGTTACACTTATTCCGTCTCTCTAACTGATGCTTTGAATCTTGGGTTAGAATTGCCATCAACTAGAGGGGATGATCTGCAGACAAAGTGCCTACTTGAACTTTATGGACTGAAGGTAAATACTCGCTTGACGTTCTTTGGATTGTTTTGCTTATTGCTCTATTTGTTATATAATGTGCTTACTAAAGATTGTTAATTGGATCTTGATCCTGAGATTTTAATGTGTTTGTAGCATTTGAATGTTTCGTGTCCTGAGATCCATAACTCTTCCTTATTTAGACTGGAGTTATTGAAAAAGTTGCTGTCAGATGTCTGGACCTTTATCATAGGAGAATGTTGACTGTGTTTGTGAGATGAATGGCTACACAAACAGTAACTGTTTGAAATGTCTTGTGCATTCAATAGCAACTAGAACCTCATGATTAAGCTAGTGATTTCCTTTGCAACCTTCATTTTGTTTCTTGGGTTTACAGTCAGCTGTATAACTTTGATTGTAGCATGGTGTAATTTGTCTTTCTCAAATGTGGATATTTATGTGTTTCATTTGGCTTTTGGATATTGAGGGATGATTAGAGTTCTGACTTTCTGGGGAAACACTTTTTTCTCTCAGCTAGCAGATTTGCAAAGTAAGGTTCGCTCCCAAGTGAGTTCAGAGTACTGGCTCCGTTTGAACTGTGCATACCCTGACAAGCAGTTGTTTGACTGGGGTATGATGCGATTGCGCCGCACTCCATATGGTGTTGGGGATGCTTTTGCCGTGGAAGCTGATGATCATTTCAGAAAGAAACGGGATGCTGAGGTAATCTAATTGGAGATGCAGCACCTATCGACATTACTTTTATGTGGCTATGGGGGGAAATACTGGAATCGTTTTGGTCTTGCATGAGATAAGATGAGATAATATCTTGTTAGGAATTCAATGTTATGAAATAGATATCTACAATCTGTTCCTATGATATATGGCAATAGCCAAGTCCATAACAAACTTTGAATTGACACATCCTTTAATTACATTTGGATTTCATTTTTTTATAGACATGGATGAGAATGTGGGAGAAAAGCTTCTTTTTGACACTGGTACCTCAATTTTGATTTGCAGAGGCTCTCGAGATTGGAAGAAGAAGAAAAGAATCTTGTAGAGACCAAAAAACGGAAATTTTTTGCAGAAATACTTAATGCAGTACGAGAATTCCATTTACAAAATCAGGCTTCTCTAAAGCAAAGAAAGCAGAGGAATGATGGGATCCAGGTGGGCATCCTTCTTGCCTATTCTTTTCTTTTCGTTTATCTGTCACAAATAGGGAAGTCGATATTAGAATGTGGTTCCTATGATGGTTTGGCACTGCAGGCTGAGCTCATATTTATCTTCAGAATACGGTTATCTTGAATCAAAGATCTGATGCTGGTTTGGATGTATCCAGCCACATTAATTATCTGGCATCTGAAAGTTCTCATGCAGTTTAAGAGAATAGGATAACCTTGGTCATATGAGTCGGCCAAATTTTTCCTTGTCTGGAAAGCAACATTCAGGCACTTAAAACAAAGAGGGTTGGGTTCTTTCAGTGTAAAAGAAGATGATGAAACTAAGTCAAGTTAGAAGTGGGCTTGAAAGTTCCATACTGTCCTTTGCTTTGTATGAGATAGTTGTATTCTTCGTTAACATTTAGGATGGTACTTTTATTTTTTGACAAATTAGGAATAATGGCTCAAATCAGTTATGAATCCCAATGAAGATCATCAGTATTTTCTTCCTCTTTTGTATCGTCTCTGATTCTTTTAATAGTGTTTCCAGTTCTATTTTGGGGGAACTGTTCACCGGGATATTTGGCTAATTTTGGAACTGGGAAGGAAACTACTTTACAACTGATGTGATATGAGCTGTGAGGGTTCTGTTAGGTTGGATGCGACCATTGAAATTATTCGTTGCATACTACCTAATAGGAGATAAGAGTACATAAACTTCTGCTTTAAATGTTCCTTATTGTGATCCTTACAATTATCATTTGATGCAGGCCTGGCATGCAAGGCAAAGACAGCGTGCTACCCGTGCTGAAAAATTGAGATTCCAAGCTTTGAAGGCTGATGATCAAGAAGCATATATGAAAATGGTAAAAGAAAGTAAAAATGAGCGATTGAATACGCTTCTTGAAGAAACGAACAAGCTGCTTCACAATTTAGGAGCTGCTGTCCAGCGTCAAAAAGATGCTGGACATGCTGATGAAAGTGAGGATCTTAAAGATTCTGAAGCTGATTTGCCTGAGTTGGATGCTTCAAGCAGTGGGACGCCTGCAGATGGACTTCCTGATGAAGAGGCTGATGTCTCTGAATCAGATCGCAATGATGACTCCAACGACTTACTTGAGGGTCAGCGGCAATATAACTCTGCTATTCATTCCATTCAGGAAAAGGTAAAACCATTTTTATCTGATTATTTTCTTTCTTTTTTTTGCATAAAATGCCTTTAGATATATTCTCTTACTACCTTTATGAGCTATAGAGTGATATAAATGAGAAAAATTACTAGCTTCAGCATTCTATCTCTCTGATGAATCTAAGATTCTTATCATTTGAATTTTCAATCTTTGATAATACCTTTAGAATGCTAAGTAGGCACTCTTATGCATTTTTCCACCCAAAAAATTCCATTATGTTTTTCATCACCTCATTTTGCCTCTCTTTACTATAGTCTAAACCAATTGCGGATTCTACAGGTAAACGAGCAGCCATCCATGCTTCAAGGTGGAGAATTGAGGCCCTACCAATTGGAAGGACTACAGTGGATGGTTTCATTATTTAATAACAACCTAAATGGTATTCTAGCTGATGAGATGGGGTTAGGGAAAACAATACAAACCATCTCATTGATTGCCTATCTCATGGAGAACAAGGGCGTCACAGGGCCTCATTTGATAGTAGCTCCAAAGGCTGTGCTGCCCAACTGGAGTAATGAATTTTCAACTTGGGCTCCAAGGTCTCTCTCTCTTGCTCGCGCGTGCGTATGTGATGGGCTTGCATGCCTCACTTCACTTTCAGATGCTTATTATTTTCTTTATGTCCAGTATTGCAGCTGTGCTTTATGATGGACGTCTGGATGAGAGAAAAGTGATGAGAGAGGAGATATCTGGAGAGGGCAAATTTAACGTCTTAATTACACATTATGGCCTCATCATGAGAGATAAGGCATTTCTGAAGAAAATTCAGTGGCAGTATTTGATTATCGATGAAGGACATCGATTAAAGAATCATGAATGCTCTCTTTCAAGGACTCTTGTATCTGGGTATGATGCTATTTGAAATTTCTATTTGCTTGATTGATCTGCCATTGGTGCACTATGCTGCAACTGACTATTACCATCAATACTGACATCTTCAACTGCTGAAAATTCTGTCTCCTCTCGTGTCATCTATAGCTGAGGCACTTTTGTTATGCTGAACCTCTTTTTGATGACCTACTTATGCCTTATTTGCTGCATCGGCGATACTGCAAAATTGTCTTCCATGTTTTCTGTCAAAGAGCCTTTCCAGGTTTCAATCCTACTATATTTTGTTAAGCAAGAAGGATAGTGATTAGCAACATCATGATTCGGTGTAGATGTATAATACTCTTTGCCTGGATACGCATTGAAGGAGTATTAAACTTTACATTAGTACAAGGACAGTGATTTTCTTCTGCTTCCGTTGACCATCCTAGGAAAATCTCAGTACTTCAATTGCAGAATGTTTTTCCAGTATTTATGTTGCAACAGCGTTTAGAATTAAAGGCAAGTCTGTTTGGCTGCTGTAGGTTGACTTTATAATTCAAAGCTGGTGATGTCATGTTGTAACTATGAAATCGTCTAATATTGTGTCATAGTGTCTTTGCTCTAGCACGAGTTATGTGTTCAGATACGGTTCCCTATTATGTGTAGAGGTCTTCAATGAGCAGTAGATGTTTCAGCTCCTTTATTTATTAGATAATGATATTTCATACAGATCTAAATTGTGAGCGTTTTCGAGGTTGTATCTTAATATTTGACCAGAAGAAAATTGTTAAATGTCTCTTGGTGCCCCAAGTTAATGTACGTTGAACAGAAATGCCTGCTTCTAAAGTAAGCATTTATGTAAAAGGCGGACTTTTGGAATTTATTTTTAATTGAATACTGCCTTTGAACATTTGTTATCCCTTTATGTTGTTATATCTGTTGGTTCAGCTGACTAATTTTGTTGGGATGTTTTTTGGGAAATGGTCTAATTAGTGGAATATCACTTATGCAGCTATCAGACTCAACGCAGGCTTCTTTTGACGGGCACGCCAATTCAGAATAGTCTGCAGGAACTATGGGCACTGCTCAATTTTCTTCTTCCAAGTATTTTCAATTCGATTCAGAATTTTGAGGAATGGTTTAACGCCCCCTTTGCGGACCGTGGTGATGTGTCCCTATCAGATGAAGAAGAGTTATTAATTATTAATCGTTTGCATCAAGTATGTATGGACTTTTTGTTGTCAAATTGTCTGATCCCACTTTCAACCATTTTCTTCTTTTTAATTAATTGTATGTTTCACTCTCAAGGTTATAAGACCATTCATATTGAGAAGAAAGAAAGATGAAGTGGAGAAGTTCCTTCCAGGGAAGTCCCAGGTTATATTGAAATGTGATATGTCAGCTTGGCAGAAAGTATACTATCAACAAGTGACGGATGTTGGCAGAGTTGGGCTAGATACTGGTTTGTAGCTTATGCTCCTTGACCATTTCTGTATGCTGTGGTCCCATGATGTCATTTAACACCGAGCGAAACACATATATGCAGAAGTGTATTAATTGTTTAATCTGTTCATAAATAAGCTTCACATATTGTCCTTTAATTATGAAAATTACTCTAATGAACTTGAATAATGGGAAGTAACTATAGGGGCTTTTTTTTTTGGTTTCCAGTTCCGTCGATAACCTGCTTACTTAAGCATGTACATTTTTGCTAACTAGTCTAACCCTTTTCAGGATCTGGAAAATCAAAGTCTCTACAGAACCTCTCGATGCAGCTTCGCAAATGTTGTAACCATCCTTACCTTTTTGTTGGGGAATACAACATGTGGCGCAAGGATGAGGTCATCAGAGCATCAGGGAAGTTTGAGTTACTTGACCGCTTGCTCCCAAAACTCCATAGATCTGGGCATAGGGTCCTGCTTTTCTCACAGATGACTCGCCTTATGGACATTCTTGAAATCTATTTGCAACTTCATGATTTCAAATATCTACGACTGGATGGTTCAACAAAAACAGAAGAAAGGGGGCTTTTGCTGAAGCAATTCAATGCCCCCAATTCCCCATTCTTTATGTTTCTTTTGAGTACTCGAGCTGGAGGCCTTGGTTTGAATTTGCAAACAGCAGATACAGTAATAATATTTGACAGTGATTGGAACCCCCAAATGGATCAACAGGCAGAGGATCGGGCCCATCGAATAGGACAGAAGAAAGAGGTCAGAGTTTTTGTGTTGGTTAGTGTTGGATCAATTGAGGAGGTAATTCTGGAGCGTGCGAAACAAAAGATGGGTATTGATGCCAAGGTTATCCAGGCTGGACTTTTTAATACGACTTCTACAGGTGGGTTGTGCTTATATTTTAGTGCTTAACCATCCATTAATTATTGCTCAATCACCTATCATTGTGATACATAGAAGTTTGTACAGTTGACAGATCTGAAGTGCGAATGAAAAAGGAGAAAGATAAACTGTGCTTAGAAAATGGTATCTCATAAGGGTTATGCAATATATCTGTTCTTAAAAGTTTTACTATGAATAAGTAACCTGTAACCTATCAGCGACTGGGTAGGAACTTGGACTAGCTGGTGATCGAGCTGTGTTGCATGCTTTAGATCTATATACACATGCAGCATGTATGCTTGCAGGTACACAAGCGTGCTTGTTGTGCCTTGTTTCTAGTTTAGAAACAACTAGAAAGTGAGGTACTGGAGTAGTTGTGTTATTTTTGTATTCAGAAGTACACTGATCAGCTGGCCAAACTGTAGCAAGGCCATTTAGATGCGGGAAGAAATTGAGTCATAGAAATTGCATATTTTGTTCACGGTTGTGGACTATACCAGAGTCTTGGATCATTTAGAATGCTGTATACTGCAGAACTTGTCAAGTTTCAAAATAGTCCTTTTATTTGGGTGATAAAGGGCAAAATATGCATGAAATAGTGCCTTAGGTATATTTTCTCTTAATTTCATGTTTGAAATTCACTTTACTTTGATGTCACAGCACGGGACCGAAGAGAGATGTTAGAAGAGATAATGCGTAAAGGTACCAGATCATTGGGCACAGATGTGCCAAGTGAGAGAGAGATCAACCGCCTTGCAGCACGATCAGATGAAGAGTTCTGGCTCTTCGAGAAGATGGATGAGGAGAGAAGGCAAAGGGAAAATTACAGGTCCCGTCTCATGGAAGAGCATGAGGTGCCAGAGTGGGCCTATTCTACACCTGATGCGAAGGAAGGCAAGTCCAAGGGTTTTGATCACGATGTCAGCAACATCACTGGAAAGCGACGAAGAAAGGAGGTTCTTTATGCAGATACTCTGAGCGATTTGCAGTGGATGAAGGCAGTAGAAAATGGTGAAGACATATCTAAACTTTCTGGCAGAGGAAAGAGGAAGAACTACCCTCTTTCTGAGAGCAATGGGTTAATCGGTACAGGATCAGAACGGGGAAATGAAGATGGAGAAGAGTCAGCAAAGTTCTCGGTAAAAGGAAAGAGGAGAGATGATATCCTCTCAAGTGCCAATGATTCGGCTAGCAATGATGCAGTATCAGAATTGGAAAGTGAAAGCAGAGAAGATGTTTCCAAATTCTCATTTAAGGGGAAGAAAAAGGATCAACTTCCTTCCGAGTCCACAGAGTTACTTCATGACAGTGCAGTAGACTTGGACGATGAAAATGTGCCTGTGGTGAGTGAGGACAACAGTGAAGATACTTATGGTTCTCTGCCGAAGAGATTGAAGATGGAAAGCATTGAAAAACCTGAATATCAGGGTGCTAGGGGGGTTGGGTGGAATGGGCATATACTAACATGGAATACCCATAAGAAGAAGAGATCCAGCTATATTCCAAGCTCTTCATCAGACTCGAGGGGACCGAACTTTAATGGAAGAGGGAATGGATGGAGTTAGTCAACAATTTTCTTACTCTTTTAGTTCATGCTCCATCCTTCTTATGGTTTTTCCCTCTTCGCCTCTCTCGTTCATGGGGTTGAGCTGCAAGCTGGAATTCTCTCAGAAGTGGATTTTTAGGGGCAGCAAATGGTGACAACACCTGTAGCTGAGGCTTATTGTCCGCTCAGCTTCTATTCATTTTAAACGATGCAGGCTGTATTGTACCAGTAGCAATTCAAATTATCTAGTATACAAAGATGTGCCCTTTCACTCCATCTTCTGTCCCTTTTAGACTCGGTGCATGTTCTTTGGATAGATTGACGAGCAGAAAAAGGAGCTACAAAATTGAATCAAATACCCGGTGAGAAACTAATTGTGTCGAGGTTTGATACCAGATGAAATGACGGCCGTAATTGCTTCCATTAATGGGGCTAGTCCTATGGTACTATGAGGGACAGCATTTTTCCGTCGCTACGATATGAAATGTTGTAACATTTAAAAACTTGAAAGGTTGTATGATCAACGGACGGGATGTGCCTTTTTATCTTCTCCAACGTTCATCGTGGGTGGTGGGGATCTGTGGCCTATATATCATTTGAAAGCCCCTTATTCAAGGAGTACATGAAAGATGCCTGATGGCAACATCGTGGCTTAGCTCCTCCGGGCTTTTGACCCTCTTTGATTGTTCTGGCTATCTGAGGTGACGAGAGTTATGGCGTTATAGTTGAATTTAATCCGCTCTTTTATGGGCTGTCGTTGTAGAGTGAGTCTGGACAAGTGTAAATTCGTTGTACTAATGTTCATAAAGAAAGGTAGTTCCTATTCAGTAGGATTTCATAAGATTGATCTGTTTAATGTGTACAACATTTTTGCAGAAAACACTGTTCATATTGAACATCCATGAAATGGCCAATTTATTTTAAGGAGAAGGTATCCAAGAGCCAACTATCGCAAAATATTCAGCATGAACCAAATATTCAGTGGTTGGGAAAATTGTTCTAAAAGTCATAAACATATTGTATGGTGGCCTCAATCCTAAACTTTTTAGTTGTGCCGATTTGTCCTAAATCTTTTGAATTATTCCAATTTAGTCTTAAAACTTTTTAAAAATTTGTGAATTTAGTTGTTTCAGCCAATTTTGGCTAGAAATCATAGACATGGCAATTTAGTCAGCGCTAGCAGGTTTATGTATTGATGTGGATAATTTTTATAATTTTTTTTATAATTGAGTTTTTTCTTTTTTCCTTTTCCTTTTCCTTTTCTTCTTTCTTTTTCCCTTCGCCGGCGATTGTTGGCCTATGTTAGGTTGTCCCTTGCCTGAGGCCTGTGACCATCGATGAGGCCCAGTGGAGGGAAAATGTGAAAATAAAAAAGAAAAAGAAAAAAATGAAAAAATCATTCACATTAGGCCTAGTTGTGCTAGTCAATCGTGCTATGTAGGATGATTGGCAATGACTAGACCGTCACTTTAGAGATTTCTAATTAAAATTAGTCGAAAGGATTAAATTGACAAATTATTAAAATGTTTATAACTAAAGTAAAAAATTATCAAAATAATTAGGATTAAATTAGCACAATTGAAATGTTTAGGATTAAATTGGCAAGTTATCAAAAGATTTAAAACTAAATTGGTATAATTAAAAATTTTAGGATTTAATTGGCTATTGAATAATAAATTTAGAACTTTTTGAAACATTTTTCCCTCTCTGGCTAGTCTTTGGCCCCAAAGTACCCTTATTAGCATGTTGAAGCCAAGTTGCCGTTCCATGACAATATGCATTGAGAGGTTGCTTGTCGTTTTACTCAAGCAGCATTTGATCCGAGATCACAATGCACAAACTGATAATCCAACAATCTAGGTTGTTCACTTTGTAGGGCAGGCTTTAAGGATGTGTTTTGTGTCTCAAAACTCAAAAGATGGATGCGAGGCTGTTAAGTGATTTCATATGATGTGATGGCAAAACTCAATGATCAAACTCGAACATGAAAACATCTGTCAAGACCAATCGAATTTATTATCACCCTTATATGTTTCTATCTTTTGTACTGTCAAATATAAAAGGCTCTCTCATCATGCAAAAGTTATGTCATCTCCGTTTAAGTGTTGGGTGACAAGCAGACACAGAGAGCGTTGACTTGGCCGATCTAGGCTGTCTAATATGTCTTTGTTGAATTGTTTCAGGAGACCCCATTGGACGCTAGTGAATAGTTAATAGTTATTTATCGGCGTTAATGTCTAATTTGGCTTTTCCTATTCGCAATTTTAAGGGTAGTATTTGTTGGGTGGTCTTGAACCTCTTTATCGCAAAAGCTAACTCAAAATGTATGATTTTCCCTAACACTTATATATTGGTTATCGGCCATTTCCACGACCAATATGAGACAACCTTGGCAATCCCCCCTCACATATTGGGCTTGGGTCGGAGCTGCAACAATTTGTAAATCTTCTTTGTGACCATTTGATCCAAACTTGTTGGTAACATGCACTCTAGGGGAGAATTGCCAAAAAAATCCTAAACCTATTGCAATTGTGTCAATTCAGTCCTAAATCTTTTGCGATCGTGTCAATTTAGTCCATCTGGCCAAATTTGACCAGCTGGAGTTGACATGGACGCTAGCCGATGTCGACGACAATATTTTAATAATATTTTAATTATTTTTCGAATCTTTTATTATTTATTAATTTTCTTTTTTTTTCCTTTTCCTTTTTTTGTCTCTTCCTCTCCTTTGCCCCGGGCGGTGGCAGTGGCTGGCCAATTTCGACAAGGCTTGCCGGCCATTGTGCGAGAGCCATGAAGCCTCACCGATGACCTTGCCCAAACTTGGGGAAGGCCTAGGGTCCACGGTGAGTGTTGCGGCCCCAACAACCTCGTCAGCGGCCTCACCTAGACTTGGGGGAGGCTTGGGGGCCGCGGCGAGGTGGGCCTTGCCTAGACTAGTGAATTCCACCAAAACTGGGTTCCACCCAACCCATATACGACCCCTATCAGAAAAGTCATAATTTGCAATCCAATGCCAACCCGAGATTAAACTAGAGGATATAGATACAAAATGATGAGGCGAGACTTTGGTCTCCAATAGTCCAATACAGCACATATTGTTGTCGCGCACAAAATGCCTCACCTCAGCTTGTGTGACCGGGTCCATAATACCCGGATCTTCCAAAAACCTATATTCATGTATATACCAAAAAAGCCGAGCAACAAATGCCTACCTGCGTTTTCCAGACCGACGCTTGCTGGCCATCGGTTTTTGGGGCGGAGATTTCTGCTTAGGCGGGAGGCTGTTCTTGTCAGAGACAGATGGTAGTTGAGCCCGCTGAGAAGGCTGTGTTTCAGCAGCCCCAAGCGAGGAGCCTGCCATTTGAGACTCATTTATAATGGTCAGAGGGACTGCAACCTCCTGGGTTTCTTCCTCAGAACTGCTGGCAGTATCAGCATCATCATCTAGATCATCAGCTGATGAGAAGGAGGCTGGGGAGGCTTCCCGGATCTGCCTGGCTTTTACCAGTCAGTTGCAGTAGTGCCTCATCAACCCGAAGGGGGTTCCTCTGCCGTCTTTGGTCAAGTCTGGGAGATTGAGGAGAAGAAGCACCAGGCTTAGCAGTTTGCTTCTGTTCTGGAATCTCAGCCTTCCGACAGAGGGAGTGTTTGCTCACCGGCTGGACCCGCCATTGTCCAGAAGGATCAGAAAGAAGAGGCGGGTTCTCAGGAGCTGCAGCTGCTGTATGTGACTGGTTAGCAGGTTGATCCTGGGGAACAAGTGCGAATTCTGCTGTCACTACTGCCTGACCGTCATTTGAACGTGGATTAGGGGCATCTGCTTGATCTGAATGGCCAGGAGGGGTCTCCGAAGGGTTGCATCTGTGGCCAAAGGTGCCACATTTCATGCAGCAAATTGGTTTGCATTCATATTCAACAGAGACCATCCGGGTTTCTCCTTTCAGACACACCATCACTTGATTCTGTCTGCTGTCAGATGCCGACAATTCAACACAGACTCGGGCATAGGAGAGCATATTCATTTGCTCGGTATTCTGATCAACGTATAGTGGATTACCAATCACACTAGCGATGCCACCAATGCCACGAGCAGACCACAGAACAAGTGGTATATTCCTTAGCCGTATCCAGACTGCAACTTTGGAGTGACTGTCCTTCTTTAACTCCAGGAGCGGGTGCCATTGCTGCAGAATCAAAGGAACCCGAGCAACAGTAATAGGGCCACTATCCAGTTGTCTCCTTCTAAAATCAGCATCAGGAATTCTAAAAAAGAAGAAGCCTTGATCATCAGCCTTGACTTCAACCAGCTTTGATCCCCAGGTGTGTTTAAGAGCTGTTTCTACAAGTTTGAAAGGCAGTTTCTTGCCAATCAAATAGCCCACAATGCATTCGAACCACATAGGATCCGTAGCTTCCAGAATGTCTTCGGCAAATTCGGCCACCAAATCCTCATCGAGGGTTACCGGAGGGATATACCTGAGATTATAGCCTTTCATAGCAGTTCGGGCAATATTTGCCCAGGATCGTGGAGCAAGAGTCTCCTTGTCATTCTGCTGGGCATACGGACGAACTTGGGCTGGTGGAGCTCCATTGCGAGGAGGGAGCGGGCCATCCCCACGGTTATCTACTGAAACCAAGCGGTTTCCAGTCAGCTGCTTAGCCTCACAAGTCCGAAGATCCAGCGAAGGATCAGCACCAGGGTATCCAGGAGCTTCCGAAGAAGCCCCGCCTCTGTTTGTTCCCGGACGGCCACGGGACATGGAACGATGGGTCGGAGGCCGACTTCTACTCCTTTGTCGGCTACTCTCCGCCTCAAATGATGTTCGAGTTGAAGATAATCGTTTTTCATTCATTATGCTAGTTCCAGAACAGCAGACCAGACGAATCTACCCCAGCATTTGCAGAAAATGAAAACCTAGCCCAGATCTGTCCTACAGGATGATTGGGACATACCTGGGCAGAATGCTTCGGTGAGAACGAAGGCCAGAGGGAGAGGAACGATCCCTCCAAAAATGAGCGCAAACGGAGCCCTGGATCGGCCGGACTGGCAGCTCAAAATCTCGGGTGAACAGTAGCTCGGGAACCCAGAATTAGGAGAAGATGAACAGTACCCGAGAAGCTCAAAAACCGGTGGAGAAAATCTTCATTTGTGTGATCTTGCAATTTTTGCAATGGGATTTTGAGGATAGATGGTGACAAAGAGTTGTGATGAAGGTTTAGAAGAGAACAACGTCCTTGCGGATGCCCATGGCGGAGAGCCCGGAGGCGAGGGAGTCAATGGAGTGCCAGAGCTTTGTGGAAGGGGATGTGGAGGCTGGAGGGAGTGTCAATGAAGGTGTCGTGGACGTGGCGCGAACAACTGGAGATGAAGGTGGCGATGTCGAGGGAGGGATGGGTGGAGTTGGAGCTTTAAAAATTTGCTTTTGAGGTGAATTTGGAGTGGGTGGGTTGGTGGCCACTGAAGGTGAATCCTGACTTCCTGAGCGGCAATCTCTATTTGAATTAGAGAGTGGAGAGTGAACCGGATAGAGAATGAATTTTAAGGTCATGTTATCGTCTACATTGGACTTCCTCGTAAGAAGCCACATAAACATTATAATTTTATTAAAGTAAAAGCCACTAGGGATGAGATGTTGGAATTTATTGCTGGAGGCACTTATGTAGCCAATTTTTCTTTAATTTGGCACTTAAGTGATCGAGCAAAAAGTTTTAGTATCGAAGGAAATAAGTGTGGTATCAATAATAATATGGTTGTCTTTTTCTCTTAAATAGTTAATATAATTTGGTTGTTTCGATCATAAAAAAATTGCATGCCAACTTGAATTATGTGAATTATCCTTTATTTCCTAACTAAAGTATCCGCTTTAAGAGTAATAACAACAAAACCATTATTTATGACTTTTGCAAAAATACAATTTTCAGCTTTATTAGTTTTAATCCATCTTGAACATTTTATATCATTGTCATGCTTTTCAGTCCATAGACAGATTTTACAATTTACAAACTTTTTCTTCTTGACCAAATTTTGTGTAGCCTTCCAATTGATCAATATATAAAAATTTTCATCTTAAATCACCATTAGAAAAGGTGTTTTTAAAGTCCATATGATGAATTACCAATTATGTATAGAAGCTAAAGCCATCATCATTCTAATTTTTGTAAGCCTTGTTACCGAAGAATAAAACTACACCCATTTGGCCACTAATCTTGCCTTTTATTTATCTATTCTAGTATTCCATAATCTTCACTAAGACTCTTTTAAAACCTGAAGTTATAGTCTTACAAGGAAGATTAGTTAATAACCATGAATTCTTTTAATTAACAGATATTTTCTCTATATTTGAAAAGATTCTTCAGAAGGAGAATAAACTTGTTCAATTACAACTTGTTTTATGGGAAAAGGACATTAGATGCGTGATAACTTTCGTGTGGGCTCACTCTAGCACCAAATTTTTCAATGGATCATTTCAATACTTCTTTAGTAAAGAACCGATCACTTAAGCACAACCTTCAATTTGAGATGTCGAAAATTTAACATGACAATATTTTAACATTCTTTCCAAATAACATAGTTTGTCAAAAATCCGATGGAGCAAGATTTCATGAAAAATGATCACTTGAGAGTTAGTTTTTGTTAAAAGTGATCACTCATAATATTTAACTTTTTAAAAAGTACTGGTTTATACTTTTAAACGTGATTGGACCACTTAGTTTGCAACACATGTTGTGTACAAACTTGAAACACATACAAAAATATTTACTCCATCAACAATGACTTAGATTCAGAACAAAACAACATTGCATTCCAAACAAGGATGTTCTCACATCAATATAAAATCCCCAAAAAGTCAAAAATATCCCAAACAAAAAACCTCGCCTACTAAATGCAGCAACACCAGCAAAAAACAAGTCAAAAACCTTCCCATCAACTATTTCCCCAACTTCCGAACCAAAAATAAAAAAAAAAATTTGCGCAACTATATGCAACTACAATAGCAAAAAACAAGTCAAAAAATCTCCCCTAACGACCTCCCCAACCATATGCAACAGCATCAGCAAAAAACAAGTAAAAAACCTTTCCAACAACAACTATTCCAACCTATTATACTTTTACTAATTCAGTCCTAAACTTTTTAATTTTGCCAATTTAATCCTAAACCTTTTTACCTTTTGCCAATTAAATCAATCCAACAAATTTTGGCTAGAATTCGTTGAAGTGGACGCTGACTATTCTACGTGGCATGGCGGCTTTGATGTGGACATTTTTCCTAATATTTTGATAATTTTTTTAATTTTTATGGTTTTTTTCCTTTTTTTTTTCTTTTGGGTTTTGGAGTTGGGGCCAGCAAGAGCCTCGCCTAAAGTTGGTGAGGAGTGTGAAGCCCTTGCTAGTTCTAGTTAGAGGTGTCAAAATGGGTCATAAACCCATATTATGACTCACTTTTAGTTAAATGGGTCAAATATGGGTCAAGTGAAAGTTAAATATGGGTCAAATATGGGTCAAGTGAAAGTTGAATATGGGTCAAATATGGGTCAAGTGAAAATTAAATATTGGTCAAATATGAGTTAAGTAAAAGTTAAATATATGTCAAATATGAGTTGAGTGAGTCATTTAACATAGAGTTTCGAGTGAGTTTGGATTTCTCTACAATAATAATGGCTTTTAGTAATACAGGTTGGGTTGGGTATGGGTCGGGTGTGGGTCAGGTCGGGTATGGGTCATTAGATTTACATTATATGAAAACGGGTTAAATGGGCCAATATGGGGCGGCCCTCACCGACCCGACCCATCCATTTGATGGGTCTAGTTCTAGCCTCGTGAGGGCTTGGCAGCCCTCACCGGCCCCAGGCGAGAATCAAACTTGGCTTGTGGCTTTGGTCGACTTGGGCTGGTTGTGTGTGGGCCGGTTTTGTTTCCTTGGGCCAGTCTAGCTTATCCATAGGTAAGGGTTTATTTTGTCGTGGGCTGAGCTTTGTTTTTCTTATCTTCTCTTTTAGGTTGTGGGTGTTGCCGAACTAGGCTCACCAGTTGAGGACCCGGGTCCGTTTGATTATATAATATAATATCATATTGTTGTTTTAATATTAAAAAAAAAGTTAAAAAAGCTCATAAATTAGTTTTTGGATAGTTTTCTCTTGACATATGCAAAAACCTTTAAAAAAAAAAAACTTTTGCTCAAAGTTGGATAAGCCCTTCAGTTGCATTTGGTAGTCAAGATAAATTCGGGATATGATGACATTTATCCTATCCTGTATCTGGTGGCTATTTAGTACAAGATAAAGTCAGATATAAAGAGGATGTAGCTAGGATAAAATTATCCTATGGGGAAGGTGTAATGCTAGATGATGATCACAAAGAACTCAATGACTGCCACTCCCATGACAGCAAACACATGGACTTCTCTCTTGCTAAAAAAGAAGAGGAGTGGAAACACCAAGAGCTTTTCTAAGTTCAGGGTGTGTTCTTTGAAGTTCGAGAACAATACTATTACAGGTTCACGAGTCTTCTCAACTTGGACGTCATGCCGTACACTGATGAGATTATTGCAAACTATTTTTGGTATGTCTTAATTCCTAAAACCTTTTAAGTGCGGTGCACAAAAATATGAGCAAGACCCAAATTATTACATACTAAGATTATAAGTTTGCATTTTTCTACAATCTACCATCATAATAAGTATGCCATATGTTTTATGCACATTCAACAAGCGACACCATTTTTTTTTTTCAATTTCTACATTAGTATATCTTATTTCACATTTTGATGTTACTCTATCTTCTTTAGGCATAGATCTGTGCAGCATATTAAGGGCACGAATGGTGACAGTAAAGTATGCAGCGTTTTTCTTTTTATGTGCCACATGCTACTGATCAATTGATTCTTGGATAATTAGATGATCACTAGACTTGTTGAGAACCCATATGAACTTCCCTAGTGGAACTACAATGGATCAATTACTGGTCAAGCTCTAGGGACGTATAGTGAAGTGATCTTATATTAAGACGACATAAACCCAAAGCTGTCTTGCTATATTTACCTTCGCATTATTCCATCAAGTTCGTGATTTTTTAGCAGTCCTCAAGCAATTTCAAGGATCCTTTATGAGATGGCAACAATATCTAATTAAACCCCAAAACAAGTATTATGTTGTCAAAAATTGTTGATCCATTAGATCATCTGAGTAGGTTAATCAAACAAGAAAGGACGTTTCAATTAGTTTACAGAAAAGTATTGTTCGTGTGCAAGTTATTTGCGATTCATAAACATTGGCTGGCGAGTCAATCCCAATGAACAAACATGCCAAAGTTGCTGAAATTTTTAATAACCCAAAGGTTACCAATGAAGTTATATGGTAGGAGATCCAAAAACTTGAGTTTTATACCGTGAATTGGAAAGTTTTGTAATGGACAGGTTCACGACTTTTGGCTAAATGTTCACATTAGATATGGGATTGAGCAAGAAAATACCCTAGTGCAGACAATTGTTAATGGCCATTCTGTTGGAGGATATCCAGGTCCTAAGGTGAGAAATTGTTTCACAATGAATTTCCCTATATATTGATGGATATAGGCTAAGTTAATGAGAAAATTTGTATTAATATGAGGCTTTACGTCCATATAGGGGCCTTCTTATTGTGGTGTTAGGGCGTCATTCGGCAATTATATATCCGTTGCTCATTATAAGGCTTGCTTATATGCCGGTGTCAAAATTAGTGGCACCAATGGAAAGGTGATGCCGGGCTAAGTAATATTTGATCTGCATCTTACCTGTTTTTCGGAAAGGGAAAAAAAAGCATAGAACTATTGCCATCAAAACTAGCTTCTATCTTGCAGCAAGAGTAACAAATGGGATGAAGCATGGGAATTGAAGCAGTAGATCATATATGGTGTTCAAGATACATTCTTGAGGGACAAAAGAACAACCTCAATGCCAAAACTTGGCATAGAGAGATACTTAAGTGCTGAAAGTTATGCAAGGTACATTTAAGTGCCACTTTTTTTTAAAATTAGATCACTTCAGTGCCAACTCCGGTGACCTCTCCCGGAAATCCTATTCGTAGCAATTTTTTAATAATTTTTAATGCCTACATGGATCGCTAGAATTCCACATTAGCTTACTTTCATCCAAAACAACGCTATTTTGGCATAAGTTTAATTTTTTTAATATAACTATTAATTAAATAATATTAAAAATGAAATTTTAAAAAAGAAGAAGAAGTAGCGACAGCATAGGCGGGAGGGGCTCACTTGCTTGTGGTCACCAATGCTTGGGCAGGGGTTGACGACCCTCGTTAATTGGAGGAGAGGGCCTAGCCTCGCTAGACACCGGGAGAGGGCAGCGACCCACCCTTATCCCGGCTTGGGCCAGTGAAACACTCGATTTCGACCCCATGAGGAATGATCAAGAGGTGCCTAAGAAATCCCTCTTTTGGCTCCAAAACCAATTTAGATGCTTGATTTTTTTGGATCGCCTTCTTCGGGAAGGAAAAGATAAGGCAATGAACTCTCTAGAAACCCCTCATTTAATAAAGGAGGTGAGTTGTGCTTTGAATTATCAAAGTCCAAGATTGACAATAATGGGTCAAAAATATCCTTGGTGGCCAAGAAAAGGAGTGCCACACACATGGACCAGTCGGAAATTGATACCCGAACCTCTCATCATGAACCTAAAGAGCCTAGGCATCGAGTTGGCAATATAGATGCCGTCATCTTCAAGTTAATTTAAATGTTCATAAATGAGGAGGCATAAGTGGTCTAATGAGAGGATGAAAAGTGGGCATTCATCGATGACAACTAGGATCTAGATTGCCAAGTAAAATCTAGTAGGCGTGCCAACTCATTCTTTAGGCATGATGATTGGTCAAGTAGGCTTGCCACCAAAGCACCATAGGTGAACCACTTGGAAACAAAAAGGTGGACCATTTGGCTCGATAATCATGGTGCCAAGAAGTATAGATAGGAGAAACCCTCCTTGATTCTACCCTTTTCCATACACTTCCTCTTCCCTCATCTTGGACGCCTCCTCCTCCTCTTCCTCTCTCTTTCTCCTTTTTCTCTCCTTCGGCCCAAGTAAGCTGCCCCTCCCTCTCTAGTTTGTGTTCTTAGTTTTGAGGTTCATCCAGGCAAATGTAGTTTCTTTCTTTCTCTAGTACCGATCACAACATCCTTGACCCTAGGAAATTCTTTCTTGAACAAGTCGAGGGTAGGTTAATTGATGTTTGTGCATGTTATGTATTCTAAAGCTTTGTTCATGCACTTGAATTCTTGCATGACCATAATGAAGCTGCGGTTCATTACTAATGTTCGGTACAGGCCAATGTTCGCCCATAGCCATAAGATGTGATTCGGTATTGAAGTGTACTAAGTTCACGTCTTGGATTGGTGCGGGGTTCTTTTATGCTTGTTGTTTGGGTGAAGCTTTGGGCTTAGGCTCATTTATGGAATTGTTGACAAGGAAATTCATGAGTTCATGGCACATGCATAATGTTTAAGCATGGAATTCATGTTTCATGGCACATGCGTGAGACTTAAGTACACCCTCAAAAGGGATTTAAGTGCTCAAGTAAGATAAGAAAAGATGAGAACGGGGGTCTTGGAGTCCTAGAGGCTGGCAAAAGACTTGGATTCGAGTCCTTAGCATATTAACTGGGTTTGAGTCTTGAAAGCTGACAAAAAGCCGAAGCCTAGATTAAAGCCCGAATTGAATTGAGTTCGAGCCCTAAGATGGCTCTAGGAAAGACTTGGGTTCGAGTCCCGAGCACAAGAGAAAAACTTAATAAGCATGGCATGCATGAGTAAGGAAGAAATGCTAGAAGTGCATGAGCTCATTGCATGCATCATGTTTCATGAATGATTGCAAAGGTTATCATTTACATATGCAAGATGCATAATTATATCTTTGCAATCGATTTGCCTTCAACACAGCTTGCATGAGGTGTGTTGACTAGAGTTGATGATGAAGTGTTATTCTAGTCAAAGGTTAGAAGCTATACTTACTGAGTATTCCAAGTAATCACACATGTTCTTTTACAAGTACTTAGAATATGGCTGCTGTTCATTTTGGTTGTCCTGTGAAAATTGATGCATCAACCATAGACATATTAGATGTAGATAATGAAATAACTTATCAAAATGTCACATCTACGGTATGGATTGAGAAGGGGCCAGACGATTCTAGTCGAAGGTTAGAAGCTATACTTACTAAGTATTCCAAGTACTCACCCATGTTCTTTTACAAGTACTTAGAATATGGCTATTGTTCATTTTGGTTGTCCTGTGAAAATTGATACATCAACCACGGACATATTAGATGAAGATACTAAAATAACTTATTGAAAGGTCATGTCTATGGCATGGATTGAGAAGGGGTTGGACAAGCTGGTTCCCATGTATTTTGAGGTATGGTATAGATGGTACGAGGGCACATGGATTAGACCCCTTCATAGGTTCAATAATCCAAACCATGATGGTGATGATGATCGTATGAGGAATCGGACTAAGTTTCTATGTACTATCCTGAAGTAAAAAGGGTTCTCAATTTTGGATAGTACTCGCCATAGTGGAGTCAGGAACACCTAAGCTTTTGATGTGTGTAGAAATAAAGCCCTTTGATGTAACTAGGTGTGACTAGATGAAGTTATGTAATAATCACTACCCATGTAATATATGAAATGTGTTGTGATATTTATATTCCACTTTCCCAATGATATGTGTGTTGAGGATTGTATGTTCACGTATTCTGCATGTGCATAAATATGAGACAAATGAATTCTGAATGACGACAAAGCTTAGGATGTTGCAAAATAACATGTAGCTCGACCTTGAGTCAAGAGGGCATGACAATGCGTTATAGCGAGGGTCACTAGCTCTCGTGCAGGTGCTAGCAACCCTCACCCAATGCCGCTCCTCTTCCACCTATGCTGCTGCTGCTGCTCCTTTTTTTTGATTAATTTTTTAATATTGTTTAATTAATATTTATATAAAAATTTAATTAAGATCAAAATGGTGTCGTTTTGGGTTTATTTGGCCATGTTAGCGCTCAAACCATGCTGTTTTGACCTCAACTCGTTGGAAAAGTGCAGCATTAGCATTTTGGCCGAATTTTCTTATTGTTGGCACTTAACTGATCATTTTTTCTCTGATTTTGGCATTTAAGTGTACATTTTCATACTTTTGGTACTTAAGTATACCCTCGTACCAAGTTTTGGTACTCCAGGAGTCTGCATGTTCTTTTTGAGGTAAAATTTCAATTATTTGTTCAAAATAAATAAATAATGGAATGCCTTGAATGGCAAACGGAATAAATGCATATAGACATGTTCTACAGTAGTCAAACACTTGATTGTTTATGTTGCTCATATAACAGAGCTGAGTAAGCTGGTGTTGTCCTCACATTAGATCCGAAGCCTATAGAGGTAGCTGACTTTACTATCACCATAAGCAACATATTATCCTAAAGTTGATAAAACTATCTTCCTTCGTTGGGTGACTAGGCTAGTGTAGGCGTCATGCTAGCTACAGGTTGACACCAAAGATATAACATGGACTTGAATAAGTATTTTTGTTCATTGAAGGACTTTAAGAGTGTGCTCCTTGTCTATCCCGTAATACAAAAAGCATGGCAGAAGATGGAGGGTTTGAAGTGATATAGAAGGCAATTTTGAATCTCTCATTTCGCCAAGAGGAGCACACAAGCACCTGTGGAGAAGGAAATGAGAGAAGGTTGATGGGAAAGCATGAAACAGCTAATAGTGACATAGTTTCTTGGGTAATGCTCAGAAGAAGCACACGAGCTACTAGTCAAATTTAAAGTTTGCTTATTAAATTGAATTTTATGATGCCTAAATTACTTGAATTTGGTTATGTAGGTAGTTGCCAATCAGGGTTGCTTATTCTGTGTGGTCGTGATACTGAGAATCAAGAAAAAGGTACTATAACAATGACCATACTAGTTCCCTTTCGTGTTCTATCTCGGTATCATTAGGAGACCCTTAACTTTCATGGATCATTCAAAGAACGTTACTCGAAAAAAATAGTACGTAGAAAGTAACTGTTCATTTTGGTCTTAGTTGATTCTATGATTGTTACTATGAAAGAACTTTTAACCGTTAACGCTCATAAATCATTCCCCCATTTTTGCTTACTAAACAGATGTAAATCTTCACATAAGTCCTTATTAGTCCAATATTTACAGAACTTCATTGAAGTTAAGACTTGGATATCTCGGTTCTTTTAGTGCCTCAGAAAAATTTCTGGAATGCTCCATTATTTCTGAATATTGATAAAATATAGAAAGTTCACTTTCCTTGCTTAGTCAATTAATGACTTAAAATGATATAGGTTACTTGGAAGACAAGCCTAAAAAATAAACCCATAAGTTGTGACCTCATTACTTGCTGAAACTGCAATTTTATGGGAGCCTACCATTGAGGCCGAGGCCCTTGCTGCTCAGAAGCTAGTGTTGAAGTTGCTGGTTAAGAAAGGCCAAATGCATTAATCAAATCGAGGAGGTCCTACAAGCTGAGAGACTGTAAAACCCTTTTTCTCCATATTTAGGTCATTGAGAAAAGATCCGCATGTATTGGCCAAAGGAAAAGAAGAGAGGGAGGGAGGGAGGGAGGGAGGGAGAGACTGTAAAACCCTTTTTCTCCATATTTAGGTCATTGATAAAAGATCCGCATGTATTGGCCAAAGGAAAAGAAGAGAGGGAGGGAGGGAGAGGGAGAGGGAGAGGGAGGGAGAGGGAGAGAGAGGATCCACATGTAAATAAAGCTTCCCAGAGGGAGATAAAATTAGGTGTCCAAGCTCAAACCTGGTCTCCTTTACATTAGTTTCATCCTACTTTCACAAGTAGTCTCAACGCTTGGGGCATTTAAGTTCGTGATTACCCTTCAGCGTCGTGGACATCTTCCTGTGTTCGAATTCTCACTTTGATATTCAACGCCATTCATCCAAATTGTTAGTGTTGTCATAAGCTAAACTCATTCAATTTGGCATGTCCGACTTTCTTTTGAATGAAAGGCAGATTGACTTCTGATTCAACAAAAGTGAGATGCACTAGTTTGTTTCATCTTCTCCAATGTCATATCAAGAGAACTTTGGGAAGTATAAACGGACAACTTTCCTGGGGTAGCGCGAGTTGTGGCGCAAGTTTGTCTGTGCAACTCAGCAATTCTTTTTTCTTTGTGAGGTAAAGAAATGTTCTTGTTCCCATGGAAAGTGCAGTACAAATATAAAAACAGCAATTTGACAATACCTGCCATTTTGAGAAGTGGGATAGGTGTTTCCCTTGAAATATAGATGAGAAGACGCGCATATTGGGCTTCTCAGATGATTGCTGAGTCCGGTTAAGGGAAAAAACCGCAAAATTTTCTGTTGTTAATAGATTTGTGAAATTGCTAGTTAATTTCTATTATTATTGATAAAAAAATAGTATGACCAGTAACTTCAAGGTCAGGTGACCTATTAGAAAATCACCAATAGTATTAGGTATTTACCAACTTTTACCAACTCTTCATAAATTTTACCGATATCACAAGTAAATTTTCAACAATAGAATAAATTTATTAATATTGAAATAAGTTAGTAATGTATCAACTTTTTTGAACCGTTACAACCTAATTTACTAAAGTATCAACCCCATAAGAAATTTATCATTTTTTCAACAAATCAGTAAGCTACCACCCTCTTTTAAATTCTGCCCTTTTTGCTAGTATAATACTTGTGCTATAAGGAATTTACTAACACCTAATAAATTAGTAAATTACCATATTCTTTAAAATTTACACAAAATATGAACCCTATAAGGAATTTGCCAACATTGCATTATTTACCAATTTCTTTAAAATTTTACAAGATTGAGTAGTAAACTACCAACGCCATAGTGAATTTACCGACATTTGATTAATTTAGTAAAATTTTGAGCGTCTATCAAATTTTACAAGTGGAGTTAGTAAAATACTGATGCTAAAACAAATTTATCAAACATCCCCACTGGTAAGTTAGCAAGTTCTTTCACATTTTACCATAATGTGGTTAGTAAAACTACCAATATCTAAGGGACTTACTAACATTCCATTAAATTAATCCAACTTCTTTGAAAGTTTACATGTATGGTTGGTAAAATGCAATCACTATAAGGAATTTACTAACGTCTCATTGAATAAGGAGTCTCACATGCACATCAATAAAGAGCCGCAAAGTTAAAGATCCATTAAACGTTTAATGAAAAACTAACCCTCTAAAAAAGAACACGTAAAGCTTCATTAAAAATAGGAAATGAGCGCACAATTTTGCTATTTGGAGAACTGTCGATGCCGACTATACGTGTTGTTTGATTCTTCATTTCTTGTCGTCATGTTTTGATGATTTATATATTTTTCCGTTCCAACAGATCCGCCTCGAATTTAATATTTTTATAAAAAATAATCTCACTCCTTCCTTATAGTGAAAAAATAATTTTATACTTAATTTTAATAATTTTCTTGCACCCACCAAGAAATTGGTCTCAGTTACAAAGCAAACTAATAGGATTGACAACTTGTTACCATGTAAATAATATGTTGTTATGGCACATTTATTTTAATATTACAAAAACACATAATTGAATTTACAACTTCTTATGATTGTCCAAATTTGAACAGATGCTTCTACATGTTCCCAAAACCAAAGACCGTGGATAGGTGCAGCATAAAAAGTCTTCAACTTAAAGCAAACATTTTGTGACAAAGGCCTTTTCTGTTGTAACTTACTAATTTTCAATGGACGACACTTGTAATGGGTCATAAGCCAGAAGCAAATCTATGTGGCCAATGGGCATTTCCATCGCTACCTTTTCAGTTTCAAGGTACCACATTTGTAATAAGTCGTAAATTAGAGGGAATGCATCATAATCACGGGCAATTTTGTTCATAACTTATTGATTTTGACTTATTGCAAGTGTAAGTGTAATGGATCATAAACCTGACCCAATAAAACTAAGTTACAAAACAAGCTAAAAGATTTAGAACTTTTTGCGATGTATAGAGCCCGTTGTTACAACACCTTTAGTTTTTTTTCATCCATTTTTCTCATCTCGAAGGTAATTATTTCAAACCAGATAGTCATTGGTTGACAAAACAACGCAAATGAGTAGATTGATTGTAACATGCGCATAGGATAGAAGTGATATGAAACATGACCCAACATAATTGGGTTTATAACCAGTTACAACTCATGCCTCCAAGATCCATCATAACTTTCATCCATTGTGTTATGATAGAAAGGAACCTAAAGAGTCTTTCAAATTAATCGTATTAGATCAATTTGAAAGAAACATTAAATTCAAAAGGTCAAATAAATTGACTGGTGAAAATATAATGGACATTGTCTTTCATATACAAAATCCCACTTTTCATGTGAAGGGAAGCTATAAAACGTCTTAAGATTCTGCACAACGTCTTCTATTAAGTTTATTTTCATTATGAGTTATTCATGGCATTATGAAAGATTGTCGTGAGTTGTCACACAATATTTCTTAATCAAGGCCAATTGTGTCAGAATTTACTAATTTAATTACTCTTATCTTTTTTAATAAAGTATGCATAAAGTGGCTAACACATGTATTTATTGATCGAAAAAATGAGCATGTTATGACTAAACAGTTTTTAGTTACAAGGTATTGTCACCGAGGTTACGACATGTTATCGATGCTCTTGTGAATTTATTTTTTCTATCTAGATAGATAATTGTAGGGGTGAACATGGTCTGGGTGGGCAGTTCCCATCATAGAACTAGGAACCGCCCACTAAAGATTGGTTTTGAAAAATTGGAATTGGAAACCGTCCATTGATTCCATAGATCCACTCGGGATTTGGACCATTGGTTTGGTATAGGTTGGTTCAGTTCCTAGGTGGATCCATGGAATTGATCTCACCAAGTATATATATAGTTGCAACTGTAGTCTTCACCATATAGTTTGCCAAACTTATACATTATGCATTCCACCATGAAGGACTGCTTTTAACGATAGTTGTACTATCTTAACCATTGAAGTTATGAAGCAGCCCAAGAATCAACCGAATATATCCATTCTTTTGACTGTAAAGTCCCTGCAACCAGAAAGTTTCATACACACATGCTGAGATCGTTTAGGAATTGCATAAAGCATATGGCACATTTCAATTCAAAGATCCAAATGCAAGAGAATATTACTGATTCACAGCATCATAACATCATCAACAGAGAGTAATGTACGCCTACTTCATTCAAAACACATTCTCAAACTACACCATGATCATTTCAGACAATTAATATTGCCCACCTTAGGATCGTTGCCTCCACTCACCAGCCACCACACATATACAACCAGATCATTTAATATACATAATACAAAGATGGAATGGGAAATAACGTAGATAGAAAAAGGCCAAGATGGAGAGAGTTCAACGGGAGACTGAGAGAGACCAACGAGAATTAGAGTAACATTTCATATTTAGGGATTAGTAATTTTCATTTTTTATATTAAAAATCAATATATTATTATTATACCGGTCTAGTCCGAGTAGGCGGGTGTGCAGTTCTACCATGAAACAAGGAATTGGACTAATACTTAGTTGGAGTTGGGAACCAAATTGGTATCCACTGGCTCCAACTTATTGGTTTGGTCCAGTTCTGGGTGGTTCACAATTCCTTTGCATGCCCCTAGATAATTGGACATAATGACAAGTTACGTATAATGGACTCATGTAACAACATAACCATGTGTTGTTATGTGCAAACGAATTTGATGACCAATCCATATATAAACCAAGATAGAAAAAGCTATTGTTCACCTGACAATTCATCGCCTATATATTACTGCAAGTATTTTGCTTTGGTTGTACAAGCAAAGGTGATGCTTGTAAAATGTGCATAATTAGTACCCGATCACAGAGATAATTATCACGAGAGCTCATGAGATCCCTGCCTGCGTCCGGACAGCATCTGGTTGCCTATTGCTCGCTCCTCGCAGATCTCCCACCATCTCCGCTCTTCTGGTTTCGATTGATCTCTGAGGAAATTGAGAGGCTTCCAATGGAAGAAGAAGATGATCATGAGCTGAGCTCTTCTCAACGGAATTCGGATTGCCCACCAAATTGAGTGTTGTCTTGTAGTTAGTGAATTTGGGAGTGATGGGCTGGATTGCCTTGAGCCCACAAATGGAATGAATATGGACCCGACTCCATAGATGGATCTTTGCTTGATAATTTATCGTTTTTATGATTTTTGTTTTTGTTTTAATTCTATATTCTGTATTTATTAATTTTGCATTTAAAAAAATGTATGTTCGATTAGTCTGTAAAAAAGTAATATCTAATACAGTCTTTACGGTTCCATTGATGAGACCATGAGTAAAAGCTCTGCATTAATTCTAATGATACAACTGAATAATAAAAAATGTAATCAACTATATATTGGATAATGTACATGTAATTACCTCCAAAAAACTAATTTATGTAAATTTATAATTATAATGAAAACGTTTCACTAATCTTATGTCTAGATAAGTTAATGCAAATGTAAATTCAGTAAAAAAATAATGTGTAATCAACTAAAATTAAAGTAAAACCTCGACACAAATTGCAATTACACAATTTACAATAGGAGAGGAAAAAAAAAAGTGCATGTACCAATATGAACCATGATACTAATGTTCTAATTCATTACGTCAACAAACAAAGAGTCTACTAATGTTCTAATACAATCATTTCCAGAAAGATAAGCAAGACTCCAATAGTTATTCTAATCTTTATAATAAGCTGATAAAAAGCAAAACAAAAAAGGGAGAATCTACATAGACTTATATATTGAAAAAAAGTTCCCTTTGACAAACGCTTTTGTGAAGAAAAGAAACTTTACTATCTCCAATCTTGGAAGGAAAATCTTTTGGTTAGTCAAATACATACATTTCCATATTTGTTTACTTCACAATATCATGAGAAAAGAATGAATTTGACATAATAGCATAGTCACTACGCAAATATCGGCAAGTATCTTTCTCTATTTGAAGAGGAAGCTTTGGGGGTTAAAGTTAACCTTGTTAAAACGAGCTTAACCGTTGCGAGATTCCTTGAAAGATCCAATGCTTGCCAATATTTTGGGTTGTGAATTTGACTATTTCACTGTAGGAGGGATAGATAGAATGATTCATGGTTCCCATTCTGTCGCCCAATCCCAATTTATTAAGTAAAGTTTCCTTAAAAAACTCACAACTTTAGTTCTAATCCGAATTGTACCCTAAACTCACTTCTTTGACAGAAAAAAGAAAAGAAAAAGAAACGCCTCAATTTCAATTGTCCCAAATTTGCCCATGCATCCAAAAATCGTCATTGATTTCTTCAAAATCATCAACATCAAAAGGTTATTGTTACTCCATACGAAGGTGAATGTGTTGATGAAGATGCATATCTAATAATGAACCTCTAATTGGCCTCAATATTGATAATTTTGAAAAAACTAACGGTGACTTTTGGACTTGTGGGGAGATTTGGAACTAAAGTGAAAGTATAAAATTTTCTTTTTGACAAAAAGTTTGAGCCAAAATTAGGATTTGATCTAAGTTTGGAATACTTTAAGGAATTAGACCGCCAATCTTGGAATAAGTGTTAGAAAAGTCCTTAACCTATTGCATTTGTCCAATTTAATTCTAAACCTTTTGACCTAGAGCTAATTCAGTCCTTTCGACTAATTTTGATTGGATTTTATTGACGTGGATGCCAACTGGCTTACGTAGCTTAGTTGACACTAACATGAACAACTTTTAATAATATATTAATATTTTTCAAAAATATTTATTTATTTGTTTTTCTTTTCTTTCTCTTTTTTCTCCTTCCCTTCCTTCTTCCACCAACTGGTTGCTAGACCTCGGCAATCAACTAGAGGCAAGGGCCAGCAAGGTCAACCTTGCAAGAGACAATGAGGCTCAAACTTGCAAGATCTAGCAGTTCATGCCTCGCCCGGCCCTTGGCAAGGCTCAAGCTATAATATCCTGACAATTGATCTCATTTGGGATTTTATAAAATGATGATGTTGATCGAATAGTTGGTCAGTACAAATATTCCGAACTAATCGTTCGTGAGATAACGGACTATAGGGAGGTGCCAAAAGGAAACGATACGTGTACGACTCGCAATTTCGATCAGAAACAAACCCTTCAACCATAAGGACTTGGGTGGGAACGATATTCTTAGTACTAGACTATTAAGGAAATAGAAATAATCGATTTGACAGAAGTACGAAGTTGGGTTGCGAGTGATTTCCACACGACTTTGGTACGAACTACGAACGACGCTAAATCGATTCTTTTTTATCTTGTACTCAGGATTATCAATTGAGCCCCAGGATCACATGACAATCGAAGGATGTCCTTGACTCAAGAAATTGCTTAAACTTGGATTGAAGAACTGTCGACCATGAGTCAAACGTGAGAAAAAATCTTAAAGGAGCGCCTGATAGTCTAATTGTACTATGGTCGCAATCGACTTAACTTAGCCCCAAATTTTAATCCGGTTTTGGGTACCAACTTTTCAGTGATGTTAGGACCAAATATTTTGACGTCGCTTCATTTATTTTCAAGTTTTTCAATGGGCCTTAAAGGGTCGGAAAAAGAAAAAATTAGATCGGGATTTTAGGTCTGCTAGAGGGACGGCCCAAGACCGGCGGCCCAATGGGCTTTGCGCCCATCCAGCCCAGCCCAAGATAGCCCAAACTGGTCCGTTTCCTTCCCCCTTCTCAGCCCATGAGCCCTCTCTTCTAGCCCTTTTTTTTTCGTGGTTCCAAATGGGCTTTGTTTTGCTTGGTTTTCTTTGGCCCTTAGCACAAGTGGACTTACCACTCGCCTTGGCCTAATTAGACAAGTTTTTTAGCCACTCTCTCTCCTCCATTTCCCCTTGTAGCCAACCCCACCCCTCAGCCCTTTCTCTCTTCTATCTTCCCTTTTTCCCCTCACTTTTGCCGCCTTTGCTATCCACCACCGGTTACCGCCCTTGTTGCCATCGTCGGAGCTACTGCCACCATCTAGCGTGGAGCTACTGCCGTTCGGAGGCCAGCAGCTCACCGTTGGCCACCCGCCCAGCCGCTGCCGCCTTGTTTCTGTGGAACAACAACCTAGCATTGTTTTCGTAGGAAATGGCCGTCGTATGTTATCCGTTGCCGTCCTTGAGTTAACCTCGCGTAGCTCTTGCCCTCGCCGTCACTCTGGTGTCACTGGAATTTTAGGCCACCTGAGTTAATTTCCTAATTCCTTAGTTAGGGGTTAATTTTGCTTATGAGTAGTTTAATTAATTTAATACTTGTATTATGCTTATGGATGATGGTTGATTAGCATTTTAATATTATTATTTAATTTTGCTTAGTGCTAACCATGGTTAGGATAAAGTAACCGCGGTTAGATTAAAGTAATTGTAGTTGATTAAAGTAACCACGGTTAGATTAAGGTAACTAGGGTTAGATTAAAGTAACCTCAGTTGGGTTAGTTAACCATAGTTGGGTTAATTAACCGTAGTTGGGTTTAAATAGTAACCACGGTTAGTATTAATAAATATTATTATTATTATTATTATTATTTTTGGAATAAATAATAATAATTTATTTATTTTCGGAATTATTAATTAATTATTTTATAATTTCAAATTATTATTATTATTATTATTATTTATTTCTGCATATTAATTATTTTTGGGAAAAATAATTAATTGTGATTATTTATCGGAAATGGTTTTAATCAAGAAATTTTGTGAGAAAAATTATTAAGGCCCATTTTTTTTTCTAATATTAATTGTGATTAATTTCTTGGTTATTAAGGGACATGATTTTTATTAAATAAAGGTTTTGGAAATGTAGTTAATTAGGTGGATTAATTGTTTTAATAGTATTGTTAAATGTTGATTATTTTATGGGAATTATAAGGTGTACTTAATTATTAATTGATTGTTATCCACCAAAGCACGTGATTAATTAATTGCTGATTGTTGCAACTTTTCTGAGTGGTTGGACTATTACTATTGTATGTGATTGCCAGTTATTGCTACATTACATTATACGTATGTTAACTGCAATAGCATATCGGGTGAGCACAAACTATATTTGCATTGATAACAAAGCAAAGAAAAGAACAAATTGATTGATGACATATTGCATAGTCACATTAAGAGGAGAACCCGATGCTGCCGGATGATTGCCAATCCTTCAGGGTTGTGCCGTGGCCATTGGGTCGCCTAACAGTGGTCAGTTGCGGAGCGTGGTAGAGGCTGGACCCATGCTCCTTCGAGAATGCCGTCTTGGGAGAGAGCCCTTGATGTAGTCATGCCTCACAGGGGAGGGCGATGCCTAGTTTAGGACCAGTTGACCGCTAACATAAGTTGTGTCGTATTTCAGGAGATTGTAATAATTAGAGCACGCGTGAATATTAAGGCATGAGAAAGCTATGTGCAATGCTTTGATTATTTGCATGTCTCTTGATCTTGTTATGATTTAAATGATGGTTTCTTTAGGTTGCTTGTGGTTGCATCTGGTTATTGAAATTGTCTTATGATAATGTTTCCTTGAAGCGCAGTATTTGGTTGATTGTCGAGACTAGGTTGCATGTTTAGACTACCTTGAGGTAAGCGGAGTTCCTAACCGAGGCTTAGGATTCTGATTTACTGAGATTTTATCTCATTGGTTATTGTATAACCATTTTCTAGTTCGTAGGATGGAGAACCGACACGTGTTACGGCTCGTGGCTATATTTGAAGGGAGTAGATTACCTTAGCTCTATTGGTTTCATTGACTCGATAAGAAGATGCTGTTGTAAGGGTTTGTAGTTGTGAACTTTTTAGGATTAATCAGTTAGTTAATAAAGTGACACTTTTGAATGTGTTCCCGGTTGGGTTTTTCTTCTATCCCTATTTTTATAATTGACTGAATGATTGTGATTTGCTTCCGCATGCATTTAATTAAAAGATAAAAATAATGGTTGGTGACACATCTTGGGACGTTGCATCTAAATGATCATAAGAGAATAGGGGTTGTCGCGTGCTTGAGGGTTGGGACGTGGCACGAGCTCTCACTAGAGGCCACGAAGGTGGCCTCGCGCTGGGCTGGCGAGGCTCACCCTTGCTAGATCTTGAGAGGGTCGAGCCCTTTTGGCCATGGGTGAGGTCATGTCTTGCCTAACCACTGGAGGCTAGAGGAAAAAAAAAGGCAAGGGGGGAAAAAGAAAGAGAAAGAAAAGAAAAAGAAAAAGAAAGGAAAAATCCATGTTAGTGTCCATGCCCTGTAAGCCGGCCGGTAATCATGTCAGCAATATTCGATTAGAATCAGCCTAAATGACTAAATTGGGTCTATGTCAAAATGTTTAGGACAAATTGGTAGCATTAAAAGATTTATGACTAAATTGACACTAATATAATAGGTTTAGAACTTTTCTAACACTTTTCCCTTGTTTTGTTGGCTAAAAATGTTCTTCGAAATATTTTTGTGAAGTCAATTAATCTTGTGAGACAATCACAAGATTGATAGGAACAAGCCATAAATGGCACAAATCTTGTTCTTGAAAAATTAAAGCTAAGAAGCATCTAATTCTACCGACCATTAAAAAAAGAAGAAAAAAGCATCTAATTCTCATTCACGTTCCTAGTGTCATATATACGGTAGGGTCAAAGATTGATGGGAACAAGCCGTTTCATAGATAGCATCTAATTCCTGTTCTTGACAACACTAGGTAGCATCTAATTCCAGTCACGTGCCCAGTGTTTGGTGGTATTGTTCATCCAACGACATATATATGTAGTGGTAATTTTAGTTTTAAATGATAAGGTATAATTACTTGAATTAGATTGATTTGACTAGGGGTGTGTTATCGGACCGGGTTTACCCGGAACCCGGACCGAACCACCCAAAAAATAGGGTTGGGAACCGGTTCCCGATTATACCGATCCGGGAACTGGTTTCAATTTTTGGGAACCAGTTGAAATCGGTCCGGAAACAGGTTCCAAGCAAAGACCCATCCAGAACCAAACCAGTTTTGGAACCGGTTTTTACCATTTTAAAAAATAAATAAATCGTCTCTCTATATAATGCCTTTGAGTCTCTTTGTCTTCGAAGAATTGTTAAAAAAAGAAAGCTTTAAATCAAGTTAAGAGAGAATTGTTTTGAAATAATTATTAAAAATAACTGTTCTCATGTATTGTTTTTCTTTTTTAATGGTCCCACCTTCAACTATTACTATAGTCGTAGGACAAGTGCTACTAACTATTGTAGCACTAATTAAAGCATTTTCAGTCCAACTCAAGAAGTATTTGTGGGAATGAGACTAATATTAGATCCATATTTGTTGCTAATGTTTATGCATTATTAGGATTTTTGCTTTGTCTTATAATGTGAGGAGGATTACGTTATTGTTTTTTCGCTAATTAATGTAAAATTCAAAACTGTATAAGATATCGAACGGTTGCAAAATAGGTTCCAATGAAAACAGGGTTGACTTTGTTCCTGGACCAAAAAAATAGGGTCCAATAAAAATAGGGTAGGGTATAGGGTCCAAAAAAGAGGAACCGGTTATAACAGGGTTGGGTATAAGGTCCAAGTCTGGACCCTACCCACCCTGGACCCGATCACCCCTAGATCTGACTAAGATCAATTGTCATTATCAGTAAATATCATATATATCACTAATTGATACTTCATTGCTACATGATGAAATCAAATTTCTATTATATTAAAATTTTGAATGCATGAATTATAATTTTATTTTGTAGTTAGCTTATGGTAACACTTCTTACTGTTATATGACGATTATGATACTTTGATCTAAGAAGCATCTAATTCTACCGACCATTAAAAAAAAAGAAAAAAGCATCTAATTCCCATTCACGTTCCTAGTGTCATATATACGGTAGGGTCAAAGATTGATGGGAACAAGCCGTTTCATAGATGGCATCTAATTCCTGTTCTTGACAACACTAGGTAGCATCTAATTCCAGTCACGTGCCCAGTGTTTGGTGGTAAGGTTCATCCAACAACAAATATATATATAGTGGTAATTTTAGTTTTAAATGATAAGGTATAATTACTTGAATTAGATTGATTTGACTAGTGGTGTGTAATCGGATTGGGTTTACCCGGAACCCGGTTCGGACCACCCGAAAAATAGTGTCGGGAACCGGTTCATGATTATGCCGGGGTTGAAACCGGTCTAGGAACAGGGTCCAAGCAAAGATCCATCCAGAACCATACCGGTTTTGGAACTAGTTTTTACCCTTTTAAAAAATAAATAAATCGTCTCTTTATATAGTGCATTTGAGTCTCTTTGTCTAGCTTCTCTTTAAATCAATTTTAGGGAGAATTGTTTTGAAAGAATTATTAAAAATAACTATTTTCATGCATTGTATTTCTTTTTTAATGGTCCCACCTTCAACTATTACTATAGTCGTAGGACAAGTGCTATTAACTATTGTAGCACTAATTAAAGCATTTTCAGTCCAACTCAAGAAGTATTTGTGGGAATGAGACTAATATTAGATCCATATTTGTTGCTAATGTTTATGCATTATTAGGATTTTTTCTTTGTCTTATAATGTTAGGAGGATTATGTTGTTGTTTTTTCGCTAATTAATGTAAAATTCAAAACTGTATAAGATATCGAACGGTGGCAAAATAGGTTCCAATGATAACAAGGTTGGAAACAGGGTTGACCCTGTTCCCGGACCAAAAAAAAGGGTCGGGTCCAAAATAGGGTCCAATAAAAATAGGGTAGAGTACATGGTCCCAAAAAGAGGAACCGGTTATAATAGGGTTGGGTACAGGGTTCAAGTTTGGACCCTACCCACCTTGGACCCGATCACCCCTAGATCTGACTAAGATCAACTGTCATTATCAATAAATATTATGTATATCACTAATTGATACTTCATTGCTACATGATGAAATCAAATTTCTATTATATTAAAATTTTGAATGCATGAATTATAATTTTATTTTGTAGTTAGCTTATGGTAACACTTCTTACTGTTATATGACGATTATGATACTTTGATCTAAGAAGCATCTAATTCTACCGACCATTAAAAAGAAAAGAAAAAAAGCATCTAATTCCCATTCACGTTCCTAGTGTCATATATACGGTAGGGTCAAAGATTGATGGGAACAAGCCGTTTCACAGATGGCATCTAATTCCTATTCTTGACAACACTAGGTAGCATCTAATTCCAGTCACGTGCCTAGTGTTTGGTGGTAAGGTTCATCCAACAACATATATATAGTGGTAATTTTAGTTTTAAATGATAAGGTATAATTACTTGAATTAGATTGATCTGACTAAGATCAACTGTCATTATCAGTAAATGTTATGTATATCAATAATTGATACTTCGTGGCTACATGATGAAATCAAATTTCTACTATATTAAAATTTTGAATGCATGAATTATAATTTTATTTTGCAGTTAGCTTATGGTAACACTTCTTACTGTTATATGACGATTATGATACTTTGATGTAGTTATGGATATTAGTAGTTATCCCTTTAGCAAGTACAGTTATATGTTAAAATCATAAAAAATATGGACTACAATTGTAAGATTAAAAAGTATACCACATGCTATATACAATTATGAAGATTTTAGAATCGTGATTGGAAATTGTTTTACAACATAATTATCACTGAAATCGAACTATTATAGAATTATAGAGATCAAAATAATTGCAATCCGGAAGAGTTCATGGGGAAAATTGTCTCAAATGGAAGTCATCAGAAATATAAGTATTTACATTAACACATCAATAACTATTGAGACTAAAAAAATCATGGGTTGGTGTGACACCTTTTTCCCTATCTGTCCTGTGTCCTACGGAAACTACAAAGCAAGAACGAGGTCATGTTCCACGTTTCCTTGCTGGATCCACCTAAGAAAGGAATTTTCCTATGTTCTTTCTCCATTTGATGTGCGACAGAGGATAAATACAGGCGAGGAGGATAGATGGAGGCAGCACTCAAGTTCCATTTCTTCACTGTCTCTTGTTGCTTGCATTTCATTCAGGCTTCCCGCTGTCAAATTCGGTCCTTCGGCACCACCCATACTCCTGGTAATTTCGCTCTCACTTATTTTCACCAAGCATGCATTGGTTTATTGTTTTATGAACTAAAAGATCAGCGATTTGTTTTCACCAGCATTTTCATTGCCTTTGCAAGCATGTTAGATGAGTGACCACTAGGAGCATGTAAAATCTTAAACAAATCAATTGTGGACCTTGGAATTTTTTTTTGCAACAAAAAGGTTTAGGACTGGACTTGGTGAAATTGTAATAGGAGTTTTTTGGTCAATGATTTCTTATTCATAGTGGGAGGATCAAAAGGATTGCTTAGAGGATTATGCCATATGGATAGACTGTTACGTGCCGTGAGGACACAAGCCAATAATACACTACCACATGTCAAGAGGACACAGAAGGAAACCATACCCACTAGCAAGGTGTAGGGAATAGGCCCGAGCCAACTCCAAAAAGCCCCGCTCCGAACTCACTAAACAAAAACTCTCCAAAACATACAAAAAGATAAAAATAATCTAGGAGCGTGCCACCTATATCAAGTCATTCTTACATGGAGCAATGCTCATGTGAAATAACTTGTAACAAATACCTAATAATTTAGGAAATTGTATAAAGGAATAATATATTTATCAAATATAAACCAAACCCTACATGAGAATTCATTGAAGTATGCGAAAAGGATTGTCATGCACAGAGAAATATGCATAAAAAAATTATTATGATCATTTCTATTACTGGTGGGACGATGAGCATGTTGCAACTTAACAAAAGTAGATTAATGGCTTGCACGACAAATTATTATGAAGATTGTGTACAAATTTTATATGCCAAAAAAAGTGAAGAGTATGTTTTTCCCTCTTGCTTTGGGGAAAGGTACTAGTCATAAATCTATTCCATCGATATCAATTCCAAACTTTTCAGTTAGATCAATTTAGTCTTAAACATTTTCACATTGATAGCAATTTGATCCATTTTGTCAATTTAGGTCAGAAATTGGTGATATGGATGCTCATGATCCTACATGGCATCTCCGGTGCTAATGTGGACATTTTAAAAATATTTCTTTAATAATTTTCAATTTTTTTTTCCCTATTCTTTTTCTTTGGCCAATGGCTAGTATTGACCATGGCCAATGATCAACCATAGGCAAGGGCTAGTGAGGGCCGACAAGGGTATCATGGCCCTCGCTAGATCTAGCAAGGGCTCGACCCTCGTGACTTGGGCGAAGGAATGACCCACGCCACCTAGGCGAGGGCCGCCCTCGCTAGACTCAACAAGGATGGGGTGGTGAGGGCGACCCTTGCCTTTGGCTAGTGAGGGCCATGATGCCCTCACCGACCCTCGCCTATGGCCGATACTTGTGGCTAGTCGCTGGCCATGGCCAATACCGGCCATAGGCCAAAGAAAAGGAGTAGGGAAAAAAATGAAAGAAAAAAAGGAATAATAAGAAAAAAGGAAAAAAATCAAAAAATCAAAACATTATTAAAAAAATATTCTAAAACATCAACGTCAACGCTGGCGATCGGCAATGCCATGTAGGATCACCGGCATCCATGTCATTGATTTTCGGCCTAAATTGGTCGGATGGATTGAATTGGTACCATTGTGAAAATGTTTAGAACTGAATTTGTCCAATTGAAATGTTTAAAATTGAATTAGTGTCAATATAATAGATTTAAGACTTTTTTGGTATTTTCCCCCTACTTGGGAATCCTTTTAAATTCCAAAATATAGGATTTTACATGACATAAATGTGCAAGTTTAGTATTAGAAGAGCTTTAAGGTAGTTTTTTTATTATTATTATTTAGAGGACAGGCAAATATAAAGAAAACAAGAAACAATGTATAAGTATTTTTTTCCGGAATGAAGCCTTTGAAAAAATGAAAGTGTTTGTCCTTGGAGACGCAATTTCTTTTCACAAATCTCCTCTGCTTCTGGGTCTCAGGACTGTTAGACAAATTGTTAGATACAATCAATCTGCTGAATAAGTATTTCTATCACTTCGACACCTGCATTTTCATTGCCTTTGCAAGCACGTTAGACGGGTAAACAAAGGAAGCCCCAAATATCTTAGACAAACCAATCGTGGACCTCGGACGCGACCTCGGCAGTCCAATATGCATTTTTTATTTAGGCTTGCGTAGATGGTTGGAGTTTTTATCTTCAATAGCTCAAGTCGGCCATAGAAGTAGATAATTAGATTTGTTAGGCTTCTGATTTGCCAGTCTCAGGGGAGCATCAACACAAACTTGTTACACATGTTATGAGAAGTCTCTATCCTCGGACCAACTGGACTAATATCTTCTGATCCACAGAGAGAGAACAAAAATGGCGGAAGCTGTCATCATTAGTATCGCGGGAAAGATTGCCAGTTATCTGATTCCGGAAGCACTAGAAAATGTTGAAAAGCTATGGGGCTTCAAGCATGAACTCGAGGCGCTCAGGGACATTGTCTCCACGCTTCGAGCTGTATTGAGACATGCAGAAGAGCGATCCTGTAATCTCGAAATCCAAGATTGGCTTGAGAAACTGAAAGATGCTTTCTATGATGCACAGGACGTGCTTGAAGAATTGAATATAGAAGCTATACGAAGAGACCTGAGGGGCCACAGTGAAATGATTAAGGAGGTAAGGACATTTTTCTCAAGTTCAAATGAGCTTGTTTTTAAACTAAAGATGAGTTATAAAATAAGAGCAGTGAGGGAGAAAATAGAAGCCATTAATGCTAGTAGGAAATTTCACTTGGATGAGCGCCCCATGGATTCACAAGCAAGAGAGATTGGGGGAAGAGAGAAGAGACACATTCGTTTATACGCAATGGAGATATTATGGGGAGAGATGATGATAAGAAGATAGTCATGGAATTTTTACTGGATTCAGACGTGAAAGAGCACATTTCTATCCTTCCAATAGTTGGTTTTGGTGGGCTTGGAAAAACGGCTCTTGCTCAATGTGTATATAATGACGAGATGGTCACTAAATATTTTGATTTAAAAATGTGGGTTTGCATATCTATTGACTTTGACGTAAAAAAAATAGTGAAAAATATCATAGCTTGTGCAAAGAAGAAAGAACTAGCTGAGGTTGTTATGGAACATTTGCAAATTGAACTCATCGGAAGAAATTGATGGAAAAAGATATCTCTTAGTTTTAGATGATTTGTGGAATGTAGATCAAGAAACATGGCTGAACTTGAAAACTTTATTGTTGGGAGGTGCTAGAGGAAGCAAGATCCTTATAACCACACGCCTTCCTTTGGTTGCGGAGATTATTGGCACTGCTTTGCCTCATTTTCTCGTGGGCTTATCTGAAAAAGCGTCTGTTGATTTATTAATGCAAATGGCTTTTTGTAAAGGAGAGGAAACACAAGATCCTGAAATGCTAGCTATTGCGAAGGAGATAGCTAGAAAGTGCTCTGGAGTACCATTGGTTGTTCGAACTGTTGGGAGTTTACTATTGTTTAAGAAAACTAAACTTGAATGGAGATACTTCAAAGATTATGAGCTCCCAGATGTGTCTCAAAGGGAAGACCGCATAAAAGATGTTCTTAGGCTAAGTTATGACCATCTTCCTTCACATTTGAAACAATGTTTTGCATTTTGTTCATTGTTTCCCAAAAATTATAAGATAAAGAAGCAAACTTTGGGTAGCCTTTGGATGGCAGAAGGATTTATCCAGCTATCAAATAGAAGTCAACATTTAGAAGACATTGCTCACAGATATTTCATGGATCTACTTTGGAGGAACTTCTTTCAAGATTTTAAAAAGGATCCATACACGAATGAGGAGACTTGCAAGATGCATGATTTGATGCATGATCTAGCCTGCTTGGTTGCAGGGAATGAGTGTCGGGTGGCATGGGATGACACGATATCCATACATGAAAGAACTCGTCATATATCTGTGGGTGACCTTCCAATCTCACGCTTGAAAGTAAGTCCCCTGAGAACATTTCTTTCTGCTATGCCATGTCAAAGAAGTGAAGGAGATCTATGCCAACTCATGCAAAATTTCAAAAGGTTGTACATCTTGGATCTACATGACACAGATGTCAAGAAGGTGCCAAGGTCCATTTGTAAGTTGAAGTATCTCACTTATCTTGATCTCTCTGGAAATTGGGCACTCAAAAGGCTTCCTAACTCCATCACGAGATTGCATAATTTGCAAACACTTAATCTCTATGGTTGTCATTCCCTTGAAGAATTGCCAAGGGATATAAAGAAGTTAGTTAGCCTTCGAAATCTAGACATAGGTGATTGTTGGGAACTTAGTTATGTGCCACGTGGACTAGGGCATTTGAGTTCTCTACATAGGCTAACGCACTTCATTTTGCCTCGAGAAAAAGCTCTTGCGAAGAATTATTGCACACTTGGGGAGCTAAATGGGCTTAATAACATTCGGGGAAGTCTTTGCATTGAAAATTTGGGAAGTGCAATAGATGTAGTAGTAGAATCCAGGGCTGCGAACTTGATAGGTAAGCATTCTTTAGAATCTATAGAGCTTCGCTGGAGTTATCTTGATACTGATGATGCAATAACTGGGGATAGACATGAAGCTCTATTAGATGGATTGCAGCCACACTCGAATTTGCAGAAGTTGAAGATCTTGAATTATATAGGTGAAAGCTTTCCAAAGTGGATGATGGATAACCTTGTGTTTTCCTTACCAAATTTAGCCGATTTATGCTTGGAGCATTGCCGAAGATGTAAACATCTCCCTCCATTGGGCCAACTACGTCACCTCAAGACTTTAAAAATAAATGGTTTGACTCAATTGGAATACATCAAGTCAGACCATTCATTTACTTTAACAGCATCATTTCCAAGTTTATTGACATTACATATCGAATACTGTGAAAAATTGAATGCCCTGCCGCAAACTCCACATCTTGAGGACTTAGTTCTCACTGAGTCCAACCTAGTGTTGATAAATCACATGCTTGGCCTTAACAAGTTGAAGAGACTGGGTATTTGGAATATGGAGTTTCTAGAATGTTTGCCTGAGGAATGTTTGAAAAGTCTCACTTCACTTGAGTCTCTTCACATCAGTGGATGTACTCGGTTAACTTCCCTCTCACTCGGTATGCAACATTTATCAAGCCTCCTGCATCTCTCTATTGGAGATTGTCAGAAGCTTGATTTATCAAAAGATGAGAGTGGCAACTTCTTGGATCTCCAAGGACTTCAGAGTCTCCAGTTCGTGGTAATTTTTAACCTTCCCAAACTAGCATCTCTCCCACAGTGGCTTCTACAGCTCAGCAATCTTGAACGTCTCAGAATTTCCGATTGTGTAAATTTGAAGGCTATACCACACCAGATCGAGGCCCTTCAATCACTTCAATGGCTTGAAATCTTTGATTGCCCCTCGTTGACATCATTACCTGAAGGAATGCGCAATCTTACATCCCTAACTCATCTAAAAATTTTCCGTTGCCCAGAATTGGAGGAGAGGTGCAAAAGGGGTGTGGGCGAGGACTGGTACAAGATTGCTCATATCCCGAACCTAACTCACGAGCTCGATGATTATTCCTAGAAATCCTCCACCAAGGTAGGTGGACGGATCGGTGAAAGGTTTGGACAGATTTTGATATATTAGTAGGGTGTGGAAACATTGCTTGATTCCCAAACGTGCGAGAAAAATGAAGAAAAATCATACTCCTCTTCCAACTCTGAGCTCCTTAAATCTGGCTCGTGACTCATGCTGTAGATATAGTGTGCAATCTACTTATTTGATTTCACAAGGAACGAAATGCCTGCACAGTCCGATTCTTCTGGAAAACTCTAATAGATGAATTGATGAAGTGCTTCTCTGGAGAATGGCCTTTGGCTTGCTTCCCTTAAAAATTAACTTTTATCTCAATGTGTTCCCATGAAATCGGAGGTTTTGGCATAGATCTGCCCAGCAAATCTAGGGTATGCTGTTCCAAAATTTGGTTTGCAGTTCAGCCATTCTGCAGAGGTTCTCAGGTAAATCCTTTGCCAATTTTGAGCATCATCTTAAGCAATCGAGTAAAGTTTTGACACTAAAAGAGATCATATGATAGTTAGACTGGGAGTATAAACTATGACTTCTCCATTTTGATAACTGTAACGTTGTCCTGCACATTATGTTTGGCATGTTCTTCATCTCTTTTTGACAACAATGTCTGCAAAAGAAATGCATTAGTGGGAGGCAGAATGAATGAATGAAGCAGTACTATTTGTTGCCGTTTCTTTTGATGACTAAATCGGTCATCACCAATTTTACCTCCATGTCGTGGACCTCACGTAGATTTCTCTTGTATCTGCTCGTCTCAAATTTTTCTTGTTTTATGATTTCAATTTGTCATACTAATTATTACTGTGTTCGGTAGTCTTGCTCTGCCTTGGCGATATCTGATGAATATTTTTGCCAATGTAGTTTACAAGAGTAATTTGCAGTTTGCCAAGTTTGTGAAAGAAGAAAGTACTTCATTATCATTGCCTTTTGATTGCAAAAGGAAAGAATTTGGTGCACTATCAAAATTTACCAGTTGATCAACCATTAGATCTAATGAAATATCAGATTAATATGTATGCTGATTGATCCTAAGTAAGGTGGAATTTCATAATTTCTTAAACTGTTGCAATCTACAAACTGCTTCCTTCAACTATGCAACTGCCCTCAGTATTTTGCTTGTTCACAAGCTCTCTTTTAGGAATGAGGCCTTAGAATAACCTTGAAACGGTTCTAAAAGGACAATTATGGTTATGTCGCTATTTTTAGTTTATTTTTCTAGGAGAATGTGGTAGCATCATTAGGGAAATCGATAACACTCACTATTTATGCTTCAAAAATGAAAGTTTTTCCTACTTGAAACTAGTCTTTGTAAAGCAGTTTTTTACTTTTTGGTGCTGGCACTTGATTTGAACTACCTAATCAATTCTTTTATCTTTTCAAAACTAAACTCTCATGCATACCAGAACGCTAAGCCATACAAATAGAGCTCGTCGTTTGAAGTATCCTCCATGAGATTACGCTTGAGGTTTTTTGTTTCAATAAATTTGTCTATTACTCACACTGCTTTATTTTTCAAACTAGGCAGAAATGTCGATGATTTTGGCACCAATGACTCCCTAACCGCTAGTCCCTTGACAAGAAACGCATGTATTTCTCTCTTGCTAAAATAGAAGGAGAGTGGAAACACCAAGAGCTTTTCTAAGTTCAAGGTGTATGCTTTAAAGTCCAAGAAAAATACCAGTACAAGCTCGAGTCTTCTCAACTTGGACATCATGCCCTCACCGGTATGATAATTGCAGATTACATTTACTATATTTTAATGCCTAAAACCTTTAAATGTGGTCCACAAAGAGATAAAAAATACTTGAACTATTATGGACTGAAATTATAAGTTCACATTTTTCTTCAATATACCATCATAATAAGTATTTTATATGTTTTATGCACATTCAACAAGTGACACCTTTCTTTTTCCCCCTTGAATTTCTACATGAGCTTATCTTGTTTCACATTTTGATATTAGTCAAACTATGACATAAGATCGGAGGTTTTGGCATATATGTTGCAGCAAATCAAGGTTATGAATGGCAACAATAAAATATGTAGCCTTTTTCTCTTTACGTGCTACACGCTACTGATCTATTGATTCCTAAATAATCACACGACCCCTAGACCTTTTGAGCACCCCTCTCAACTTCCCTAGCAGAACTACGATGGATCAAGTATTGGCCAAGCTCCAGGGGACGATGGTGAATTGATCTTAGAATAAGATGACATGAACCTGAAATTGTCTCCCCATAATTACCTTCACATTATTTCTATTGAGTTCACGACTTTTTAATTGCCCTCAAGCAATTTTCGAGGATGCTTTATGAGGTGGCAACGATATCTTAGTAATCATCTATGAAACAAATATTATACTGTCAAAAAATGTTCATCCAATTAGTTTACAAAGAATTATTGTTCATGTGCAGGTTATTTGTGATTCATATACACCAGCTAGTGAGCCGATCCCAATGAAAAAAAATGCCAGGGTTGCCGAAATTTTCTGTAAGCCAAAGGTTATAAATGAAGTTCCACTGCAGGAGATCCAATAACATGAGTTTTCCATCGTGAATTAGAAAGTTTTGAAATGAACAAGTTGACGACTTTTGGCTAAATGTTCACATTAGTTTTGGGATTGAGTACTGCAGACAAATGCTCAATGGCCATTGGGTTAGAATGTTGAAGGATATCCAGGTCCCCTGGTGAGAAATTATTTTCGCAATGAATTTCCTTATATATTGATGGATTATAGGCCAAGTTAATGAGAAAAATTGTATTGTGATATGAGGTTTTATGTTCATTTAGGTGCCTTATTACTGTGGTGTTGGGGCTGATAAGTCATTTGGCCAAGAAATATCCGATGCTCACTACAAGGCTTGCTTATATGCTTGTATCGACATTAGTGGCACCAATGGAGAGGGGATGCCGGGCCAGGTAACATCTGCCTCCATCTTACCTGTGTTCCGAAAAGTTAAAAAAACACAAAATTGTCGCCATCGACACTGGCTTCTATGGTGCAGTAAGAATACCAAGTGGGACCAAGAGTGGGAATCGAAGCAGGAGATCGTATATGGTGCTCGAGATGCATTCTTGAGGTGAAATTCCAATTACTTAAGAAAATAATGGAATGCCATTAACGGAAAAGGATAAGAAATGCATACAGACATGTTCTATTTTATTCAAATTCTTGATTGTTTATGTTGCTTATATAACACAGAAAAACTGAGCAAGCTGGTGTTGTCATCAGGTTAGATTCCAAGCCGAGAGAGGTCGTTGACTTCACTATCACGGTTCACGTAATATATTACCCAAAGTCGATAAAAACATTCTCTTCCTTCTCAGAGTGACTGGAATGGTGGAGGATGCCACACCAACTACGAGTTCACACCACGGAAATAATATGGACTTGGTTAAGGGTTTTTGTTCAATGAAGGCCTTTTTAGTGTTACTAGTCTTTTGTTCAATACAAAAAGCGTGAGAGAAGAGAGAGGCTTTGAAGTGATAAAGAAGGCAATTTTGAATCTCTCACTTTGCCACGAAGAGCACATTAGCGCCTATGGAGAAGGAAATGAGAGAAGGTTGACAGGAAAGTATGAAACAGCCAACATTGACATATATTCTTGGGTAATTCTCAGAAGAAGCATCCCAGCTGCTAGTCAAATTCAAAGATTCCCCTTTTGATGAGCTGAAATTTTGTTGTGATGCCTGAATTACCTGAATTGTTATGCAGGGAGTTGCCAATCGTGGTTACAAAATCTGTGTGGTCCGTGACACTTAGAAGCAAGGAAAAGGTACCATATCAATGACCATACCAGTTCCCTTTTGTTCTTTGTCTGAATATCAACCGACTTTAATAGATGATTCCAGAAACACTACCGATAAATTCTCTCTTTTTTTACATGATATTAGCCAAAAGACTATTTTGTTTAGTTTCACAGAGTTGAGTTTCTCCACCTTAGAATGGCGGAAGCCTGTCAAAACTGAGACCTTCGAGAATGGACTCGTGAATATCAATTTTGATCTACTTAACCTATCGAACTGGTGCGGTGAATCTTCAACCAGACAAAGATGATGTCAGTCAGATTTGAAGTCGTATTCGTACTATTATGGCTCTGCCAACCCATAGGAGAGATATTTGGAAGATGCACAGAGAAAAGAGCTCATGGTTATTCCTATTTTTAGTGTAATGACATTTCTTTAGGAAAATAAATTGAAGTTAGACAATATCAGAACAAAGAAAATAGAATTATAATGAGTAAAACAAGAACTTTCATGAGTCATCTTACGGTCTAAATAGGCAACAGCCAACTCTGCAAGCAGTAAAGCTGCCTTCTTTTGGACCGACATGTTGCTGGAACTGCCATGAGATAGATAAACTACAAAGTTTAGAAAAAAAATAACATGATACTTTCAAAGTTGAAACAGCAGACAATTTACAGGTCGAAGTAGAGGCATACCCTTGCAATCTAGTAATTGGTTGCAAAGCCCACATACATGACATGTTTCATATTTTTTTTAGATGAGTCCACTAGAACAACAAGTGTTGAAAGCTGCAAAACCCCAAAATTAATGTATATCGTCAGTTCTAATTGTGCAAGATGAGTTAAAAATCAAATATGTGCTTGAGATCAATGAAGCACGTGACTCCAATTACCGCCTCATAGTTGATCTCAGCATTCTTAGATTTAAGCATAAAAACAAGGGTAGGAAGAGCTCCACATTCCATAATCTGAAATACAAGTTATAAGCAGATCCTACATAAATTAATGCAGATGGAGAAAAGAAAAATGAATAAACTTTCTTAAATGTGAACTCCACCTGATCCTTGTTCTCATTGTTTTTAGCAGCTAGGATCTGCAATGCCCTAGCAGCAGCCCTTTGAACAATTATGACATCAACATCAAGCAACTCAATAAGTGGTGGAATACCACCTTCCATCCTACATATCCACCCATATAATCAAGGAAAGATGTAGCATTGACAAATCACAACTGATTCTACAGGTGCATGTATTTGAGCTCAAAAAACCTGATGTGGATTTGGATGCTGCTAATCTCCCAAGCAAGCTGACGAATAGCCTCGGTTGCTCTTTCAGTAAAATCATTCAAAGATCCTAAACTAGGGCCGCCTTTTTGCTTCTTCAGGAGATTAACAAGATGGGTTACAGTACCACTGCCGACTATGAGTTGTTGATACTCAAGCTGTAGACAGAAAAAGATGAAGAGAATTAAAACCCTTTTGAGTAATATCAATAACGCTTGACCAAACACCTAGTGCTAAACTCAAAAAGTCTGAGCGCCCAAGTGGGGTAGGCCAACTGTGCATAACAAGCAAAACGGAGATCTGCGTTAGTTGGACTCGAAAGGGAAGTCTTATTCAGTATAGATTGCCAAAAAAAAACAAGAAAAACAGTAGCTAGAAGCATTCGATTATGACATGATTGACCCATCGAGGAAGCAAAGAGTGCTTGTAGAGCAATTTGAGTTGTCGCCGCTCTTAGTTTTATGGCTGCAGGGCTTATTTATCATCTCGTATATGTTTGAAGAAATCTTCTATCTCGCGAGTTGACTAAGTTCTTTTGAGAGCATCTGAGTGAATCAACATCTCTGCATTTGGATGTGGATCCACTCTTTCTATTGTCTAATCAACATCCAACCATGGAGTACCAAATACAAGTCGTGAGATGCTAAACTGAGGGAAAATTACCCCAAGTGACCATTCGAAAAGTCATAGAATAGATTCCCATGGCAACTTCAACTAACATTTTCCTGACTCGTGCGAACTATCCAAACAAAATTTGTTTACACATACATAAGTAATCTAGCATATATTCTTTTGGTTCCTAAAATTGCTTACTTCGTTCAATCTGATCTCTGCATGGATAAACGGGTTAACGCCACTACACTTCTTTGATCATCCGTGTTCAGCTAAATTTGTCAGCATTAAATACTGTGCCGCATATTCAACAAATAATTATCGTATGCGAGAGTAAAAAAAACCTGTGATGTCAGTTGCCAGCTCCCCATATACGTAAGACGTAAACCTCTATATACTTCACTTCCAAGAAGAAACTGCATAAACATTAGCATATGAAACTGAACTCACGTTCTTAGCAAGTATGGTCAGGACAGCTGCGCTTCCCTCCTCAACTTGCTTCTCACGCTGGTCCCCTTCTCCTAAAGGCAGGGCTTGCAAATGCTTCACCAAAGCAGGTATCGCTCCATGTTTCACCATCATTTCTGCAAATTGCTCTACCAAAAACAAAAAAGAGAGCCACACAAATGACATAAAATCAAACCGATGCATGTCCACGCAATCAGAAATACTACACTAAGCAGACAAATCAAGCATTATCTAATCTGAAGGAAAGACGAGATCATGATGAATGCAAAATCTGATGTCGCACTGTGACTGTACCCTCAATAGCATGGCAAGCGAGCAAGTACACTGCGGCTTTAGCAGCCACATGGTTGGATTCCTCCCAAGAGAAGCAGCTGTCGAGGACATCGATCCTTGGGACCACCTGGCCCTCCAGTGTTTTGATAAAGCCCATCTCCATCAGCCAGTTAGGAATAGTTCTGGAACTCATCACGGGTCTTTTGCAATTGACGTTCTCACGCTTGTGGACAGGCTTGTCGTGCAGCTTACGCTTCTGCCCACTCTACTCCCGCAGGTCGTTCATGGCATCATGGTCGCAGTCATGGCTAGAGTCCATCGGAGGCGAAGAACAAGGATTGGGTTGCAGAGAGGGAGTGGAGAACTGAGGATGAAGAGGGCAGGGATTAGTGAGGTTGGCTTTAGAGTTTGCGCTATGTTTGCTCCTTCTCCCTTTATCCGCTTGTCCTACAAACGGCCAATACTGCAGGAATCGGGCGTTCATGAACTCAATGGATCTTGGCTATCGCGGCTCATATGATTCAATGGCTGAGGTTTCTCTTGCCTCATAAAACCCAGAGCATTTAATTATCTTCCCACTAAACAATAATGCAAAATGATAAAAGTAATATTCAATATTTAATACTAATCCATCAGACCATTTAATATGGCAATTTCATAAACAAATCTTGGCATTCCAGACAATGGTAAAATACAAGTTATGCTGATTCTTGCTCTGGCTGAGCTGTATTTTTTTTCCTAATCAAGGTTGGATTGGAACAGCCAAATCACTATTCCATTTAAGGAAGAATTTCTAAACGATACCAGTACATGAGTCGAATTCATCTCGACCCTTGGATCATGAGGGTTGAGACGCATTGGCCTCACAAGCATTTCGTGGATTCATGTAAGCTAGTCTGATGAGGGATGGAAGTGATAATTGGGTCGAGAGGATTTGGTTAAAGGAGCAGCTACCGATAGACTTCTAGAATGGTTGAGGGGGTAAGATTGAACTGAATTATACATCTAAAGAGAGATGTGTCCTTTGATTATATATGTGAAACTGGAATTGAGTTGATAACAACATTTAGCATTGAAACTCTAATGTTAGACATGCTTAGGTGAAAGTAAGATTGGTGATCTATTGGGAAAGTGCCAATATATATGCCAAAAGACAAAATCTTAATACATGACATGGGGACTGGTAAAAGTATTAGAGCATAACTACCTCCCGTAAGTGTGCCTTCAGTAGTTATGTGATTCAAGGACGATCAATGATCTGGTCTTATTTGGACAAAGAACAACTTTTGGTAGGCTTATAGGATGGTGAAGGGAGCAAGAACAAAGCTAATTACGTACCAAGTTGGGGAAGAGTTCCTAAATTTTATATGTGAAATTGGAATTAACTCACAAAATGTGCCTTTTGACATAAGGGTAATGTTTATCATTAGAACTCCGACATTAAGCATATTGAGGAGAGAGCACTACCAAGATGGATGCCAAAAAACAAAACCGTGATGTTCGGTATAAGACAAGTCAAACTAGGCAAAATCTTAAGTGAGTTAATACAAGTGAGTTAATTCAGTGATGTTACAATACTCAATTCCCTTGAAGCTTAGAATCTACCTTGAATTAATTAAGTGATGTCGCAATGCTCAATCCCCTCGAACCTAAGAGTTAGGTCATTTGATGTCATATTTGTTAATTTTGATCACTGATTTGAATGTCATTCTAATTTTCAATTTTCATTATATCTTCTAAGACTAGAAATCAAAAGTTCTTCAACATCGAACAAGGAATAAATCAACTCTTATAACAGTAAAACAATTGAACCGAACTTTAACTACAGGTCCATTTGTTTGATAACAAAAGAAGTTGAAAAAATTGGTTTTATGGTAATTGATAATAAGTGAATCCGTTAAAGGCAGCTTGTATTGTTATAAATGACAAATAATGACTAACAAAGAGGAATCGATATATTCTCTATATTTTCTGTAGTCCATTGAAATAACAAGAATTACAAAAACAAATTAAGAATAAAATTATGAAGTTTTTATTTGAAAATATTATATATGATGGTCGTTTTTTTGGAAAGTAGACGAACGTCAGTATGAATGGCGCATTTTTTTTGCCTGCTGCATCTCCAATTCTCTGGCTAATTATTGGGCCGCCAAGTGTAATCTCCCTTGGAGCAACTCCTCTTGGTCGGATAACCTACTTTGGGCTATCAATTTTTTGTCTGGGAAAGGATTTTACCGGGAGATAGCACTTTTCTCCTTTGGCTTACTCTGCTATATTATTTAGAAAACCAGAAATGACATCCTTTTTAGTGGCCATATCCTTTGTATTTCCTCCATGAAGCAATATTTGCATAAGGCGGTCAAGGATAAAGCTCTAACTTTCAAATCGGTTGAAGACAACCCCAAAAATAGAATGATGCAGCGTAGTTGGAGGATAGACCCTCAGATTTTTGGAGGGAGCCGCCCATGACTTAGTATAGGATGGCTTAGATCCTCTTTAGTTTCTTGGGCATCTTGCCCTTTGTATATTTCTTTTGGAATCGCGGTACTCTAGAGACATTTTGTCCAGATGAGTATCTATTGGTACCGTGCCTCCTCCCTCTGTTGTACAGTTCTCTAGTTGTTTTATAAAATCTTACCTAACAAAAAAAAAAAAATGGCGTATTTTTGGGAGATGCTAGATTGGACTTATAAAAAATATGAGAATTATCCAAAAATAGAACAAAATTAATTAGAGATAGGAAATAGAAAAAAAGGGACCTATTCTTTTCACTTGAACGTGCAACAAGAAATAAGACAAAATGGTTTCCTTCTTGCTAAAAGGGCATGTGATTTTTCTCAATCTAAGTTTCTTGTTTTCAATTAAAGGATAATATTTTAATTGACTAGTTCACCCTTATCCAAATTTTGAAAAATCCAAATTTTTTCTTTTATCGAACTAATTGACCCTATTTGTAACTTTCTCATGGGTAATCTTGGTGCATGAAACTTTATGAATACTCGGGACATGTCTCAAGCTATTCAACCAGAGCTTACCCGCACTTATATTATATTTGATTTAAAGTTCACGGTAATTGACAGTCAAGGTCAAAATTAATGGGGAAAGATGGGATTTGTGCACAGTCCAACTTATTCAACTAATTGTTAGATAATACAGATCACAAGCTTTCCACAAAAATGACAATTGCTCGAATCTAGTATTGGGTGACAAACTTATACGCATTTTGAAGTTTAGCTCAACGGGGCAACAAAAAGCGCAACACCCTTTTCTCCGATCGCAGCTTAAATATTCAATTCAATTATGCAATCGAACTTATATAGCCATTTGTGTGTTGACTAGAAACACGAGGGCCTAGCTTACTTCTGCTAACCAATAGGCTTAAATCTAGCTGCTTTTCGGTACTTTGTCTCTGTTTAAGTGAGAGACTGAAGCGTTGCATCCAACTGCGGCAAACAAACCTTGAATACAGAATTTGTAGGGGGGCCACGGGATGGTAGAGCCGCGGAAGGAGAGTGCCGTGTTGCTCCTGAAGACGCCTTGAAGAGCAGGAGCAAGTGATTTAGTGGTCGTGTAGAGAAAAACTAGAACTTCTCAGGATCTCCACACCACTCTCAAACTAGGAAGAAGCCACTTTAAAAAGAATGCATGGTCTCCAATAAGCAAGGGAATTTTTTTCTTATTTGTTTCCCTTTTGCTTCCCCAACTCTACTCACCATTCACACGATTCCACGGCCAGCTTCTTTCTTTCCCTTTTGTTAATTCCAGCGGCCCCTACCTTCCACAAATGCTTTGATTCTTGCCCTTCTGTTGATTTCTTTCTTTTTGTTTTCTCTCTTTCTATACGTTACTTCTTTTCTTTCCCAGCTCCCACTCACTGTTTTATATCTTGCCAAATTCACCGGTCTCCAGACATGAGCATCCATCATTTATGGGAAAAAAATTCCAGGACGACTCCACTTGGCTGGTCGTGATTCATTTCCTGATTTTGCCTGTTCGAACTTGCTCCTTTGTTTTGTTTCGAGCCGGGCTCCCGCAGGCTTGGGCTTTGAAGTTCAAACGCGTTTAGGGCCTAACCTTCCTCCTAAGTCCAAATTCATTGAGCATATTGGGCCAAAGATTGCTATATGTTCCTAATGTTTGAATGCAATTTGAGGACAACATTGTGGGAAAAATTGTCTAAAAAGTCCTAAATTTATTGTACAACGGCCAATTTAGTTTTAAAACTTTTAAAAACTTACCAATTCAATCTTAAAATTTTTGATTATTTAAATTTAGCTCTAAATCTTTAAACTATTTAACAAACTAGTCTTAAATCTTTTTATTGCCAATTTAGTCATTCAGATTAATTTTAGCTAGACATTGCTAATATAGACAATTTTTTAATTTAAAAAAATTCAAATTTTCTATTAGTTTTTTTCTTTTTTTTTTTCTTTTCTTTCTTTGTTTTTTCCTTCTTTAATACATGGCTAGCAAGGCCACCGATTATTGGCCAAGGGTTGGGGTGACCTCCATTGGCCACTAAGCAAGGCCTGGTAGGGTTGTTGGCTCCAAGCAAGGGCTTGTGAGCCCTTGTAGGATCTGGTGAGGCAAGGTCTCACAAGCCCTCATTGTGGCTAGCAAGGGCATTATGAGCCCTCACAAGCCCACAGCAAGGGTGAGTGAGGGCCACATGCCCTCGCTATGGCTGGCAACCTCGTTAGCCCCTACACAATGGTCAATGGAGGTTGTCGACCCTCAACCAATAGCCAACAAACTTGTCAACCATTTGTAAGAAATGGAAAAAACAAAGACAGAAAAGAAAGAAATAATAAATAAATAAATAAATAAATAATTTTAAAAAATTAAAAATTATCCATGTAAAAGTCGGTTGTGTCATATAGGACAGTTGGCATTGATTGGGTTGCCACGTCATTGATGTTTAGCCAAAATTAGCCAAAAAGACTAAATTAACAATTCATTAAAATGTGTAAGACTACTTTGGTAGATATTTTAAAAGTGTAAAACTCAATTGGCAAAATCAAAAGGTTTATGACTGAATTGGCAAATTTTCATAAGATTTAGGACTAAATTAGCAAAATTGATAGATTTAGGATTTAATTAACTGTTGTATAATATGTTTAGGACTTTTCAAACAATTTTTCCAAACATTATGTGATTTCCATATTTTTGTTTAGGGGTCAAGTTCAATTCCTAATTTTAGTGATATAAATGTCTAATCTATGAGCCAAAATTTAAATGCTAACACTAATCTTAAATCTAGGATTCCCCTACTAAAGAATGGATATTTACTCTAATTATCTGATCTTCTAACCTTTGAAGCCATCATTGGAGAAGGTATTAGCCATTATGTAAATTTGTTTTCATTCAATTTAACTTACTATAAGTCGTTTGCAATAAAATGACACTATTAGATGAAACCGCTTGAATTTTGAGAGAAATAACACACAAATGGAACAAAAATTAAAAGTTTGGGGTAAATGTAATAAATGGCCCATTAAACCCAGCCCATCTCTCTTTTAAGCCCAAAGCCCAAGCCCAATCATATTTCTTTTCTCCTTTATTAGTAGGAGCAAGTGAACGTTAAAGGAAGTGAGAGAGAGGATTCAATGACAAAAACAAAGGGAAAATAAAGAAGCATCTATGAAGAGGGGAAGAAGAAAGGAAGAAGAGAGAAAAATTCTAGTACATACACGATCCAAACACCCCAACTAGCCAAATCAACTACAAATGACAATGCCTAGTGAAATTTGAGTCGATCATTTGTCTAATTAATGTAATTTTCTGATTTTGGGCATTAGTTTGAACTTATGTCAATTTTGAGCTATGAAGTCCAAGTGAGGAGTTGTTGGGCTGTGCATATATATATGGAAATGAAAGTATAGCTCGTTATGGAGCCAAAGTTTAACTAAACTAGATTTTGAAGTATGGTTTATTTGGAACAAAATTCTGAATTTTTGCGTGCGAGTTACACATAAAGAAAATGATGAACGTGTGCCTTAAACAAGGTTACTGTTGGCATGTAGAAGTCATTTTATTGATGATTAAACATGGTTTAGTAGAGTCATTCATCATTGTTGTATATTACTCGAGTTTTAATTTGTTTTTTGATTAATTGATAGGAATGCGATTGCATTGGTGCCAACCATTGTCTTTTGATTTTTCACGGGTGAGTGATATTGTAACATCCTCGAAATCGACCTCGTAAGGATTGGCCATAAGATCCTAAATGATTCGACCAAAGGCCATTGACTATGGATCGATTGGTTTGATCAGTAAGAATCAATGATCGGTCATAGTCCAATCGACCGTAAAAAGTCTACCGACCATACCAATATGATTGGATTATGAGCTCATAAGGTGACTTTTGGATCACGAGAATTTGTCATGAGATGATTTTGGATCGGCCGATGGTCATGGGTTGATCCAACTGGTCATAAAACCTAGTCGCGGGTGATTCCGCCCGATTATGCACCAATACACGGATGATCTGACTTGACCAAAAGTGATCATCTTTCGACCAAAAATGTATTATTTCCTATTTAATTCTTAGTTATCAAAAAGGAATCTTGAATTGGTAATGTCCAATCATGGATCGGTATTGCATTGGCCATAAACCACATGGATGGATCGGGTGCCGATCGGAATGAATCTTGTCACGCCCTGACTCTCGAGCTCGTAGCAACCCCATTTCCATGGTTAATTGAAAACAATGTTCCAAGACCCATCGACGACCATTCATTTTATCTTTTGCTAAATGCAAGCGGAAGATGAACCATCCCTAGACAAACAAACAATCAAACAAGGATAGAGAGATGAAGAGCAAGAACAACAACAACTACTCAATTATTCAATTTACTGGATTAACCAACGGAGGATCGTTTTTTGAATTACAAGCTTGATAAAAAGGGCCGATCCATCCTCTAAGCCAAACCAAAAAGAAACTAGGCTAATCCAACAGTACACAAAGAACCCTTGGGTTCAATACCACAGTCACTCAGACTCATCGGACTCAAGCTCTGTTTGGTCGATTACTGGAGAAGCGGAGGCAAGATTCTCCATTGCGGGTACACCATTCTAGAGGCTTGAAAATGATTATACAACAACCAGTGAGATAAAATCTCAGTGAGTTCTCCCCCTAAGCCCCGGTTAGTATGTCAACTCAACCCAATGTATCTGTCTAGAACCACCCCTCACTCAACCCAACAACAAACAACCAGCAACCTGCAAATAACCAACAAACAAGGCAACCCACAATCATAAAATTGGTTCGCATACAACTTTACCCAGTATGCCAGACTCTGCACGTCAAATCTCGTACAATGCAAGCAAGACACATGGTCGTTAGACAATGCAGTTTATCAATCACATGCGAGTTGCGTCACAAGCAATTTCACTTGGCCATTGCCATACTCTACATGACTGTCAACTTATCCGTCAAATCATCATAACATTAAGAGCATGCAAATAATTAGAGCATTTCACACGATTTTCTCATGCCTCACATCCACACATATACTCCAATTATTACGACCCCTTCTCCTAGGTTACGACACAACCTTATGGTTGATGGTTCCTAGCCAAGCCAATTTCGTCTTCTTTACCTCGAGGCATGGCGATGTCAATGACTCACTCCCAAGACGGCATTCCCAAAAGAGCATAGAACCTGCCCACTACCGTAGCCTCGCAACTGATAAAGGCCCGAGACCCACCCACTACCGCAGGCCCACAAGTAATCCCTCCCTATCATGCATCCAACTGACAAATGGCCACGGCAAAACCTCATAAAGATTGGTGGTCTTTGGCAGCGCTGAGTTCTCTTCTTAATGTGACCATGCAACACATCATCAATCAATTCTTTTTTTTCTTTGCTCTGTCATGAATGCACATACAATTCATGCTCACGTGACATGCTATTGCAGTTAACACACGTATAATGTCATGTGGCAGTATCCAACAGTCATGTACAATAGCAGCAGTTCAATCATTAACGAAAGTTGCAACAATCAGCAGTTCAAGTCATAGTCTGTCAATCAATCTGATCAATCAACTTGACGATACTTGCACACTTTTCCAAATAATCATGTACCTTAATAATTACCGGTACCCAATCACATGTCTCAATGTTCAATAATAAATAAACGTGTCCTCATGACTACGACAATCAACTATTCCCATAAATAATCAATTATCCCAAAATAAGTATAAACTATGATTATACTCAAAGATACTCATTTAAGAAACACATAATACTATAATCGATTGTTCCGATAAAATAATTTAAGTCCCACAAAATACTTATAATTATTTTCCAATTCCATAATTAATTATCCAACCCAAATAATTCCATTTAATAAAACCATTCTTTAATAAACCAATGTCATTTGATAATATAGTATATAAATACTATTGACATTAGAAAATTAGACCATAGTAATTTTCCCACAAAATTACTCAATTAAAACCATTTCTCATAAATATTTACAATTAATTATTTTCCCCAAAATAATTAATTTTCAGAAATATTAATAATTCGAAATTATAAAATAATTTAATTAATTAATACATTAAATTCAGAAATTAAACAAAACGTAAATTAAAATAATTAATCAAGAAATTTAAACTAAACATGCTTAATTAAACACATAAATCACAATTAAGCACATAAACCACCATTTAAGCAACGATTAAGCAAATAAAGCCAGATTAAGTTAATCTAATCTTAACCATCTATCTAACCACCTATCTTAAGGCTAATATAACTTAATTAAACTTCATAAACCAACATTAACACTAACTAACCCACCCTAAACAAGTTTAGGCACTAAATAGGGATTAGGGCTAAACTCACCCGTTAAGCGGGCCGGTGACACGAATGCGACAGCAGTGATGAACCCGACATCCGGTGACCTCACTCACGAGACTCCAAGGCGGTCTCAGGCTGAACACAACAGCAGCAAACTTGGACTCCCATTGAACCTCTGAAAAACTGCACTGTAAGAGGAGGATAGGGGCTGGGCGGAGCAAAACGGCTTGGTCGGAGCTTCGGCAAGCGGCGGGATGGTGGCACCAAGGGGTCGAGAGAAAACTGTTGGTAGCTGGTATGGGCGGTGGTTTGGTTGGAATGGGAGAGAAATAGGGGAAAAGGTGGAATTGGGCAGGCTGGTCGCTATAGTGAGCAGTCAGCGAGTAGCCAACTTTCGGCCGCCATACGGATCGATCGGTAGCTCCGTTCAACGAACGGCCAATGGCATCTGAACGGATTTTGTCTCTTGAACGCAATGGTGGGTGGCACGAGTTGTGATTCACACGGGAAGGCCATGAACAACTCGATTTTCAGAGGAAGGTCATAAGCTGAAACTGCAGGAAGGGAAGGAAAATAAAGGAGAAAGGTGTGCGGTTTTGGCGAGGTTGAAGAGGAGGAGAGAGAGGGAGATGAGAGCTGGTTTCAAGGCCTCATTAAGGCCATTCAATGCCTTGCCCAACTTCCCAAGTAATGACATCATCTTCTCTCTCTTCATTTGTCTTTTCTTCAAAATATCCAAGGGCAAAATGGTCATTTCCACCTTGCACATTTCCTAATCTGCCCTTGGGATGAAAATGAAGGGGAGGCCTAAGAAACGGGCTTGAAAATGAATCGGAATAGGCTCGGGAATTTGTTGGGCTCGAAATGGCTCAAGGTTAGATAACGGGCTTGGGAGGGTAAATGGTCGGTTTAGTCCAACAGCTCACTTGCTTGTCTAGGGCCTTCCATGGTGACTATCTCACCTTGGGCATGAGGCCCACACTGATCTTGCCCGGCCCACGTCCTCGTAGGCTCGTTTTCTTGACCCAAAAATCCCTTTTCCAAATACTCGGCTTAACTGACACTGTCGACTGTCTAGGAAGCATCATCCAAAATTCCATCCCGGACGTTCTTGAAAATTTGAAGTCCAATCTTGGACTCTCATGCCTTGTTAAATTTGCCTGAACGCCATTTTGGTACTACTTAGATTGATAGGCGGCTTCAAGAATTCACGTGTAACTGCCTCGTGCCAATTCATGTTCAAGACTTCTCGACACATGGATGTCCTTGACTACATGAAATTGTGAATGATCGATTCTTATTTCAAAGTACATGATTATCGAGGATCGACATAGGGTTGTTCGCGGGTTTGATAATAGTAGTCGGAATCACCCGTCGTCCCATTATTTCTGTTCGTGAATTAACTTCTAGTCGTCCCTGAAATCAGCCTACATGACTACAGAATCGTCCTTATGCAAGTCTCACAGTCGAGTCATTTTCTTAAGTCAAGTTTTTTAGTTGCACGAATTCTATCCTCATTAGCATTTCCTCTCAAAGTCAGTATCTCAGGAGTGATCAGTTCCAAGTGAGATCAACCAATAATGCATTGGCGAAATTAACGTTCATTCATCCCTCAAAGGGCTCGAATTTCAGGATGTTACAAGCCATAAGATAGACCCAACTATTCTATCATAATTTCTTAGCTTAGTGCTAGGCCATGGGTAGCCTTAGGATTGACCTTAAACTAACATGAGGACTAAGAACCGAAATAGAGGTGAAAGTTGCATTAGGCTTGGCAGTAGGCTCAGGGACCAAACCGACTGTGTCGACCCAAGGGCCAGCCATTGAGCTAACCCAAAGGCCAACCCTTTATGGCCGAATTGCCGCCCAAAGAACAATTTGGGTGAGTTTGGGGCACAAGGCTTGAACCTCAAGCATATTTGATTTGGTTACTGAGGTGTACCATATGATCCATTTTTCGGCCTCGGAACTAACTTAGATGGTGGAATTCTCCAGACTGCCTTCTTGAGGAAGAAAATGACAAAAGAGAAGAATTCTTTGGATGCCCTCATTAATAATATTGGATAAGACTTGTCTCCTACTTTGCAAAGCTTATGATTAGGGTCAAAAATATCTTGGAGGATATGACAATGACGGATTACACATGGTCCAATGAGAAAGTGTAAGGCAGGCTGTCATTGATGGCACCTATGAATTTTGATTGCCAAATAATGACCCTACCTATTCACTTTAGGTCCAATTATTAGTGGGATAGACTTGCCACTTAGCATTTTTAGGCGGGCCACTTGGAAGCTTCATAAAGGACTACTTGGACCGATAATGATGACACTAGATAGTATAAATAGGAGATCTCTTCATTCCTCACCCTTTTACCATCTATTTTCTCCTCCCTCACTCTCTTGATCGCCCTCCTCATCCCACGCCTCTCTCTCTCTCCTCTTCGGCTTCCCAGGCAAATCGCCCACTCCTCTAATTTATACTCTTAGTTTGAGGGTTATCTAAGTAAGTATAGTCACTTCCTTTTTCTAGTATCATTCATGATATTCTTGACCCAAGGAAACTCTCTTGAACAAGCCGAGGATAGGTCAATTGACATGGATGTATTCTATGCTTTGTTCATGTATTTGGATTCTTGAATGAATGGAATGAAGTCATGGTCATTGCTTTTGTTTGTTACAAGCCTAGGTTCACCCATAGCCATAAGATGTGATTCGGTATTGAGGCGTATCGAGTTCACGTCTTGGATTGGTGTGGGCTTCCTCAATACTTGTTACTCGAGTGGGACCTTGGGCTTAGGCTCATTCATGTTATTATTAACAAAAGAATTCATGATTTCATGATATGTGCATTATGTTTGAGCACAAAATGCATAAAGCATGGCATGTGCATTATATTTGAGCACGAGAAGCATAATTCATGGCACGTGCATGAGGCTTAAGCACACCCTCGAAAGGGGGTAGGTGCTCGAGCAAAGATAAGAAAATCTGGCTAGAGACTTGGATTCGACTCTTGAGCATATTAACTGGGTTGAGTCCTAGAGGCTAGTAAGAGACTTGGGTTTGAGTCTTGAACATATTAAATGGGTTTGAGTCCCATAAGCCGGCAAAAAGCCAGAAGCTCGGTTAAAAGCCCAAATTGAATTGGGTTCGAGTCTTGAGCACAAGAGAAAGATTAATAAACATGGCATGCATGAGTAAAGAAGAAAGGCTAGAAGTGCATAAGCTCATGCCATGCATCATGTTCATGAATCATAGCAAGAAGCCAATTTCATGTGCAAGAAGCATGCCTGTATCTTTGCAATTGGTTTGCTTTTGACACGGTTTGCATGCGATGCTTGACTAGAGTTGATGATTTTGAGATGTGCTAGTCGAAGGTCAAGACTATACTTGCTAAGTATTCTATGTACTCACCCCTGTTTTCTTACAAGTACTTAGAAAAAATGGCCACGATTTATTTTGGATGTCCCGTGAAAATTGATGCATCTTACTTGGACGTTATCGATGTGGAAACGGACATAACATATCGGAAACTCACGTCAATAGTTTGAGTTGAGAAGGGACCAAATGATTTAGTCCCAATGTATTTTGAAGCATGGTATAGATGGTACGAATGAGCTTAGGTTGGACTGCTCTGAGGTTTTGATATTCTTGACCATGACAATGAGAAGACTCGGATTAGACCTATATGTACCGGCTAGTAATAGTAATAAGGTTCTTAATTTTAGGTTAGTATCTCTATAGCAAAGATAGGGAAACCTTGGCTTTTGATGTTTGTAAGTCAGCCCAATTTTGATGTAAATGTATGAGGCCGTAAATAGCCATGTATCTCCTACCACTTATGTAAAATATAATGAAAGTTGTGACGTATCTCACGTTCCCATCTTGTTTGTGTCGGGAAAATTGTATTGTTATGTATTCTGTATGTGCATAATCATGAGACAAATGAATTCGGGAATGGCGACAAAGCATGGGATGTCGCAAAATAACCATAGCTCGACCTTTGAGTAAAGGGGGCGTGACGGATATTATTTATTCTTTGTGTTTGTAATCTCACGTTTCATTAAAATATATATGGATAAGATATATTATGAGTTAAGATATAACACAGCTCATTATGGAGCCATAGAATTTAACTAAACTAGATTTTGAAGTATGGTTTGTTTGGAACAAAATTCCGAATTTTTGCATGCGAATCACACATAATCGATAAAACACATAAAGAAAATGATAAACATGTGCCTTAAATGAGGTTACTTGTTGGTGTGTAGAAGTCATTTTATTGATGATTAAACATGGTTTAGTCGAGTCGTTCATCATGGTTGTATATTTCTCGGGTTTTAATTCATTTTTTGATTAATTAATAGGAATGCGATTGCATTGGTATCAACTATTGTCTTTTGGTTTTTCACAGGTAAGTGATATTATTTCTTCTTTGCATTTATAATCTCATGTTTCAAAAACATATATATATGGATAAGATATTTTATGAGTTAAGAAATATCATCTTTTTTTGCATAAAATAAGATAAAGCATTCACTGTCATTTTGTCTATTCAAAATGGGAAGTCATCTTTTAACTTCAATTTGAACTAATTACTTGTAAATGATTTTTGAAACCTTTTATAAAAGAATTATGAAAAGTTCATGAATGTGATTTTGAGGTGGTTTGGATTTCTTTTGAATGGTGAAAAGTTGTGATTTGATTATTGAACTTGAGTTATGAGATGGCTTCTAATTTTGGTTTTCAAATTTCTAGAGATTGAAGTTCATGGAATATGTTAATGTCTTTGTGAATCCATTGAGGAGTGTGTGGGTATGTACATACTAATTTAGGATATCCTTATGAGTTAAAGCCAGTGGCTAATAATATATGAAGACCTAACCAAGAGGAGAATCTTGGTTACTTTGTCATCGATGTTATGTGTGATTATGGTTAGATACTTAAGTATCAATTTGGTTAATGGAATGAACTATTAGCAGGTGATTTTCATGAGATTGATTAATGGCTTGGATTATTGATATTTGTTTTGATATTATTTTGAAATGGATATTTGTACTATAAATCTAGCAATGTTGAAGTACGTGTCACTTATTCTCTTATTATAAGTTTATTATATCCTAGATTTGGGTTAGATGAGTAGTTTTACAATTAACCTATTATGTTAAAATATAAACATCACATTTTGATCTAGAAGGTTTGTTAAATTCCGGTTTTTGTGGATTTATGTTTGTATTTCAAATATGCATAATAATTGTTCAATCCACTTAAAAGAAATATATTGCTCATCAAGTTGTGGTAGCTCATTCTTTTCTTCTTATGAGTTTAAAAAATAGCATATTTTGTTGCATAAAACAAAATTAAGAATTCATTGCCATTTTGTTTGTTTATAGTGGGAATTAATCTTTTGACTTCAGTTTGAATTGCTTGTAAATGGTTTTTGAAACCTTTTATGAAAGAATCACAAATAGTTCACAAATTTGATTTTTGAGGCACTTTAATATACATACGCACACATATGATATCTTTCGAATGGTAGGAAGTTATGATTTGGTTATTAGACTTGAGTTGTGAGATGGTTTTTAATTTTTGTTTTGGATTTCTAGAGATTGAGGTTCATAGATTATTCTTAATGTCTCTATGAACCCATTGAAGGGTGTATGGTATGTGCATATTAGTTTAAGATATTCTTGTGAATTGAGCCATTAATTAATAATATGTGGAGATATAATCAAATGGAGAATCTTGGTTGTTTTGTCACAAATGTTATGCATGACTATTGCTAAATACTTGAGCATGTGTTTGGTCAATGGAATGGACCATTGATGTATGATTTTGACAAGATTGATCAATAAGTTGAACCATTGATATTTGTTTTGATATTATTGTAATATGGATATATGTTCTGTAAATATAGCTATTTTGAAGCATGTGTAACATATTTTTTATTATAAGTTTGTTATATTCTAGATTTAGGTTAGATGAGTAGTTTTATTATGAATATATTATGTTAAATAATAAATATCGTATTTTGATTTTGAAGGTTTTTTAAATTCCAATTTTTCTGAAAGTGAGTTATGTTTGTGTTTGAAATATGCATAGTGATTGTTCAATTCGCTTAGAAGAAATGTATTATTCATTAGGTTACGGTAGCTTATTCCTTTTTTCTTATAATGTTTATCAAGTCTCTTAGTGAGTGGCCATTAGAGCAAGAGTGTTATCAAGGGGAACTTTTGAGAGTTGGATATTTTGATACAATTTGAGATTGTCTTTTGGAGAGAGGACAGCTATGTTAGTCCCTCATCCTCATAAGATTTGGCTGAGACATCTTTTGGTCTTAGAGCTTAGGTTATGACATTTGGGGTGTAGAATTTATTGAACGTTGCAATACTATGTATTTATTTATAGCTTATATTAGTCTTTTGTTACTAGAGCATATGTTACATTTTAGGTCCAAATGATCATTGGTTTTGACTCAAAGTGAGAGCCAAAGCATTTCAAGATTTCAAGTTTGGTGGTGTCTTTATTGAATCCGAGGAAGAAACTTTACATTCTTCCTTCCTTCAAAGTCTATGCCAGTTCCTATGCACTTTGGCTTTTAGGTTTTTAAGGATCCAGATTTTAGGAGTTTTTTATTTGGTAAGATATATGCCATTGAATGGAGAATGGTAGAATAATCTAGGATTTAGTCATAGAATTTAAGAAAAGAAATTAATGAGGCAAAATCAGAATGAGTCTCTAAGACTTTAAGGTGTGAAGAGGCAAAGAAAAAACTTAAGTTGGAGAAGCAAAGAACGATGAAGGAGAGGTGCACTTCTCCATATTTTAGGAGTTTTTTATTTGTAAGATATCAATTGAAGTTTTGATATTAAGCTTCTCCATAGTTGGTTGTTGTTTCTCTAACTCAAATTCGATAGAATTCTCGTAATTTTGTGGAGCTCTCTCTAGTGAGAAATAATGTCTCGTTTGTCTATGGACATTAATATGGCATTCCAAGGTGTAGGAAGGAATGGTGGTTTAGAGATCTAGTATATCTAGAATCTTCACATAGGTCGCATCCCAAGGGCTTCACAAGAGAAATTCTATTCTGGGAGGAAGTTCAAGGCCTAGAGACAAAGAAATTCTTGCCCTTCAATTCATGCATTATACCCATTAAAGGAGTGTACAAGTCAGAAATAAGAATTTCAAATGTGGAAAAGTACTCTATCAGCTTATTTGTATGCAAAGAAAAGCATGTTGTTTATGTTAAAGAGGTCACATTTGGTCGATCATCCTTGAATCACTCATATTGGACTACTTCAAAAATATTTCTTTTCAGTGGGTAGAACTTTGGCATACAAGAAAGTGCTAGAGCTTTGGAAGTTGTTCACTACATTAAGGAAAATAAGCATCTAGAAACTATGAGGTGGCTACAATAGGAGATGGGAAATTTGTGGATGATAATGATGTTGGTAAGTTTTAGAGTTTCTTTGGTGGCTATGCTCCTATTCCTCAAGATTTACCTTCTGCATTTCAGAAGCCGGAAATTGTTCAATCTATATGATTATTAGTATGATGACTTGAGGAGAACTATTTGAAGTGGCCTAGGAGCTATTGAATCAAGAATTGCTCAACATAGATAAATGCTATTTGTTGGACTATCAAACCGAGAAATTTGTATGGATGGGAAAGTCAATGATGGAACATAAGTCATCGATTTCAACTATAGTATATTGTCTCTGAAATGAGAGCAAGTCAATAAGGATTCATATGATCTTATTAACATAAGGATTAAAAATTGCCAGGTTCAAGTCACACTTTATAAATTAGCCTAAGAAAGAGGAACTGAAGTTGTATAAAGAAGGTCAAGGGAAAGTAGCAAGCTGTTATGTATGATTCGAGGATATCTGAAATTTTGATATAGAAGATCCCATTACGGGCAAGTGAAGAGTATATTTCTAGGATTTTCCTAAATCATAATGTTTATTCAGAATCATAGTCTTGAACTAAAAGAGCAAAAGAGTTTAGAAGACCATATCAATAAAATACACAACATCCTTCTTATTTCTCTTCAAATTCTAGCATTTACAATATAGAGGTCCTTACTTATATAGGGAAAGGACGTCACAAACGACAAACACTCACGAGTTGGTCTTAGCGACTTTTATAGTCAACAAAGGACAAACACTTTCGAGTCCTTGCTTATGAAGGATAGCACAAATGACAAACACTCACGAATTGGTCTTAGCGACTTTTACAATCAACAAAGGACAATTTCAAAAGACCATAATTTAGAGGATAATAATTTAATAGTTGTTGTGGTTGAAAGGTTCTTTAGTATTTTCTTCCGAGCTAGAGCTTCCATTTCTTTCTCTTTTGAACTATTTGATTAGGGCCTCAATCTCTATTGTCAAAAGATTGGGTTCACTAGATGAGATAACCCCAAAAGGATCCACGAAAGGACCAAAGTCTTCAAAGAGTGGTCCTCCCCAAGGGTCTTGAGAAAGAGGTCCACCCTAAAGGTCATGAGTAGTGGATGACTTTGGATGATTCTACCGAAAGACTTTTAGGACTTCTTAGATGCTTTCTCTAGTGGAACCCCATGCTTCTGAGTAATCTCATGACATGTTGGCAGTATCTGGGGGTCATGCTTCTAGTGGGATGATATGGTTTTCATGACAATGAATTCTCTGGAGCTTCAGTATTCTCTTTTTTGTAATATGTTTTGTTTCAAAGAAATACATTGAGAACCATTTGACCCATCCTAGGAGTTAGGAATAGGGAACTTGTTTTGTTTGAATTTCAACATTTGCGGGAACGAAGACATGTCCATTTCAACGAGGAAATGTTGTCCAATGAGATGGAATTCGAACTTTTTTATTCCATTTTTACAACGAGAATCTCTTTAAAAGTGGAATGATAATGTATTTCTACATAAGTGAATCTGCTATTTTTATGGGCACAAATGTGTCTGGTTCGATGGAATTTTTCAAGAAGGATGGCTATCTAGTATTTGTCACTAGCATCAGTTTGGAGGATCTGTTTTCCAATGGAGGGAATCTTCAAAGGAGGCCACTATCACAGGACTTTTTGAGGTCAGCAACTACTTTAGTCCGCTTTGGTCCCAATGGAAGGGCATTCTTCTTCAGTATCCATTGGAGTGGACTGTCACGCCCCGACCCTCGAGCACGCGGCAACCCCTGTTCTCTTGCGGTCATTTGATTTGCGACTCCCCAGGATCCGTCGCCGACCGTTATTTTTATCTTTTAATTAAACGCATGCGGAAGCGAAACATAATACCCCGGTCAATCATAAAATCAGGGATAGCAGGAAAACCCAACAAGAACACATTCCAAAGTGCCGCTTTATTTATCTACTGATTAACCCTAGGAAGTTTACAAGTACAAGCCCTTACCACGGGCATCTTCCTATTGAGCCAATGAAACCAACAAACCAAGGTTAATCTACTCCCTTCATAAATGGCCACGAGCCGAAACACGCATCGATCCTCCCTCCTATGGACCTGAAAAATGTTAACCACGACGGGTTGAGATAAACTCAGCAAGTCAAAGTCCTAAGCCCCGGTTAGGAACTTCGCTCGCCTTGGGAGCAATCTAACCATGCAACCTAGTTCCGACAAACAACACATACCACACCTCAAGCAACATTATTAGACGACAGTTCAATAAGCAGTTGCAAACACAAACGACCCTACCTGGCCTTGGCACACGCAACCTACAGAAACTGTCAATTCAATCATTACGACATTAAGAGCATGCGAATAATCAGAGCATCTCACACAACTTTCTCATGTCTCACACCCACACATGCTCCGATTATTAACGCCCCCTCCTGGGCCAACGGCACAACCTTATGGTTGGCGGTTCCTGGCTAAACCAGTTTCGTCCTCTTTACCTCGAGGCACGGCGACGTCAAGGGCTCACTCCCAAGATGGCATTCCCGAATGAGCACAAGACTCGCCCACTACCGCAGTCCCGCTACTGACAGAGGCCCGGGACCCGCCCCCATATCGCGATCCCACATAAAACCCCTCCCTGTCAGGCATCCGACCAAAGTCAGGCGACCCACTGGCCACGGCACAACCCCATAGGGATTGGCGGTCTTCCGGCAACGCCGGGTTCCCTCATTTAATGTGTTCATGCAACACATCATCAAGCAATCCATTTATATCTTTGCTCTGTCGTGAATGAAATATCACTCATGCTCATGCGACATGCCATTTCAGATAACCCACGCAATATGTCATGCGATCTCACTCGACAATTTCCAAAATTCAATTTCCAATCAGCATTCAATCACACACATTCCCTAACTCTTGGGAAGAACTCAAGTCACAGTCTGTCAATCAATTCCGACCAATCAACCTCACGATACTTGCACACTTTTCCAAATAATCACGTATATTTAATAATAAATAAATACGTGTCCTCAAAACGACGCCAATCAACTATTTCCAACAATACTCAATTATCCAAAAATAAGTATAAAATATAATTATATTCAAAGATACTCATTTAAGAAACATATAATACTATAGTCGATTTTTCCGATAAAATAATTCAAGTCTCACAAAATACTTATAATTATTTTTCAATCCCATAATTAATTATCCAACCCAAATAATTCCATTTAGTAAAACCATTCTTCAATAAACCAATGTCATTTAATAATATAGTATATAAATACTATTGACTTTGGAAAAATAGACCATAGTAATTTTCCCCCAAAATTACTCAATTAAAATCATTTCCAATAAATAATCACAATTAATTATTTTCTCCAAAAATAGTTAATTTTCAGCAATGAATAGTAATAATAATATTACTATTAATAATTCGAAATTATAAATTAATTTAATTAACAATTCCGAAAATAATAAATAATTATTATTATTTATTCCAAAAATAATAATAATATTTATTAATACTAAACATGATTAACACTAAGCAAAGCTTAATCAAATAGTATTAAAACACTAATAATCATCATCCAAAACACTAATCAATAATTAAACTAATCAAACTACTCCTAAGCAAGATTAACCCCTAAATAAGGATTAGGAAATCGACTCACGGTTTAGCGATTCCGACAACACGAGCGCGACGGCGGCGGCGAGGGGAACGCACGGAACTCCCCGGCGGGTCGGGACGAGGCGGCCCGGGGCTGGATCTCGGTCGAGGGCGGTTGTCCGCGCGGCAAAAAGCCGAGAAATGCAGGGACTAGCGGCTGTGGTGGTCCAAGGCCGGCTGGCGGACGGTCCGGGTACTCCGGATGGCGGCCAACAGCTCCGGCGAGGCAACGACAGCGACAGCTCCGGCGATGGTTGGACAGAACCGGAAGAGGGAGAGAAGAGGCGGTCGGCTAGCTCGGGGATGGCGGCGAGGTCGGGGTGGCTCGGCGCGGCGGAGGAGCTCGGGCACGGTCCCCGGCAGCCTACGGCGGTGACCGGCGGCGGCGGGCAGCGGCGAAGCTGCTGGCCGCTTCTCCTGGTCACGGCTAGAGGAGCCGAGAGGGAGAGAGAGGGCACGGCGAAGGCAACAACTGGTTCGAGGGGGTGGCGGAGGTTGGCTGGTCGGTCGGCTAGCCTCCGACGGTGACTAGGGCGGACGGATGACGGCGAGGCGAGCGGCTCGCGCTCCGGCGTCGGTGGCGCGTCGGTTGGCCAGATCTGGTTCGGCCAAGACCGAGAGGAAGAAGAAAGATGGGGGGGCAGCGGCAGCTCGGTCTGGGGTGGTCAGGCGAAGGGCGGTGGTGGCCGAGCAACGGCGGGGTGGCGATGGAAAGAGGAGGAAGAGAGAAGGACGAAAGCGGGCGGGCTGGTCTTGGTTCGGCCCAAAACCGGCGGACGGCGACTCACCGGCGACCGACGGCGAGCTGGCGGGATGGCGGAGCTGCGGTGGCAGTCGGTGATGGCGGCAACAGTAGCAGGCCGGCGAGGAAAGCAAGGCAGCAGCAGCTCTAGCCGAGGGAAAACAGCAGAAAGAAGAAGAAGGAAGGAAGAAGAAGAAGCTGGGAATGGGGGGTGTCGATCGTGCAAGAGAGAGAGAGAGAGACGCCCACATGGGCTGTCAGGCAAGTGGGAGAGGAGAGAGAAAAAGAAGTTGACAAGTCAAACAAGTGGGAGGAAAAGAGAGAGGATAAGGGCAAGTGGGTGGGGGTGTCGACAAGGGGGAGGAAAACGTGGGGAAAAAGAGAGAAAAGGGGGAGGAGAGAGAAACGTGCGGAGGAAAAGGGGGGAAAAGAAAGGAAAAAGAAAAAGAAAAAGAAAAAGAAAAAGAAAAGAGAACAAGACAAAATTTAAACAAGCTTCTAGAAAGGGCAATTTGGTCTTTTTGCCCCTGAAGCACAATTTTCCAAAATTTGGCTCCAAAGCTCGGCCCGTTGAATCCTTTTCCAATAATTTCGGACTTACCGAAAAATTCGAGAATCAATGAGACACGTCCAATATTTTAGTCTCGACATCCCTAAAAATTCGATACCCGATACCGGATTGAAATTCGTGGTTAAAATCAATCAATCGCGACTTTAGTACGACCTAACTTTCGGGCGGCGTTTAGGGGTTCTCGCGCGTTTGACCCATGGTTGATAGCTTTTCAATCCACGATCGTGCATATTCAAATCAGGGCGATCCTCGATTATCATGTAATCACGAGAGGTTAATTACTCACACTGAGTACAAGGCCATAAGGAAATCGGTTTAACGTCGTCCGCAATTAATATCGAAGTCGTGCGGAATCACCCGCAATCCGACCTCGTATTTTTGCCGACTCGATTTATTACCGTTCGCTAATTGGCCTGGAACAATGTAGTATTATTCCTCTTTGATCCTTATGGTCAAGCGGCCTATCCCTGATTAAATTCACTAGTTGTACGCGTACCGATCCTTAATTGCCTTGCCGAACAGTTAGTTAACTCGTGAGGGGCCAACTCAGAGTAAACGTAACTAACAGTGCATTGATAAATTAACAATTTCATCTATCCTGGAATGGGTCGAAATTCAGGATGTTACATGGACGAAGTGTTTTAGAGACTTTTGGCACAAAATCTCGCAAATAGTTCACAAATTCCAAGAAACTATTGACCTTGCTTAACCGTAAAGTCCTTTCAAGGAACTTTTGAAGTTCTTTAGCATTGTGAGGTTTTAGGTAATAAGTTATGTCTTTCAAGTGCATTCCAAGTAATTCTATATCTTTTTGTGCAAGAATCAATTTTTTTTTTTTTAGATAGCGTGATCCCATGCTTTTTGACAATGTCAACAAATTAAGCTAGAAACTAGTTGTGCGATTCGTACAAGAGGATGCCATTAATATATCTTTAGGAGTTGGCAAGAATTAGTTCAAAAATTTTGCACATGGCATTTTGAAAAAAAGATGGTGCAATTCTTGAGTCCAAAAGAGACTACTATCCATTGAAAGTGTTGGTTTGGGATCCAAAACCTAGTTTTGGGTTTGTTTTCAAAATGAATTGATTCAATAGTCGGTAATTAATGACTAATCTTATCTTACTATAGTTTTGTTTAGTATGTTTGTTGACATAGAATGCTTTAAATGCTCATTGAGAACTTGATGGCTCAATGAGACCCTGAGCCATTAATTTTGAATATTCTTATTGAGCAAGGACAAGATGTTCTAGGCTTATGCCTAAATGACTGGCATTTGTAGGATTTATATCTTAATCCTCTTAAAGAAAGTTGGACATGGAAAGCTGAATTTTCTCATAAGGGCCAATCGCAAGTTTGGGAAAATTGAGAATGAGAGTCAACACAACAAGAGATAAGGGTTTAGATTATTGGTTCAAGCCTATCAGGCTAGAGAGCATATAATCATTTAATGTTTACATATTCTCGAAAATGATTTTTGAAATGAAAACCATTGGACAAGATTCTAAGTTTCGGGAGTTGGGTTAAAGTGTCCCAATCAATGATGATATAGATCCAAGGATTTTAGCTGTAATGGAGCATTAGGGAAAGAATTGAATGGTAATGGATTTGCTATAGAATTTGGTAGCAAAGATATCTCCAAAAGTAGATTGAAATACCTAATATAAGACTTCCAAAATTCTCCTAGCAAGAATTTGGTATCCATAATGATGGAGCTGGTGTTAGTGTCTATGAGAGCTATAAGAGATATAGGTTTGTGGTATTTGAACAAAAGGATTTGGATAGGTATGTAGGGATGATGAATTGGTTTAGAAATCTAGAGAGTATTTCCTAGAATAGGAGAGTCTAGGAAGAAGTGAACACTTCATTTTCAAAGTTAGAGGCTAAATCTGAACTATATGTTTGACTAGCATATAGAGTATCACCAGAGGGTTGATCTTGTAAAAAGAAGACTGATTCAACATTAAAATCGCTAAGAGAAATCCCTATACTCTTTATGATTTTGTCAATAAGAGGGCTTCCATGGTGTTTCACCTTTGGGCAATTTTCTGTAAAATGCCCTTTTTTGTTGTAGACATAGCATCTATCCTTGCTTCGTTCTTGTTAGGAACGATGATGGTTCTTGCGAAGGAATTTTCTTTTCCCTTTCTTTTTCTCAATTTTTTAAGAGAAAATCGTTTGAAATGTCGTTGTTTCTTGCAACCTTTGCAGGATGGATGCTGATGCTTTCAATCACAAGTATACCTTGTTTTCCACATTATCTTATGAAGTTACCAGCTTTTAAGTACTATTTAAGCAATATGGTTCAAAGTCTTTACGGCATTTGATCTTCAATTCTGATTTTAAGCATGCTTTATCAAGATGCCTTGTTTTCTTGAAGATAGCTTTGGAGAACCTCTCTTTAAAGGCAATGTTCTTCTAAGGCAATATGGACTGCTTGTTGGATTTCATTGAGAGTAGCTTCTGCTATGCTCTTATGTCTTGCTTAGAGGGTTTTTCTGTAGCTTGGCTGACTTTTTTGGGAATGGATGCTAAGAAGATTGGTTTTAGATTCTAATATGCTCCAAATAAATAAAAAAGTTTGATCATCGTTGGGAAGTGTCGATCGAGATCTTTTCTTTTCAAGGAGAAGAACTCCTTTCTCTTGAGTTCTTTGAAATCTTCTGGCTTTCCAATGAAGTGCATGTGGATAATCTAGATAGCATTAGCAAATAAATAAATCACTTCAGAATGGTATATACATCACATTGAGTCAGCAAATACAACTAATCTTGCTTTAATGCGGCATTTCACTAATCCTTGAGTGCTCCTAGTAAAACAGCTGGTGAATTCTAGTAATATGTCATAAGTGTTGGGTTCTGTAATATACCAAGTAGTGAGCTAGGCATGAAATTCTTAAAGTCCTTCAAGTCATTTATGATATGGAAGGTTATCTAAAGTAAAATATGCTTTAAATGATGATATTGTGAAAAAATGAGCTATATTGGGCTGATCTTGTTAGAATACTTTAGGATTAGAAGGCATTTTTTCCTCAGGCACATTGTTTGCCATCATCAAGTTTTCTTTTGAAGAGGATGATGCATCAGAGGAGTTAGAATCAGAGTCAGAAAAAAGGCTCAATAAGCTGAGCTTCTAAAGGCTTTATGGCAACTATAGAAAGGATATGATTTTTGAAGAAAGTTTTGTGCAGATTTGAAATAGTCAAAGTACCAGGGAGTGTACTGGTATTCTTGGAGGTGACACCAAGATTCGGTGGAAGTTAGAGACATTTTTGCTTTTGTTTATGCTTTTGTAACTCTTGGAGTATGTCTTAGAGGGCTAGAAAAGCAGTTTGAGGAGGAGGTGCTGTTGCACTTAACATAGTTGCAAATGAGGAGGATGATCCCAAAGTGGATGACTTAGGGTTTGGTGCTAGTGAAAGCAAAAGAAAGAAAGTTGACTCTATGAGAACAAATGGTTTTTGTTTTTTAAGGATTTGGATCTGGCGTATGAATTCCTCGATCTTAGGAGTCTAATATTCTAAATAGTAAATAGGGGGAATCTACTTGGTTTCTAGTAGATGAAGCCTTTTCTGTAAGTCTTTTAACGTTCTACAAGATACGTCAATAGTTTGATCTACTCGTTCAAGATGTGTTGCAACAGTGCTGATAATTTTGTTATGGGTAAGGGCATTCTCAATTTGCCAATTTAAGACAGTTTCAATAGTAGAGGGTTGCTTTTGTCGGCCTTAGCCATTAACATGTATCTTTGCCAAATGTTGATATTTCTGGTGTTGATCAAAGAACTTTTCTAACAGGAGGAACTTTTGTCCACTAGATCCAGATTGAGGGATTTGTAGTTGAGGGAAGTCCTCAGGTAAGAACATACAAATGCTAGGCAAGACTAATGGTGGTTCAGGTTTTGGTAGGCATGTACAGGGTCTTGGCAAGTTGATTGTTGAATTTTAATGGATATTGATTGAGTGAATTGGATAAAATTAGTTGGAAGAAAGGAAAGGAAATTGGACACTAGATTTACGTGGTTCGGTCCAAATATCGGAACCTACGTCCACGGGGAGAGCAATACGGAATTCTACTATAGAAACTAAGCGGGGAGAGCAACACGGAATTCTACTATAGAAACTAAGCGATACAATAGAGATTACACCCACTTGAGCATTCAAACACTCTTTCAATGTTTCCCAACCCCCAATTACACCTAATAACTCACACAATGTTTAGCCCCTTACAATTCCCAGTGAAATTCTCACTCAAGGAATTAAAAAAATTCTACTAACAAAAATTTAATTGGCTAAAACACTCAATTGTGATTACAATGAGATAATTTCCTTCTCTACCGAGAGCTCCTATGATTTTAGGGAAGTTTACTTCTCGCTTTCCTTGCTCTCTATTTTCTCATGGCCACTGAAGTCCTCCTTTCATAGGAGAATGGATGGAGAATAAGACAAATGGCGCCTACAAGACAGGCTTCTGAAGTAGCACCCACCAATTTCCATGGCCATGTGCATGCATTTAATGAGGTGGAGAACAATTGCACGTCCATGGACTATTTTGCCTCTTCTTTGTCTTTTTCTCCTTTGCAATTAGAAGACAACTCAACTGAATAGGAGCTTCTATTTGCATTAAATGAATGCAGCAATTTTGGACTTTCTCTTTTTGTAGCCACATGCTTCCTTCTAACCACACTTAAGAGTCAAACACGTGTGTTCTTTCTTTTCTACTACTTCCCTTGTCTGCATTCTTCCTTCTCCATTTTGCATGCAGAGCTTTTAATTTAGAGAGTCTGGCTAGCATGCAAAATCACAAATAATCACAAAAATCCGATTTGGATTTTATTTTTCAAGACAAACTCACATGCTTTTATTTATTCAACAGGCTCAAACTCGAGACATATTTTTAACATTAATTGGGTAAGAAGGACTTTTCTTTACTCATTTCTAGATAGGTTTGTAGAAAGGTGAAGTCATAGGAGGTTTGGGTGGTGGCAAAATAGAGGGACTGTCTAGTTTGCACAGTGGTGGTAGAGGTGAGATCTTGAGTGATTTTGGTAATCCATAAGAGACAATAAACTGATATCATCTACCATCTTCGTCGAGAGGTCCTATTGTAAGATCTCTATCAAGGTATCCTTGATAGAGCAAGTCCTTCATCTTTTTCTTCTTTTTGGAAGAGGGCCTGTCATCTTCTTCTTCTCCTCCTCCTTTTGTGCAAGAAGGGCAAGTACAATCAAGATCCTAATAACAGTGTCCGATGAGATCTTTAAAGTAGTGAATTGGTTGTCTAAGCAAGTTGAACAACTCAATGAATTTCTTGGAGTTAGGTTCATTAGAAATTAGGTCAATTTGATAGGGAGTAAAATGAAGAATAATAGGGAAAATGGAGGAAGGCTCCTCTTTCTCCTTATTAACTTAATAGTAATTGTTCCATCTCTTTTCTTAATGAACTAAAATTCTATGGACTGGATTAGTTTATAATTCTGGTGAAGCTTTTCATAGTTAGTGACCTAATTGTCAGAAATAATTTTAACAAGCTGATTATGAGGGATTTATCGAGGTATATGAACACATGAGGTTTAGTAATGGCCAATAGAGATGACCAGAGCATCTTTCGAGTTTGGTAAGTTGAGATCGATGGCATGGTTTTGGACTCAATAGATCATTTGGTTATGTAAAATAGCAACAATTGACCCTAGAGTCTAATGGGCTCTGGCAACACATGAATGTTAGAAGATGCTATGAACCTTCAAATTTGATTGGAAAGGGTACCAAGTTAAATGTCTCACACAAATGGTACTAAGTCATTAGCCAAAAGAATGCATGAAGAGTGATCTTCTGTGAAATGATTTGAGAACTTTTGAATTGAACCTAGGTCATTCATGGGTGCTCTATTTTTCTTATGTTCAGCCATTTAGTCATCTACTGAAGATTTTAATCCTTCCCAAGGAGATGAGAAACAAAAGGTAACAATACTGAAAGGAGAATTAAATAAATGCATTTCGGATAGATAGTTTGCTTAGGAATGTGCTATTACCCCCTAGATTTGGGGGAAAAGCCTATGGTCAACAACATTGATACGACACTAAACCCAAGAGGGAAAATGCACAAATTTTGATGAAGTAAGAACAATGAGAAGAGGAAGAGAGATGAAGGGGGGAAGGTATATAGGGCAACAAGGAAACAAAGATGGTCAAACATGACATTGAGAATGCAAAACATTCTCATGCATCAGAACACGAAACCTCTGCACCATTCATCACCCAAAGACCGAAAGGAGGGTGGAGATCCCTATTTTACATGGTGGGGAATGAGTCTTTTAAGAAGCTGGCTTCAATGAGCTTGATAATGAACCTGTAGTTAATCTGAAGATGAAGTACAACTTGTACGAAGTGTATTTGATAATATCATCAATATATGGTTCGGTTACTACAACAAATTGCCTCTGGCTAGTGCTTTTGTTGTTGAAAAGTATTAGAGCTAGTTCTAAATTCTCCTACTTGGCTACATGGCTTCTTTCCAAAGAATGAAGATGATGACTAATTGTAGCTATACCTCAACTAAGACCCTTCCCTTTTAATACTCAACCTAATTGCCAATAGCTTGATTTCGGTGACTTGACCTTCCTATTTGTCTATCTTAAATTGTTGTCGTTGTTGTCGGAGCCATTTTGTTGCATTGCTTTTGAAGGCGATCAATTCCAAGACATTGTGGATAAGGGAATAAAGCAAATTCAAAGTTTCTACAACTAGTGGTACTTGTCATTCATGGCTATTCATCTATGTCCAAAGCAAGGTAAATTGGGTTGTAGGTCTTGTCATGCCTACTATTTGCCTTGCACTTTCTGTTTTCATCTTCTTGCATGGCCCTAAAACGTATATTAGGATAGTAGGAAGTGCCTACTCTAACATGGCCAAAGTGATTTTGCGGCTCTTGGTAAGGACCATTTAGCTTGTGGAGACAACAATAGATGCTCTTTTATGATCCCTCTCTCAATGAGTCGATGCCACAGGTCAAGAAGCTTGCTCTCACTAATAGGTTTAGGTGTCTTGATGGGCCTGCTATGATCGTTGATCTCTATGAGTTGAGAATAGCCAAGAACGGTTGGAGATTATGTAGCTTACAAAAAGTGGAATTATTAAAGTCTTTGTTGGAAATTGGACTTGTATGGGTATTAGGACTTGTCTACTTCATGCTACAAACCGATAAAGTGTAAATGAGATACTTCGGTTGTTTCAAATGGACTAATCAATAGGACTTCATTTTCAGGTTGCCCCAAGCTAGTTAGCCCTCTCATCCATGATTATTGTCGAGGGCTATGCTCAGATTCTTAGGTACAAAAAAAAAAAAAAATTGCAAAAAGATGACCATTAGGACAAAGAATCAACATAGGCATTGTATGGCCATTCTTTGCATGATAATAGTTAGGGGTGTCAAGAGGAAGCAATGATGTTTAGCCTTGCAAAATGGATCTTTTGTTTTGCCAATAAGTGTCGCATTCCTCTTGCCATAATTTGCATTGTTAGTGTAATAAATGGGCCCAAGCAGCCCATTTTTTTCTCAAAAGCATAGCCAAGCCCAAGCTACCATTTCATTTCCTCTTTCATCGAAGAGGAACTTGGCAAAGACTACAATGAAAAGAAGAGGTTGCTTGTACATGAAGAAGAGAAGAGGGAAAAAGGGGAAAATAGAGAAAATTTTCATGCTCACAATCCATACAACTCATCAATCCATACCATCATTTTTTTGCAATCATTGTTTTGCAACACCGGTAAGTGATTAAAGTCTCTAATCGTCTATTGAAAAGAATCATCGAAATTAGGGTTTGATTTTTGGAATGAGTTTGATTATGACTTGCTATGTTTGATTATGAACTTTTCGGTTAGTGTACATATATTAAAATGATAATTTAGGATGTTGCAAAGTTATAACATTATGCGGATCTCAATTTGAGCTAATGTTTTCAAGTGTGTCATACATTTTGGTTAGAATTTTGAATAGTTACATTTCAGCTGAATTTTAGTCTTTTTTGCCAAGGTCTTGGGGCAGCTAAAATAGGGATTTTTGTAGTATACCAAGAGGGCTTTCTAAGGATTATGTGCTTGCTTGAAATGGAATTTTGTGGAGGAAGTTATGGAGAGATGAAGTTTAGAGCACACATGATAACCTTCCTATTTCTGTTCCAAGACTATTTCTCTATTCCAGATTTATTTTTGAAATATAAATCTATTTTATAAAAAAATTCATTTTATTTTTTTCTAGAAAAGATTTTTATTCTAGAGATAGGTTTGGAATATAAATCAAAAGTAAAAAATTTTCACTTTTCTATTTCCAAAATAAAAATAAAAAATTATTTTGGTCTTTTCTACTTCTTACCTAAAGGAGTCTCTCTCTAAACCTTAATCGTCCGCCCCCCTTTAGTCGCCGCCACTCACCATTGTCGCTAGTACCACCGCCTCCTTCCCTCATAGGCTACCCACCACTACCACCACCCCTTTCACTACTAGTTGTCAGTCGCTCATTACCCTTTCCCCTTGCTAGCTGCCCACCACCTCCACTGCTGCCCCCTTCCCTCGCCAGTAGCTCGCCACCGTTGCTACCGACCCTCCCCTATCTTGCTAGTTGCCAATTGCCCACCACCGGCACCGCCCCCTCTACCCACTACCTTCGCCGCTTGAAATTTTGTATCATTATCAAATGAATTTCTATTCTAAGAGTAAAAATTTTGTGTTATTATCAAATACATATTTTTTCTTGGAAACTCATCCAAGAATAGAAATAGAAAAATCTATTTTTGTTCAAGAAATCAATTTCTAGCCTGAAATTTTATCATTCATGCCCTTAGCGTACAAGCTGCATCTAGTAGACATCAATAGATTTGCGCTAGAGGCGAGCTTTCGTTGGCACATACGTGTCATTTTATTGACAAATAGGTATAGTATAGTCAAGTCGTTCATTAGAATATCATTTTACTTGATCTTTTGATATTGTTTTATGGTTAATTGTCAAGAATTCAAATGTGTCGACTCGAGTAACAGCCGTAGTTTGTTTTTGGCTTTTTCCAAATGAGTGATGCTATTTTTTTCTTTATATTTTAAACTCATGTTTTGAAAATTATTATGGATTACATATGCCATGAGTTGATAAATAGCATCTTTTGCTGCATAAAACATGATCAAGTTTTTACTGCCATTTTGTTGTTTGAAGTGGGAGTTATCCTTTGACTTCAGTTTGAATGATTACCTAGGAATAGTTTGTGAAGCCCTTTATGAAAGAATCTTGAAAAGGTTGTGGTTCTTGAAAAGCATTTTGATATTTATATATCAAATGTTTGAATCGTAAGATGATTTTGATTCTTGTTGTGAATTACTAGAGATTCGTGATTGATAATTGATGCTCAATGTCTCCATAAACCTTGAGGGGTGTGTGGGTATGCACATATAGTTTAAAAAATCCTTGTTGGTCAAGCCACTAACTAGTCATAGGTGGAGACTTAACTAAGAGAGAATCTTGGTTGTCTTATCACAAGCGTCATGCAATGGCCATGGTTTGATACTTGAGTAGAAGTTTAGTTGATGGAATAGACCATCAACGTGTGTTTTGACGAGTTTAGTCAATAGAATGAACCATTAGCATGTGTTTTTATAAGATTGACCAATGAACTGGATCATTGATGTCTACTTTGCTATTATCTGAGTATTTATATTATGAATATATTATGTTAAAGCGAGTTATGTCTATGTTTTAAAGGTGCATAGTGATTTTTCAATCAGCTTTGAAGAAATGTATTACTCATTAAGCCATGATAGCTCACTCCTCTCATCTACTTATTTTTCAGGTTTTTTAGCGAGCCACAAGTAGGATGTGAACAATCTTTTTCGAGGAGGACTTTTTGGTATAAGCTATGCATAGTGATGGCTTAGTGAGTTAGTTTTGTGAAGATGTATATATCTTTTGGTGGTTGATAGAAAACTTTGATAATATGATCAAATGCCTTTTTATCAAATGTATATATTCAAATCAGGGTGAATTTGGTTATGTTGAGGTTACGTCTTTCGATAAAAGGATGGCCATGTCATACTCATATTTTTGTTGAGTGGGTTGTGACAGTCAGGGTTGGTAGAAGCTTATGCGGCTGTAACTATTATAATTGCTCACGTCCCATGTGGTAGAGACTTTGAGGATTGTAGGCAAGGCAATTTTTCTCTCATTATTGGCTGCAAGCTATATGACATCTTCTCTTGTAAGTGCCATTCATGACCTTTGATCGTAATGAATGGGAAGACGCCATGGGTAGGCATAGGTGGTGGAGACCTTAATGAAAGTAGGCTTGACTACTATTTCTATGTCATTGCTGGGCTGAATGTTGTGAATTTGGCATGTCTCAATCTTTTTGCCAGGAAGTTTGTGTGTAAAGTTGGCGTCGGCGGAGAGGTCCTGTAGTTGGCATATCTCAACCTCTTTGCCAGGAAGTTTGTGGGTAAACTTGGCATACTTCCTCTCGACGCCACAATAAGCCGGAGCCAAATGAGGTTGTGGTGCTTTCATGCCTTTTGACCGGAGGTAAACTGAGTCAATGTTTCTGAAAAGTAATCACGGATCGTTGGCAGAATTCCTTGAATTAAATGAGAGTACCTGAAAAATTGCACCAATCATATCATCAAAAATGCAACTGAAAATAAAATATTTCAAGATTTACACAAAATTGATTTCGGTGAAGTTAGGAGGGTGGCATGAGACAACTAATGCATGTTTTTCTCAGTACAAGATAGTAAATCCATGCCCAAACGGCAATAGTTGAGCATTTACAGCAGAGTTATCAGTATGCACACGAAGACAGACATATGCGAAGATTCATTTGAACTACCAAAACTGTGCCATCCTTTCTCGCTCAACCAAACTACGGAAGATGGATTTCACTGCTAAACCAACTACCTCTAGCATTACGCTTTGAACATAATTAAGGCTGAACCTCACATAAGTCACAAGTTAGAAGATCATATAGCCAGGAATAATACCACAACCCCTTTTCTCATATTCACTGGCCAAAACCAGAAAGAACCAACCCAAATGAAAGATTCTTATCAGCAAAAGCCTTTGTGAAATTTCAAATGCAGCAAGCACACCAATTGGGACACAGGCAAATGCACACTTGGAATGCAAACACGAGCAAAAACTAGACACTTCATGCAGAATCTCAAGTTAATATTGTCAAATCTCTGGCTGCATGAAATTTTTCTGAGGATAACAATAAGCATGGTTTGAAATTCTTGATGTAAATGATAAGCAATGTCCTGCAGCTCGCTGCCAGGTAATATAGGTTGGATTGTGGCCACTTCAATCCCTTGTAATGGCAACCAGGGCAACGTCTGCCTGCTTAGCCAAACTTTGTGGCCTTCATGTTGCAGCCTTTGACTTTAGAGTGATAGTGGCACAAGGGATCGACCACTGGTGATATGAGTTTTGGTTCATAGTAGCCAATGATAGATTTTCAACCACTCAAGTTTGCGAGCAAAGAGATTTCGCATGTAAATTTGACCCAAATGTAACCTAGTGCCTTAGAATTCTATCCGTATATAATGTTCAGTTGTGCTGATCAGACATGAAACAGGATTTATTTGTCAAATGTCGTGTCCAGATTGTGCATAATCTGCAACATATCTGGACGTTGTACGAGAAAATGATATAAAAGTGTGTTGCAATTTGGGACAGTGCCATTAGCTAAGCATTACTGGAAAATGGTATAAATATCGAGCCAATAATCATTCTTCTGGTATGCAAAGAGTCTAGCCCTGATTGAGATACTAAGCTTGCTAGTTGCCTAATGGCCATGGAATTTCCACATACCATTGATCTTCATAATTCTTCTATAATGAATGAATATCAAGCCAATGATTTTGCGTGAATGCTGATCAGACACATGAACCCAGGGTTCCATTTTCCCACCAACAGAATGAGTACAAGGAGAGACAATGCCACGACCAACACGAGTTGTTTGTCAAATTCCAGGGACACGATGTCTGGGGCATGTCTTGGATGTCAACCAGGTAAAGCTGATTCCAAGTAAAGGCAGATGTGGACAATGTCATATATTTAGAACTAACAACCATGTTTCCAGCATGCAAACAATCTTGCCATGATCACAACAGTAAGCTTCCTAAAGCTAAATGGACCAGGAACTCCACAACAACATCAATTATGGCCCTGTGCGAGACCAACATTCAAAGAATTTGATCTTTTAAAACTCCAACATGCCAAAAAAAATGGGACTTTCTAATGTACACTTTACCACTTTCGAAAGATTCAGCATTCTTAGAAACCTTCATGAGGACATCACAAAGTAACACATGCATATACGATAGAGCATTATAAAAGTCAGAGAACTGGTGAGACTTCATACCGATCCCTGAATTCAGCAAAATGATACAGGATATGCAAGACGCATGCCTTCTTCAATGGTGTCGCGTGCATGTCTTGAGAGAGTTCTAATATATTGGCTATATTTTCCAATGATAAACCCTGCAATATGCACTCAACAATTAACTCATGAACCAAAAGGAAACTCACAAAAGCATTAATAAGTAACCTTTGCAATGGCACGCTGGCAGAGTTCCTTAAGTCCTTGTAGAAGATACTGATCAGCAGCTCTGAGAAGATCTTCTGCAATGTTGGTTGTAATATCAACTGACCCTGTGTATAAGAACCTGTACTAGTAAAAAGAGCTAGTGAATTGGAGAATAAAGCATACATGCTCTTGGTTACATTAAGTTAATTCTTGGGCTAACCTCATCATTGCTGCAAAAACCTCTCGTCTAATGTTTGGAATCTCTACTTCAGTTGCATCCTTCTCCTGTAATTATGCAAAAAGTTGACTTAAATAAGAAAATATTTTCTACTAAATTCACCAGTGTCTATAATTTTATAGTTCAGTAAGGCTTTTTAAAAATGGGAGCAGCTGAGGTAGTATGGCATTTTTTCTCTAGGATATAAGAGCCAAATGCTGTAAAAGCATAACATATAAACTTAAAAATGTATGATAACTTGCCCGATAATTGCCATCAAACATCGCATGGAATACATCTGAAGAAGCAGACAAGAAAGACTTGTGTGCATGGAATTGTCCACCTGCAACATGTGCATTAGTCAATAACAGCAAGGCAACCGAAACTGAAAAATGGACTCCAATAGTCAGAAGTTGAACTTATTTCATAAAACCACGCAAAGGTTGGACAGATGATTTTTACTCACCTTCAACCCAAAAGGTTACATCAGATGGAATGGTTTTCTCCTTGTACTGCTTCCTCAAATAGACCTACAATTAGACTGCTTCCATCAGGGACTCAACCTTGGTCAAATTAACTTTCAGGAAGCTTCGCCAAAGCATTTCAAAAACACAAGTAAGTTAAAATGCCAAGAGATGTTCTGAACCTGAAACAATCTTCATGAGAGTCTGAAGAACAAACCACTCAATTTATAGGAGGCATTGATGGCCAGTAATCAATATAGGGTACCATTTTCTTGTACACAATTCTCAATAATGTAATATATTGCTGTGTGGTTCGTGCAAAGTGACCAGACTCTTTTAACTCTGTTCTCTCTTTTCTATGAGAGCCTAGTCAAAGAAAGAAAAAATCAAATTGAAACTTATATATCCTCAGTGTACAAACCCTAAAGAACCACCGCTAGACTCGTATATTTGCTTATGTGACACAGATATTAACTTAACGTAAGAAGCATCCCAAACTCGTCCTTGAGTATTTCGAATTATGCCACTCTCTTTCACTCGTTTTGGGGTGGTCCAATCTTTCCTCTGCTATAGATTAATGGTACTGTTGTTACCTTTGAGCAAAAGGAAATACCAAATCACCAAGATGGTAACTTCATGATGGGCCATAGAATCAAGATTTACTACTTGAATAGAATTTAAAATGAAATTAATAAACTGCAATAAATGTTGTGATGACAAATTGATTTCATCCTTTCTTTCTGTTTTCCAGTTATAACATACATGAGATAATCACTGTATATATTGTTTTGATATAATTAAAAAAATTGTACACTCTCAATTCCCCTAAGATATGTTTCTTAGAGACAACTCTCCATCTGAAAGGACAACAAAGATATGGCAATCCTTCCACCACTTTTAGCTACATTAACTATCAACCTCTCAGGCGAAATCGATGGCCACCTTTTCACCTTGGCAATGGAGAAATTCTATGCATTGTTGGAGCTACAACATGACATCGTGCAAGTATTTCCATATCCTCAAGATGACAAGGTTGCTGCCAAACCTAATTAACCAATCGCCAAGGCCAAATGCATCAAATAAATCTGCACTCCTGAAGAATCTAACGTATACTGAATCTTAAATTAGTTACCATGATTGTGTTCATCCATCTATATGTATTCACAAGAGTACCTTACAGAAATAAGCCCGCCAGCTTCACATATCTTTTCTATGTTGGCAAAGATAATAAAGTGATAATAGAAGCAAATGAGTTAAGAGAGTCAAAAACTGAATGTTCTGGGTTCACAATCTACCCTATATACCCCATATGGCTACTTACAACTATGCTCCAATAATACTAACATATACACGTATTGCTCAAAACTCCCCCTCCAGTTGAAGAACACCTGTCATATGCTACCAACTCGTGACCAAAGTACCTCACACGAGAACTAGAAATATACTTAACAAGTATATTGATAAGTTGATCATTCGAATCCACAAATGCTTCTTCAAATTTACCAGATGTTTAAAAACACTAAACCCTCAGCTCTCCCCAACACCGAATCTCAAGATTGCATCCATAAAGGAGCATTGAGCAGCACATCTAAGTGAAACTAGACAATGAATACATGTGTACTAAATTTGAAGTCCAGATTTCTCACACAGCAGAAACATGATGAAAAGCTAGATAAAACAACCAAAAAACATACTTGGTGTGGGGGTAAAGGTGGATCTGCATCTATAGGTGAAAAATACACAGGATTGCTGGCCAACATGAACAAGGCTACTCCACCGTCAATTTGCTGCTGAGGACATGTGGAAGTAAGCCATCCTAGTAGCAATTCCAAACCTTCATGAAAAAAATAGTTGGCTCAGTTACTACAAAGGTTCTCTAATGCATGATGCATCTTGAACATGAAAGGTTGAGGCCTGAAAATGCTGAAACTCCTCAGCATATAAACTTGCCACTGTTGTTGAGAAAAATCATCTGGTGATCCGCTGGGCAACAAAGATGAGCAAGAGCAAAAGCTATTCTTTCTTGAATGGCCTTCTCCGATGCTTTCATCAAATACACCAAGTCTTTTAAGACCTACGATAAGAGAAAATCAAGAAAGCATTCTGCATAACCAGTCTGTAACATAAGAAGTGTGTAAAATAAGCACCAATATAATGAAGAATATGTAATTAAGAAGATAATTATGCACTTGTCCATGAATCTTCTTCTTTAAACTCTTCCATGTTCTTATAACACATGATTCCGCCGCCTACAGCAAGACCAACATACTCATCATAATATTAACATGAAGGCAAAAGAACAACTAATTTACCCATTAAGCACGTCTTTCCAATAAAATTGAGAGACGATATTGGATATGAAATTTAATTTTCACAAGAAAGATGAGCAATTGAAAAGGAAAGAATTGCTAGTTACTCAATATATTACTACGAAACTAGACTTAGATGGCACTAATAATTAAGCTTGTGTTGTTAAATTGATTTAAAAGCCACAGGCGTTGCACATGATTAAAGAACCCTTTCCTACTATAAATATTCATCAAAATCTGAATCTTTTCTTAACTAGTTGAAAAGTAGGTTTAAAGTGCAATAGGGCAATCGCTTTTCATGAAGTCATACTATGGAAGTGAATACCACGGAAAAGTGTTAGTGCATTCCCTATACCTTGGTGTTTTGGCAACTCTATTTTGGTGGTTCCAGTCTCATGTTGGCAAATTAGTGCTTCCATCTAGTTTCACTACGATTTCTAAAGGAGTTAATTAATGTGGCTTCTGTTGGTAATTGCCACATAAGATGATTCCATTGAAAACCTAATGGAAGATTGACGGAATAACTTATTTCACTAACACTGTGCACTGGACTAAAATCACCCAAAGTTAAAGTACAACCGATCATTATGCTTTACCAAATTGCTCTAAAAGTTTTAAGTACAGGAAGTGTCTAAACATTTTTCTGCCAGCTCAAGTTTTTGGAAAGTCGAGTAGGGCCTGATAAAGCACATTTAGATTATAGAGAATACCTTGTTGATGAACTCAAATTGAGATTGGATTCTCACAATGGTTAATGTTATTACTAAAGATGATACCAAAACAATTAGCATTGAGACCAGTAGCATAAAACAATGTACAGCGACCCTAGCAGTAGCAAGATGAAAATTTTGTCTTCCACTTGCAGGGTCAAAGTTGAATATGAATGACATACTTTGCTAGTGAATTTTACATGTTGCAGCATCCGAAATCCATCCACAGTAATGAATTCCGATAGATTATCCTGTGACAAATGAAGGAAATATTGAGGGCATCATCTTCAAAGTAGGCCCCACTCTGGGGTCTATGAAATCCCTGGATAATTGAATACCTCATTATCCAATAAAGTCTCAAGAACACTGGCAGCGGCAGCCTGGAATGGTCCGCTTTCTGCATCTAAAAGCCTCAGGAATGCCAGTAAGCCACCTTCATGAGCAATACCAGCTTGATTGTGTTTGTCCTGAAATTGAGAACATGTTTACTATAGTGAGAACAGTGCATCTTACAAATAAACCAATAACATAGAATATCTCACAGGCTAATATTTATCTCAGTTCTGTTGCATTCAGTAAAGATATATTCTGAGGAAGCATAAGTCGAACTACTAGATTTGTCGGCAAGTCAGGGTGAAAATATTCTATGACAACAAGCAAAAGAAATTCAATTCAGATCCAGATGCTGAAAAAATGTACTGAAATTACAACTATTAAACATGTGAATCAAAATGGCCTCTTTTATGTACTCACATGAGAATAAAACGTTCACAGTAAAGAGGAAACTAAATGGGCATACTTTTCATCTTCAGTGCTTAAACATGTTGCAAAAATTATCAATAATTTATGAATTTTCCAAAGAAGGGAAAATGGAAGTCACCAAATGTACCAAATAAAACATTGGTATGAACTAATGGTCAGTGCTGCAGCATAGAGAACAATGACCTGAGCCAATCTCTGCAGTGCCAAAGTTGACATCTCCCTCACTTCAACATTAGGAGATTGAAGCATCTCGATTAGAGGACGAACAGCACCCCTTTGAACAATGGCCTGTATACGTAATAAAAGATGGACAACAAAAATTGTGACATTACTTTTCGCTGCTGGGAAAGGAAAGCTTGCAGCAACAATAATATAAGGCACTGTCCAGCTGACCTCTTGGCTTTGCTTTCCTGTTAATTTATTATATAAAATAGAATGAGAGTTTAATGAGCTTTTACTCATCACTAAATCAAACATTATCATTCAGATTCTTCATTGAGAGAGAGAGAGAGAGAGAGAGAGAGCATGAGAGAAGTAATAAATATCCCACTGACGCCCTTGCCTCTTGTTTTGGGGAATCAATGTATGAAATTCAAAATTTTAATTTTAGCTAGGAGAGGCTTAATATCTAACTGGAAAGCCATCCAGTCAAAAGCTAAGTCTGCACTTACATGAATCTTTGTTCTTTTTAATATACTTGTAATCATTGTATGTTAAGTATACCAGGACTGATTCTAATCCATCCACATATGTTAAATCTATAATAAGGTGATGCCTGCAAATTGCAAAAGCTATGTCACTTGTGTGATGAATGGAAACTGAAATTGCCATTTTAAAAATCTCAGTAAGCATCAGCTCTTAAAGTTGGGTTCTTGTCATCCATGCTGTTTGAATTCCAGTAAAATTTCCAGTTAAAGAGACGACTCTTGTTGCTTTGCCAAATTTTGGAAAAAAGAGGGAGAGAGAATTGATTGTAATGTCTCACTTTATTTGGCTGATATAAGGTGAAAAAATTACTTCTATGATCTCTGCCAGCCCATAGGGCACATATTTGGATGATTTGCGGAGAAAAGAGCTCATGGTTATTCCCATTTTTGGTGTAGCGACATTTCTTTAGGATAAATTATAATCAGACAATATCATAACAAAGAATATAGAGTTATAATGAGTAAAATGAGAACTTTCATGAGTCACCTTACGGTCTGAATAAGCAACAGCCAACTCTGCAAGTAGTAAAGCTGCCTTCTTTTGGACCCACGTGCTGCTAGAACTGCGATGAGATAGATTAACTAAGAAATTCAGAAAAAAAAAATAACACAATACTTTCAAAGTTGAAACAGCAGACAATTTACTGGTTGAAGAAGACATACCCTAGCAATCTAATAATTGGTTGCAAAGCCCCAGCATTCATGACATGTTTCATCATTTCTTTAGATGAGTTCACCAGAATAACAAGTGTTGAAAGCTGCAATACCCGAGAATTAATTTATATTGTCAGTTTTAGTCGTGCAAGATGAGTTGAAAATCAAATATGTGCTTAAGATCAATAAAGCACACCAACTCTCATTACCGCTTCATTGTTGATCTCAGCATTCTTTGATTTAAGCATAAAAACAAGGGTAGGAAGAGCTCCACATTTCATAATCTGAAATACAAGTTATAAGCAGATTCTACATAAATTAATGCAGATGGAGAAAAGAAAAATGAATCAACTTTCTGAAATGTGAACTCCACCTGATCCTTGTTCTCATTGTTTTTAGCAGCTAGGACCCGCAATGCCCTAGCAGCAGCCCTTTGAACAATTATGACATCAACATCAAGCAACTCAATAAGTGGTGGAATACCACCTTCCATCCTACATATCCACCCATATAATCAAGGAAAGATCTAGCATTGACGAATCGCAACTTATTCTAAAAGTGCAAATACGTGAGCATAAAAAACCTGATGTGAGTTTGGATGCTGCTATTATCCCAAGCAAGCTGACGAATAGCATCGGCTGCTCTTTCAGTAACATCATTTAATGATTTTGAACTAGGGCAAACTTTGTGCCTCTTCAGCAGATTAACAAGATGGATTACAGCACCTCCATCGACTATGAGTTGTCGATACTTAGGCTGTAGACAGAAAAGGATGAAGAGAATTCAAACTTTTTGAACAATATCAATAGCACTTGACCAATGACCAAGTGTATCAAACTCAGAAGACTGATACCCCAAGTGCGGTAGGCCAACTGTACTTAAGAAGCAAAAAGGAGAAGGTCTTAGGTAAGTTGGACTCAAAAGGGAAGTCTTATCCTAATATGGACTGCAAAGAAACAAGACAAACAGTTGCCAGGAGCAAACGGAAGTACTTGTTTCGAGATAGAGTCAAGTGGTCTTAATGGTTATTTAGCAGTGACAAATTAAGTCATTCGCATATAGCCTTGGGATAAAAATGACTGGTAAGATTGTCTAGCCAGCAGTTTTTCATGCATGTTGTCTATTGAGGATAAAGTGTCAAAAGCAATCCCGGAATAAAAGACCAATTTTATTCATGAGTAAAATAGATGCACATGATCATTGTAATGCGTCTCAGTCGCATTGCCACCTCGGTCATGTTAGGAAGGTTAATTACACAGATCCAGTTGTCAGATCAATAGTTAAGATACATTGATTCTGCAATCTTGTCTATAATTAGACAATGGAAAGAGTGGATCCAAATCCAACCACAGAAATGTTAATTCACTTAGATGCTCTCAAAAGAACTTAGTCAAGCTGTGAGATAGAAGATTTCTTTAGACATAGACCACCTGATAAATAAGCCCTACAGCCATAAAACCAAGAGTGATGGCGACAACTCAAATTGCTCTACAAGCACTCCCTGCTTCCTGGATTGGTCAATCATGTCAAAGTCAAATGCTACATCCTACCATGAAGTACCAAATACAAGTTGTGAGATAGCCAAACTAAGAGAAAATCACTCAAAGTGACCAAACGAAAGTCAGAGAGTAGACTCCCATGGCAACTTCAACGACGTCAGCATATTCCTGATTCATGCGAACTTTCCAAACAAAATTTGATTACACATACATAAAAAATCTAGTAAATCTTATCATTTTTTATCTTCAAATGGCTTACGTAGTTCAATTTGATCTCTGCATAGATAAAAAGGTAACACCGCTGCACAATTTTGCTCATCTGTAGCTAATTCAGTTTGTCGGCATTAATTACTTTGCCGAATGTTTCGACTAATGATGATCAAGAATGAAAAAACCGGTGACGTCACTTCTCAGCCGCAATTCATAATTATGGATGTTAACTGCAATCGACATGCAAGTTACCCATACACGTAAGATGTAAACATCTATATACTCCCACTTCCAAGAAGAAACTGCATAAACATGAGCAAAATGAAACACAGCTCACGTTCTTAGCAAGTATAGTCAGGATAGCTGCGCTTCCCTCCTCAACTTGGTGCTCAAAATGCTTCTCCCGCTGGTCCCCTTCTCCTGAAGGTGGAGCTTGCAAATGCTTCACCAAAACAGGTATCACCCCATGATTCACCATCACTTCTGCAAATTGCTCTACCAAAAACATAAAATAGACAGTCACAATTTAGACAAAATCAAACGGACACCACAAAATCAATCAACACTACGCTGAGCAGACTAATCAAGCATTGTCTAATCTGAAGGAAAGACAATAGATAAAAATGTGATGTCACACTGTGACTGTACCCTCGATAGCATGGCGAGAAAGCAAGTAAACTGCAACTTTAGCAGCCTCCCGGTCAGGTTTCTCCCAAGAGAAGCAGCGGTTGAGGATATCGATCCGTGGGACCACCAGGCCCTCCAATGATTTGATAAAGCCCACCTCCATCAGCTGGTTCACCCGAGAGACAAATTTCCTGTGATCTGCGTGGGAAAAATTCTCGAACTCTTCACGCCACAAGACGGTCTTTTGGCAATTGACGCTCTCTCGCTCGTGGATGGGCTTGTCATCCAGCTTGCGCTTCTGCCCACGCTCCTCCGGCAGGTCATTCACAGCATCACGGTCGCGGTCACGGTCATGGCTAGAGTCCATCGGAGGGGAAGAACAAGGATGGATTGCAGAGAGGGAGTGGTGAACTGAGGATGAAGAGGGCAGAGAGTAGTGATGTTGGCTTTAGAGTTTCCGTTATGTTTGTTCGTTCTCCCTTCACCGCCTAGTCCTTTAAACAACCAATACTGCATGAATCAGGCGTTCATGAGTCAATGCATCTCGGCCATCCGGGCTCACATGATTTTAACGGCTGAGATTTCCTTGGCTCATAAAACCCGGAGCATTTAATTATCTTCCCGTTAAACATGATGCACAAACTAATCTTGGCATACTTCAGGATTTGTTTCCAAACAATAGTTTTGGTTAAGCTGCATTTTTCTTTCCTAACCAATTTGGATTGGAACAGCCAAATTTCTTGCCTATTCAAGCAAGAATTCCTAAATGATCCCAGTACATATGAGTCGAATTTATCTCGGCCCGTAGATCATGAGGGCTGAGGTGCATTGGGCTTACACGAACCTGACGTACCCAAAATATTTCTCATTCAAGCTCTAGGGCTATTTACCTTATAAAAGAAAATTTCTTCTTTCCTTTGCAGTTTTTTTAATCAAGTGCTTGGACTTTTGATTGTCTAATCAAATCATTTTATTTTCACAAGTTTTCTCTGTCCGACACTAAATTGTCCAAATCTAATGACTGCCAAATGACATCGGAGTATGACATAAAGGGGTACGGACCTCAGGAATGCCAAAACTTGGCACGGAAGACAATTAAGTGCCAAAATCGGAGTAAAATGGATCACTTAAGTATCAACGACGAGAAAATCCGGCCAAATTGCCACGTGTCCATTTTCCGGCGACTTCATTTGTTGACAAAGCATTTTTTTCAAAATAAAAATTCCACATGGCAATATAAATAAAAAAAATTGTCCACATCATATTTTAAAAAAATTAAAATCGATTTTATTATATAAAAAAAAAACAGAGGAGAAGGGGATCGACGAGGACTATGCAGCCCTCGCCGCCGCCATTGTCGCCCCACCCTCGCCGGGAAGGGCCGGCGACGGTGGGCAAGGGTCGGTCGGGGTCACCGGGCCCCGGTTGGCCTGCGGCGAGGGCCCGCAAGCCCTCGCCTAGATTTGGGGCAAGGGTCGCGACCCTCCCCCAGCCCGGGCCAAGGGCCGTCGGCCGCCCAGATTCGGCGACCCTCGCCCACCGTTGCCGGCCTTCTCGGCAAGAGTGGGGCAGCAACGACAACGGCGGCAAGGGCTGCACAGCCCTTGCCGATCCCCTTCTCCTATGTTTTTTTTTTAATAAAAACGATTTTATAATAATATATTTTTAATTATTTAATTAATAATTTTTAAAATCCACGTCGGCGCAAAAACGACGTCATTTTGCGCTGATTTTTCGTCATTTCAATTTCCGGCTAGCCACGTAGGCAAAAAAATTAATAAAAAATTGCCACGTAAGATTTCCGGCAAGATTCTGGCGACTTGCAACTTAAGTGATCCATTTTTTTTAAAAAGTGGCACTTAAGTGTACCATTTATAAGTTTTGGCACTTAAGTATCCCTCCGTGCCAAGTTTTGACACTCCCACCGTACTTATCCCATGACATAAATAATATTTGCCGGTGTCAAAGCCATCGTGAAATAGAGAAAATAAAAGAAAAGTCTTGTTCCTTGTCCCGTTGACATTTACGTCCTAAAAATTGTATCCATATTTTTTTGTCAAAAAATGATTTGATCTAACAAATTGGAAGTACAAGGTATTGATTAAAAAAGATGTTAAAGTACAACGACAAAAAAATAATTCTCCTTTTAAAAAAATCATGGGAGCTCTTTGTCAAAGTGAAAAAAGTATTTTACGCTCTAAACAAGTCACGTGACAATAATGACAGATATAACAATTTGAATTGTCATTATAAACAAGATAATTCTCTTTTTAGTTGGCGTCATGTGTTTTTAGCTCTGGCTTCTAATTGGTCTAGTACACCACATGTCATTTACATCGCACGTCATTGTCATGTGATGCATTCTATACATAATAAAGTTTTAGGTTCACGTAAACCGAACACAGGCATTGTTGAATTAGGTCGGCCCCATGAAAAATTTACACGACATAATAGTGAATATGAATTGAGCCCCATGCATTGGGTGCAACCAATATTTTTTGTTTATATTCCTCATAAAAGGATACTATGGCTCGAAGAGTAGCACGTGCGGTAGTGAAGTGACAATCAACAAAATTGGAGTATGGAATATGAATCAACCTAACCAATTATTGTCAAACCAAATTGGGAAAAATTGACCAAAAAGTTGATTTAATCCTAAATCTTTCAATTTCCTATTAAGTTCTAATCATTTTCACATTTTACCAATTAAGTCCATCCGATCATTTTTGCCAAAATTCAATGATATGGAAGCTAGCTGTCTTATATGGTACAACGATGCTAATGTGGATAGTTTTTTGATAATATATTAATATCTTTCAAGTTTTTCGTTTTTCGTTTTATTTTTCCCTTCTTTCCTTCTTTTTTTTTTTTCAAATAGTGGCCAGGGTGAGTTGCTTGGCCCTTGTTGGCAGCAAGTGAGGGTTGCGAGGCCATCTCCATCGACTCCACACTCAATGGTAACTCGTAACTTTCCACTTACCTAGCGATAACTCTATAAAAGTAGAGTTATTTTACCCATTTTAGGCAACAAAATGGGTACTTTATAGAAGGTTACTGTGGCTTGAAGAGTAGCACGTGCGGTAGTGAAGTGACAATCAACAAAATTGGAGTATGGAATATGAATCAACATGGCCAATTATTGTCAAACCAAATTGGGAAAAATTGACCAAGAAGTTGATTTAATCCTAAATCTTTCAATTTTTCCTATTAAGCTCTAATCATTTTCACATTTTACCAATTAAGTCCATTCGATCATTTTTGCCAAAATTCAATGATATGGAAGCTAGCTGTCCTATATGGTACAACGATGCTAATGTGGATAGTTTTTTGATAATATATTATTATCTTTCAATTTTTTCATTTTTCGTTTTATTTTTCCCTTCTTTCCTTCTTTTTTTTTTTTCAAACAGTGGCCAGGGTGAGTTGCTTGGCCCTTGTTGGCAGCAAGTGAAGGTTGCGAGGCCATCTCCATCGACTCCACACTCAATGGTAACTCGTAACTTTCCACTTCCCTAGTGACAACTCTATAAAAGTAGAGTTATTTTACCCATTTTAGGCAACAAAATGGGTACTTTATAGAAGGATACTGTGGCTCGAAGAGTAGCACGTGCGGTAGTGAAGTGACAATCAACAAAATTGGAGTATGGAATATGAATCAACATGGCCAATTATTGTCAAACCAAATTGGGAAAAATTGACCAAAAAGTTTATTTAATCCTAAATCTTTCAATTTTTCCTATTAAGTTCTAATCATTTTCACATTTTACCAATTAAGTCCATTCGATCATTTTGGCCAAAATTCAATGATATGGAAGCTAGCTGTCCTATATGGTACAACAATGCTAACATGGATAGGTTTTTGATAATATATTAATATCTTTCAATTTTTTCGTTTTTCGTTTTTCGTTTTCTTTTTTCCTTCTTTCCTTCTTTTTTTTTTCAAATAGTGGCCAAGGTGAGTTGCTTGGCCCTTGTTGGCAGCAAGTGAGGGTTGCGAGGCCATCTCCATCGACTCCACACTCAATGGTAACTCGTAACTTTCCACTTCCCTAGCAATAACTCTATAAAAGTAGAGTTATTTTACCTATTTTAGGCAACAAAATGGGTACTTTATAGAAGGATACTCTGGCTCGAAGAGTAGCACGTGTGGTAGTGAAATGACAATCAACAAAATTGGAGTATGGAATATGAATCAACATGGCCAATTATTGTCAAACCAAATTGGGAAAAATTGACCAAAAAGTTGATTTAATCCTAAATCTTTCAATTTTTCCTATTAAGTTCTAATCATTTTCACATTTTGCCAATTAAATCCATTTGATCATTTTGGCCAAAATTCAATGATATGGAAGCTAGCTGTCCTATATGGTACAACGATGCTAATGTGGATAGTTTTTTGATAATATATTATTATCTTTCAATTTTTTCATTTTTCGTTTTCTTTTTTCCTTCTTTCCTTCTGTTTTTTTTTTTTCAAATAGTGGCCAAGGTGAGTTGCTTGGCCCTTGTTGGCAGCAAGTGAGGGTTGCGAGGCCTTCTCCATCGACTCCACACTCAATGGTCACTCATAACTTTCCACTTCCCTAGCGATAACTCTATAAAAGTAGAGTTATTTTACCCATTTTAAGCAACAAAATGGGTACTTTATAGAAGGATACTGTGGCTCGAAGAGTAGCACGTGCAGTAGTGAAGTGACAATCAACAAAATTGTAGTATGGAATATGAATCAACATGGCCAATTATTGTCAAACCAAATTGGGAAAAATTGATCAAAAAGTTGATTTAATCCTAAATCTTTCAATTTTTCCTATTAGGTTCTAATCATTATCACATTTTGCCAATTAAGCCCATTCGATCATTTTGGCCAAAATTGAATGATATGGAAGCTAGCTGTCATATATGGTACAACAATGCTAACATGGATAGTTTTTTGATAATATATTATTATCTTTCAATTTTTTCGTTTTCTTTTTTCCTTCTTTCCTTCTTTTTTTTTTCAAATAGTGGCTAGGTTGAGTTGCTTGGCCCTTGTTGGCAGCAAGTGAAGGTTGCGAGGCCATCTCCATTGACTCCACACTCAATGGTAACTTGTAACTTTCCACTTCCCTAGCAATAACTCTATAAAAGTAGAGTTATTTTACCTATTTTAGGCATCAAAATGGGTACTTTATGATGCAATATCCATGAGAAAATATTTGGATTTCATCCTGTATATTCAAATTTTCCTTATTTATGCAGGATAATGAGATATGGAGAAAATAAGGAAAAGAATGACAAAATGAATGAAAGGAAGAATTCAATGATCTAGGATTTCAAATCAGAAAGCTTTGGAAAATAGATATCAAATCAATCGTGGATTGTGGATGTCAAATCAATGATTGTGGGTATCAAACCAAGGATTTTCTGATTTATTCCCTAATTTTAAGTGAAAAATAAGTAAATTGCCATGAAATATGTAACATCCTGAATTTTGACTCATCTCGGGATATACAAAATGGTTATTTCTCGATGCACTACTGATCACGACTACCTTGAATTGATCACTCAATGGTAACTGAGTTATTCGGAAGGGTAATTAGGGATCGATACGAGTAAGGCTAAGGAATTTGATTTGAGATATACCTCTTGACCATAAGGATTAAAGAGGGATAATACCATATCCTTACAAAGCAATTAACAAACGAAAATAAATCGATTATAGAGAAGTACGAGGCCGGATTGAGAGTGATTCCACACGATCTTAATACTCACGATAATCGATAATAAACCGATTTCCTTTTTGACTTTGTACTCAGGATGAGAAATTGATCCCTCAAGATTACATGTGTCACGACTCGACTCTCGAGCTCGCAGCAATCCCATTTCCATGGTAAATTGAAAGTGACGTCCCAAGACCCGTCGATGACCATTCATTTTATCTTTCGTTAAGCGCAAGCAAAACATGAACCATTCCCAAACAAACAAACAATCAAACAGGGATAGAGGGATGAATAGCAAAAATAACAGCAACGACTCAATTATTCAATTTACTAAATTAACCAACAAAGGATCGTTTTCCAAATTACAAGCCCAACAAAAGGGGCTGATCCATCCTCTAAGCCAAACTAAAAAGAAACTAGGCTAATCCAACAGTACATAAAGAACCCTTGGGTTGAACACCACGATCACTCGGGCCCATCGGACTCAAGCTCCATCGGGTCGATCACTAGAGGAGCGGGGGCAGGATTCTCCATTGCGGGTATACCATTCTAGAGGCCTGAAAGTGGTTATACAACAACCAGTGAGATAAAATCTCAGCGAGTTCACTTCTAAGCTCTGGTTACTACGCCAACTCAACCCGGGGTTTCTCTCCAGAACCACCCCTCACTCAAACCAACAATAGACAGCCAACAAATAGTAGACCAAACAATAGACAAAGCAAACCAACAATCAATATTCAGTTCCCATGCAACCTTACACGTTTTGCTATACCCTGCATGTCAAATCTCATACAATGCAAGCAAGGCACATGGCCGTTAGATAATGCGGTTTATCAATCACATACGAGTCGCATCATAAGTGATCTCATCTGGCCATTGCCACACCCTGCACAACTGTCAACTCATGGAGCATGCGAATAATCATAGCATCTCACACAACTTTCTCATATTTCGCACCCACACATGCTCCGATTATTACGATCCCCCCTCTTAGGTCATGGTACAACCTTATAGTTGGCAGTTCTTAGCCAAGCCAGCTTCGTCCTTTTTACCTCGAGGCACAACGACGTTAAGGGTTCACTCCTAAGACAGCATTCCCAAAGGAGCATAAAACCCGCTCACTACTGCAACCCCTTAAGTAACCCTTCCCTATCAGGCAACCAAATGGCCACAACACAACCCCATATGGATTGACGGTCTTCCGGCAATGCCGAGTTCCCTCTCTTAATGTGATAATGTAACACATCATTAAGCAATCCATTTATATCTTTGTTCTATCGTGAATGCAACAATGTCATGTGGCGGTATCCAACAGTCACGTATAATAGCATGTATAATGTCATGTGGCGGTATCCAACAGTCACGTATAATAGTAGCAGTCCAATCATTCATAAAAGTTCAACAATCAGCAGTTCAAGTCATAGTCTGACAATCAATTCCGACCAATCAACATCACAGTACTTGCATACTTTTCCAATCAACTATTCCCATAAATAATCAATTATCCCAAAATAAGTATAAACTATAATTATACTCAAAGAAACTCATTTAAGAAGCACATAATACTATAGTCAATTGCTCTGATAAAATAATTTAAGTCCCACAAAATAGTTATAATTATTTTCCAATCCCATAATTAATATCCAACCCAAATAATTTTATTTAATAAAACCCTTCTTTAATAAACCAATGCCATTTAATAATGTAGTATATAAATACTATGGACATTGGAAAATTAGACCATGGTAATTTTCCCACAAAATTACTCAATTAAAGCCATTTCCCATAAATACTCAATTAATTATTTTCCCCAAAATAATTAATTTTCAAAAATATTAATAATTCGAAATTATAAAAAATAATTTAATTAATTAATACACTAAATTCAAAAATTAAACAAAACATTAATTAAAACAATTAATCAAGCAATTTAAACTAAAAATGCTTAATTAATCCACAAAAATCACATAACCCACCATTAAGCAATAATTAAGCACAATTAAGCTTAATAAGAAAAATTAAGCTAATATAATCTTAATCATCTATCTAACCACCTATCTTAGGGCTAATACAACTTAATAAAACCATCTAAATCAAAATTAACACTAATTAACCCAACCCTAAACAAGTTTAGGCACTAAATAGGAATTAGGGGCTAACTCACCTATTAAGCGGGTCGACGACACGAACGTGGCAACGGTGATGAACCCGACACCCAGGGACCTCTACCACGACAATCCGAGGTGGTCCCGGGCTAACCACAACATTAACAAACTCGGATCCCCTCTGAAATTTTGAAAAATTGACTGCTTAGAGGAAAGTAGTTAAACGGAGCTCATCGGAGCTTCAGCAAGCGGCGGGCTGGTGACCAATAGCACCTGGGAGTCAAGGAGGAACTGCTGGTGGCTGGTATGGGCAGTGGTTGGGTCGGAATGGAAGGAAAACGGCTGAAAAGGTGAAACTGTGCAGAGCTACTGCTACAATAGGCGGTTTGGTGAGCAATGACTTCCGGCGGCCGTATGGTTCAACTGGTGGCTCCGTTTGACAAACGGTCGACGCCATCTAAACAGAATTTCTGTCCTAAGTGTGATGACAAGTGGCACGGGCCGTGATTCATATAGGAAGGCCATAAACAACTCGGTTTTTCGGAGGAAGGTCAGATTGAAAAACAGAAGGAAAGAAGGGAAACAAGGAGAGAATGGTTTGCGGTTTTGGAGAAGATGAAAGGGAGAGAGAGAGAGTGAAGTGAGGGCTAGAGATAAGCCTCATTAAGGCCATTTAAAGCTTGGTTCAACTTCCAAGACAAGATGACATCATCTTCTCTCTTCTTTTGACTTTTCTTCAAAATATCCAAGGGCATTTTGGTCATTTCCACCTTGCACATTTCTCAATTTGCCCTTGGGCTGAAAATGAAGGGCGGGCCTAAGAAATGGGCTAAAAAATGAAGAGGAATGGGCTTAGGAATTTGTTGGGCTTGAAACGGCTTAAGATTAGACAATAGGCTTGAAAGGGTAAATGGTCAAATTGGTCCAACGGGCTCACTTGCTTGCCTCGAGTCTACTACGATGACTATCCCATCTTGGGCGTGAGGCCCACACTGATCTTGCTCGGCCCACGTCCTCGTAGGCTCGTTTCCTCAATCTGAAAATCCATTTTCCAAATACTCGGCTCAACCAACATTGTCAACTGTCTAAGAAGCATTGTTCAAAAGTCCATCCCAGACGATCCTGAAAATTCGAGGATTCACGTGTAATCAACTCGTGCCAATTCACATTCAAGACTTCTCGACACATGGACATCATTGATTACATGAAATTGCAAATGATCGATTCTTATTTCAAAGTATACAATTATCAAGAATCGACATAGTGTCATTTAGAGGTTCGATAATAGTAGACGGAATCACCCGTCGTCCCATTATTTCTATCCGCGAATCGACTTCTAGTCGTCCTTGAAATCGACCTGCATTACTACAGGATCGTTCTTACACAAGTCTCACGGTCGAGTCGTTTTTCCAGGTTAAGTTCTTTAGTCATACAAGTTCTGTCCTTACTAGCATTTCCCCTCAAGGTCAGTATTTCAAGAGTGATAAGTTCCGAGTGAAATCAACCAACAATGCATTGGCAAAATTAACGTTCATTCATCCCTTAAATGGCTCGAATTTCAGGATGCTACAACATGACAACCGAGAGTTACTCGGAGATTTAAGGAACCAAACATGGATTGAAAATATTCAATTACAAGTCAATTTCGCGTAAAAATCCTAAAAGCCGCCCGATAGTTGAGGTCGTACTAGAGTTGTAATCGACAAATTTTAATCCTAATTTTTAATCCAATTTTGAGTATTGAACTTTCAAGGATGTCAAGAATAAAATATTGGATGTTGCATCATTGATTCTCGAATTTATCGGTGAGCTCGAAATTTATCGGAAAGGATTCAATGGGCTGAAAAATTGGAACCAAGAGGAATTGGACCAACCGGAGGCCTAATGGGCCTTGCGCCTATGAGTGGTCTGCCACATGAGCTCACCAAGCCCAAGTGGGCCCAAGGAAGCCCAACTTTAAGCCTTTGAGCCTATTAGCTTTTTCTAGCCCGTTTCTCTTCAATTTGAGCCCAAACCGATTTTATTCTAACCCGTATAAATTCTTGGGCTATATACATGTATAGTAAGGTATACTATACTTTGGGAATTCACCAATTTGGCCCTTCTAGAACTTGCATTTATTTTTGGAGGACAAAAAGGAAGAAAAGTCAAGGAAATGAAGATATTTTGGGGGAAAGTTGATGAAGCCAAGTGGGGAAGGCTTCATGGGGGAACCCCTTTCTCTTGCGGTCATTTGATTTGCGACTCCCGGGATCCGTCGCCGACCGTTAGTTTTATCTTTTGATTAAACGCATGCGGAAGCGAAACACAAACCCCGGTCAATTACAAAAGTAGGGATAGCAGGAAAACCCAACAAGAACGCATTCAAAACTACTGCTTTATTTATCTACTAATTAACCCTAGGAAGTTTACAAGTACAAGCCCTTACCACGGGCATCTTCCTAACGAGCCAATGAGACCAACAGGCCAGGGTTAATCTACTCCCTTCAAAGACGGCCACGAGCCGTAACATGCGTCGATCCTCCATCCTATGGACCTGAAAAATGTTAACCACGACGGGTTGAGATAAACTCAGCAAGTCAAAGTCCTAAGCCCCGGTTAGGAACTTCGCTCGCCTTGGGAGCAATCTAACCATGCAACCTAGTTCCGACAAACAACACATACCACACCTCAAGCAACATTATCAGAAGACAGTTCAATAAGCGATTTGCAAACACAAGCGACCCTACCCGGCCTTGGCACACGCAACCTGCGTAAACCTGTCAATTCAATCATCACGACATTAAGAGCATGCAAATAATCGAGCATTTCACACAACTTTCTCATGTCTCACACTCACACATGCTCCGATTATTAACGCCCCCTCCTGGGCAAACGGCACAACCTTTTAGTTGGCGGTTCTGGCTAAACCAGCTTCATCCTCTTTACCTCGAGGCATGGCGACGTCAAGGACTCACTCCCAAGACGGCATTCCCGAAGGAGCATAGGACCCGCCCACTACCGCAGCCCCCGCCCGACGAGAGGCCCGGGACCCGCCCCATACCGTGGTCCCACATAAAACCCCTCCCTGTCAGGCATCCGACCAAAGTCAGGCGACCCACTGGCCACGGCACAACCCCATAGGGATTGGCGGTCTTCTGGCAACGCCAGGTTCCCTCTCATTTAATGTGTTCATGCAACACATCATCAAGCAATCCATTTATATCTTTGCTCTGTCGTGAATGAAATATCACTCATGCTCATGCGACATGCCATTTCAGATAACCCACACAATATGTCATGCGATCTCACTCGACAATTTCCAAAATTCAATTTCCAATCAGCATTCAATTACACACATTCCCTAACTCTTGGGAACAACTCAAGTCACAGTCTATAAATCAAATCCGACTAATCAACCTCACGATACTTGCACATTTTTCCAAATAATCACGTATATTTAATAATAAATAAATACGTGTCCTCAAAACGACGCCAATCAACTATTTCCAACAATATTCAATTATCCCAAATAAGTATAAAATATAATTATACTTAAAGATACTCATTTAAGAAGCATATAATACTATAGTTGATTGTTCCGATAAAATAATTCAAGTCCCACAAAATACTTATAATTATTTTTCAATCCCATAATTAATTATTCAACCCAAATAATTTCATTTAATAAAATCATTCTTTAATAAACCAATGTCATTTAATAAAATAGTATATAAATACTATTGACTTTGGAAAAATAGACCATAGTAATTTTCCCCCAAAATTACTCAATTAAAACAATTTCCAATAAATAATCACAATTAATTATTTTCTCCAAAAATAATTAATTTTCAGCAATGAATAGTAATAACAATATTACTATTAATAATTCGAAATTATAAATTAATTTAATTAATTAATAATTCCGAAAATAATAAGTAATTATTATTTATTCCAAAAATAATAATAATAATATTTATTAATACTAAACATGATTAACACTAAGCAAAGCTTATTCAAATAGTATTAAAACACTAATAATCATCATCCAAAGCACTAATCAACAATTAAACTAATTAAACTACTCCTAAGCAAGATTAATCCCTAAATAAGGATTAGGAAATCGACTCACGGTTTAGCGATTCCGATGACACAAGCGCGACGGCAACGACGAGGGGAACGCCCAGGAACTTCCGGCGCGTCGGGACGAGGCGGCCGGGACCGGGTCTCGGCCGAGGGCGGCTGTCCACGCGACGACAAGGCGAGGAACGGAAGAACCGATGGCACGGGGCTGGCTGGAGGGCGGCCTGGCAACGGCGGCCGGCGGCCAGCAGCTTCGGCGACCAGGTGGGCGGCTCCGGCGAGGTTGGACAGAAGCTGGAGAGGGAAGAGGGAGGCGGTGCAGCAGCTGGTTCAGGGGGGGGCAACCAGCTAGGGTGGCTCCGGTGTGGCGAAAGGAGCTCGGGAGTGGTCCTCCGGCGGAGCTGTGGCGGTGATCGTCGGCGCGCGCAGCGGGCAGGCCGCTGGCCGCTTCTCAGTCACGGCCAAATGGGCCGAGAGGAAGAGGGAGGGCATGGCGACGACGGCGGCTGCGGGGTGGCTCCGGACGGCTCCCGGCGGCGGTCCGGGGCGGAGGGACGACGGCGAGGTGGCGGAGGTCGAGCCACGACGGCAGCGGCTGGCCAGATCTGGTTCGGGCCCCGAAGGGGGGCCGGGCGCTCGGGCGGAACCGTCGGCAGCGCGGCTGGTCGGCGCGAGACTCGTCTGGTTCCGTCGACAGGCCGGCGAGCAGTGAACGGTGGCCGAGACGAAGGCAGCCCAGCTCCGGCAGCGGCGGACAGAGGAGGAGGAGACGAAGACAGAAGGCTGGCTAGTTCGACTTAAAGCCGACGGACAGCGGCTCACCGGCGACCGGGCGGCGAGCTGGCGGGACAGTGGAGCTGTGGCGGTGATGGGTGGTTGCTGGTCTCGCCGACGGGGAAGCAAAGCAGCAGCATCTTCGGCGAGGGAGAACAGCAGAAAGAAGAAGAAGGAAGGAAGAAGAAGAAGAAGCTACGGCGGGGGCGTCGACGTGCATCGGGGAAGGGGGGAGAGAGAGAGAGAGAGAGAGAGAGAGAAGACCGGTCAAAAGGGATAAAAAAAAGATAAGATAAGATTGTGGCAAGTGGGTGTCGACAAGGAGGAAGAAAACGCGGGGGAAAGAGAAAGAAAAGGGAGAGAGAGAGAGACGTGCGGTAGAGGGAGACGGGACGTGCGAGAGAGAGAGAGAAACCCTAAAATTCAAAAAAAAAAACAAACAAGCTTCTAGAAGGGAGGGGCAATCCGGTCTTTTTACCCCAGAAGCGCGGTTCCCAAAAATCCGGTCCTAATCTCGGCCCATTAATCCAACTCGAGCAATTTCCGGGCTTACCGAAAATTTGGGATGTTACACCAAGTGGGGAAGGCTTCAAGGGGGAAGTCTTTATCTTTTCTCTCTCTTTCCTCTCTCTTTCTCCTCCTCTTGGGCGTGCAGCCCCTCAGCCCACCCATTTCTCTCTCATTTTTCTCTCTTTTCCTCTAGTTTTCTTCTTGTTTCTTGCCCTTGGGTGCCCCTTGACCAACCGGACCACCCTCACCCACCACCCTTGCTGTTATTTTAGAGCCACCAAGCCACTATGGTGCCGCCCATCCAAGGCCGCCAAGCCATGCCTCTCTCTCTCCCTCACGATTCTCATTTTTGTCGAAAATAGCCCCACCAAAACCCCTTTTTGTAGAGTGCCTCTGTGACATTTTGGATGAGACCATGCATGGCTCTCGCTGCCGCCGTCACGCGCATGTCATCGGAATTGCTAAACCATGAGTCGATTACTTAATCCCTTAATTAGGGTTTAATCTTTCTTAGGAGTAGTTTAATTAGTTTAATCCTTGATTTATGCTTTGGATGATGGATAATTAGATTATTAATTATTGGCTGATTAGGATTAGTATTAACCATGGTTAATTAAAGGTACTATAGTTAGTATTAAAATAACTATGTTAATTAATTAAAGTAATTAAAGTTAAATTAGTAACCATGGTTAGGTTAATTGACTTTGGTTAGGTTAATTTAGTAACCATGGTTAAGTTTATTAATTTTTATTATTTTATTAATTTTCGGACAAATTACTGTTAATAACACTGTTCACACGGCACTATTCACATAGAAGTGAAAAATTGTTAGAATTTGATTGGTTCTTGATTGTTATGATTTCTTGAAGTGGCAATTGTTAATTATTCCCAAGTATTATGGGGAAATGCATGATTGATAACTGATTGGAATCGAATTTGCTCGATTTATGAACTTTCTCCATGAGTAATTGGACTGCACTATTATACGTGAGTGTTAATTATTGCCGCATTTCACTATACGTGAGCCAATTGCAATAATATGTCGTGTGAGCATGACTTATGTTGCATTCATGAACAAGCAAAAATAAAGACAAAAATGAAATGTTTGATAATGTGTTGCATGGTCAGATTAAAGCTGATAACTCGGTATAGTCGGATGATTGCCAATCCCCATTGGGATTATGCCGTGACTATTGGGTCACTTGATAGTGGTCAGATGTGGGGTTGCAGTAGTGGGCGGGCCCCATGCTCCTTCGGGAATGTCGTCAATGGGGAGAGCCCATGACGTCGTCGTGCCTCGAGGTAGAGGACGATGCTTGATCTATGACCAGTTGACTGCCAACCATAAGGTTGTGTCGTGGCCTTGAGGGTCATAATAATTGGAGCACGTGTGGACATTGAGATATGAGAAAGTTATGTGCTATGCTCTAATTATTTGCATGCATCTTACTGTTGTTATGAGATAATTGACAATTTCTGCAGGTTGCATGTGCCAAAGCTACATAGGGTTGCCTATGTTTGCATTTGCTTATTGAAGTGTTGTCTAATAATGCTGCTTGAGGTGATGTTGTGTTAATTGCCGAAACTAGATTGCATGTTAGACTGCCCCATGGCAAATGAAATTCCTAACCGAGGCTTAAAATTTTGACTTACTGAGATTTTATCTTACTAGTTATTGTATAACCATTTTCAAGTCCGTAGGATGGAGAATTGACACATGTTACGGCTCGTGGCCGTATTTGAATAGAGTAAATTAACCCTGGCTAGTTAGTTTCATTGACTCAATAGGAAGATGCCAGTGGTAAGGGCTTGTACTTGTAAACTCATTAGTGGTAATTAGTTAGTTAATAAAGTGACACTTTTGAATGTGTTTATTGGTTGGGTTTTCCTACTATCCCTATAAGTACAGCAAAAGTGGCAAAAGTTGGCACGAAGAGACACTTAAGTGCCAAAAGTTACAAAAGGTACACTTAAGTGCCACTTTTTAAAAAAAAATGGATCACTTAAGTGTCAAGTCGTCGGAACTCTGCTGGAAATCTTACGTGGCAATTTTTTATTAATTTTCTTGCATACGTGGCTCACCGGAAACTGAATCGGCCAAAAATCAGCCACGACCCCGGCCGACCCTCCCCCACCGTCGCCGGCCCTTCTCGGCGAGGTGGGGCGGCGACGGCGGCGGCGGCGAGGGCTGCACAGCCCTTGCCGATCCCCTCCTCCCCCCTTTTTTTTTAATAAAATCAATTTTAATTTTTCAAAAATATGACGTGGACAATTTTTTTAAAAAAAATTGTCAAGTAGATTTTTTATTTTGAAAAAAATGCTCCGTCAACAATGAAGTCGTCAGAAAATGGACACGTGGCAATTTGGCCGGAATTTTTCGCCGTTGGCACTTAAGTGATCTCTTTTGCTCCGATTTTGGCACTTAAATGTACATTTTGTAACTTTTGGCACTTAAGTGTCCCTTTGTGCCAACTTTTGGCACTCCAGAGGTCCACACCTCCTACTTTTGTTATTGATTGGGGGATTGTGATTTGCTTCCACATGCGTTTAATTAAAAAATAAAAATAATGGTATGGTTGGTGCCGTGTCTTGAGATGTTGTATCGAAATGACCGTAAGAGAACATGGGTTGCCGCATGCTCGAGAATTGGGGCGTGACAAGATTGGAGTCTTGGATGAATTATATAAATAGCAGAATATTGGTAGCTCGAAGATAGGTTGGTTTTTATTGTTAAATGAATTTTCATTGTTTTAGGAGTTTTTCAAGTATTTTGAAGAAAATACAATGTAGTGATAGAATTCTTTTCTTTGATTAAAAAAATTTGGTTTAGTTTATATTTTTGTTTCTTTTTCTATCACGTTCTATTTTTATTTTTTTTGTTAGGGTTACGATGTTGCTTGATCATGATGATATGAATTTTGTGATTTTTATGGTTTTGCAAGTGATTTCATCTATGCGAGTTATATATTTTTATTTTTAATGTTTTTAAGCGATTGGCCACCATTTGAATAATTTGATATGCATGTTTGAGACTAAGAGGTGATAATATGTGATTGCTCCTTATGATATATAACCATAAATTAAATGTAGATAGAGATATATTGTGATATTTTGTGGCTTTCGATAATAAGGTAATCTAGAAGATTCATTGTAAAATGGGAATATTCACAAATCTTAATACACTTATGTTTATTTAAATTTACGTAGAAATATCGTGGATTGATAAATTGAGTAGATTTGCTATACCTAGAGATAGGATAATAAATAGATCAAGAAATTCCGTTATCACATGTTTGATATTATTTTTGTATGCATAATTATCTAAAATTCATATGTAGTGATTATGGTGAAATCACTTCGAAATTTTGCTTTTGAGATTTTCAATTTTAATTTATTCTCAATTCTATTTTGATATGTTAAATAAATTTTAATATTTATCTATTTTTAATATTTAATTATTTTATTAATTATCAAATTCCATGAGATAATATCTTTTCTCATCATTATATTACTTGTCCTACATGTTCGCTTATGTTTAGAATCTTACGAAGACCTGGCTGCTTTCTATTCTAGCTCCGGTCTCTCGTTGCGTGGAGCTCGCTTTTTTTCTTTTCTTTTCTTTTCTTTTCTTTTTTTCTTGCTTTGTTCTCTCTTTGAGCTATCAACAGTGTCCACTTTTAAAAAGCTCGTCTGGCATGGTCTTGAAGCTCTATGAAACCGATTGGCGAGGAAGGAAGCACTCCACGCAAGCCGAAGTTGTGAGCGAAGTCACGAAAATTTCAGACTGTGTTTCATCATCTGGATTTTTAGTCATGAAAAGATAACATTTCACATATTTGTGAAAAGTAACTTGTTATTGTGACTTAACAAAGAAGCGTGATTAGTAATCTTAATGTAGAAAATTAATTATGATATATAGATATAATTAAACAAGTAACTTCCCCTACTGGTCATTGTATTTTTCCAAATTGTGTAAAGCAAGATTAAGATATAAGACAACGCGATTAGCAACTTTATGAGGAAAAAAAATTCCCCAACTAATGTTATTAAATTTCAAATAAAAAAATTACAGACCAAAAAAAAACTACGAAAAAAGTAATTATCCATGTGTTACAACAATGTTTTTCTCCAAATTCTCATGCCACCCCATTTCGGGCATCAAACGTTGAAGGTCGCCTTTTTCCCTTTAAAACTCTCCTAAATTACAAGAGCTGTTGATTTCTTTTTGGCACTGTGATGAGCTCGAATACGCACGATATTGCCAACCATGTTTTTGCGCCTCATGCAACCTTGGTTGGCTTAGTCGCCCAATGCTTCAGAAAAGATATCCTTGATAGCGGGTATAATAGGCTGGATTAGGTGAGTACCTGAATAATTCAAACATCTTAGCAGATTATACAATTGAGAAGTGAAGTATGAAGAGGTAGTTCTGTCACATAATCAGCAAGTTTGGACATTGGCAGGATAGGTAATAGCTGCAAGTTTGATGGTACAAAATGGTAAAACCGTGCATAATCAGCAAGATAAAAAATTTCTCATGTGTATCGAAGCCAATCATCTTCTCAACGCATATAAAAAAATAGATATGCAAGAGACAAAAATTGAAGGCAGAAATTAACTGGAAGTTCCAAAAGTGCCAAAAAAAAAATCCATTAAAGACTAATTTCATTGATCGATAGATTGATTCTAGTGGCTATTTTCATTGATGAACCTAATTATTGCCTGAGCTCTCAGAAGTCAGAAAATTCTGCAGCCACGAGAATTCTTCGTTTTCATTTTCCAACTTTTCGGCAAAGCTGCGGAGAGCCAACCCAAAGAACATCTTTGAAACTTAATCCCAAGGCAAACAGTGGCTTGGGCAGTGCGCTGGGCATGCACATCCGAGGTTATGAGGGACAAGTGTTACGGTCCTGAGCTTGGTGAGCCAAGAGATTTTGCATGAAATGTGACCATGTGACCATGTGCCCAAGTAATCAATCTTAGATATAATGTTTCTGAATGCTGATCAGATGCATGAACCAAGATTTCCATTTTCCGTCCAACAGAGTGATTACAAGGAGAGAGAACACCGCATTCAACAGGAGTTATTTGTCGAATTCCAGGGACACAATATGCAGGGTCTGTGTCATCTCTTGGATGTCAACCAGGTAAAGCCTATTCCAAGCAATGGACAAGTGTGGACAGTGTAATGTATTAAGAGCAAACAACCGTGTTTCAAGCATGCAAACAATCTTGCCATGGTCACAAGAGTAAGCTTACTAAAGCTAAATAGACTAGGAACTCCATAACAACATTCAAGTATGGCCCTGTACAAGACCAACATTCAAAGAACTTGATCTTTTAAAACTCCAACTTCCAAAAAAAAAAAAAATTGGGACTAATGTGCACTTCACCTCTTTCAAAAGATTCAGCATTCTTAGAAGCCTTCACGAGATCACAAAGTAATATATGCATATATGATCAAGCACCATAGAAGTAAGGGAACTGTTGAGATTGCATACCGATGGCTGAATTCAGCAAAATGCTCCAGGATAAACAAGATACATGACTTCTTTAAATATGTCAGATGTGCATCTTCAGAGAGTTCTAATATATTGGCTATATTTTCCAATGATAAACCCTGCAATAAACACACATCAATTAACTCAGGAACTAAATGGAAACTCACATGAGCATTATTAGCTAACCTCTGTAATGGCACACTGGCAAAGTCTCTTAAGTCCTTTGAGATATGCTCTCAGAAGATCTTCTGTGATGTCCGATGTAATACCAACCAACCCTCTGTATATGAACCTGTAGGAGTAAAAAGAGCTAGTGAATTGGAGAATAAAGCTTGCACGTTCTTGAATTTGTTGAATTAATCCTTATGCTAACCTCATCGTTGCCGCAAAAACCCCTCGTCTAATGTTTGGAATCTCTACTTCAGTTGCAACCTTCTCCTGTAATTATGCAAAAAGTTGACATAAATAAGAAAGTACTTTCTATCTAAATTCACCGCTCTCTATAATTTTATGGTTTAGTAAGGCTTCTTAAAAATGGGAGCAGCTGAGGTAGCATGTCATTTTTGTCTAGGATATAAGAGAGCCAAATGCTGTAAAAGCATAACACGTAAACTTAAAAACATACAATAACTTGCCTGACAATTGCCATCATACATCGCATGGAATGCATCTGAAGAAGCAGACAACCAAATTTTATGTGCATAGAATTGTCTATTTGCAAGAAGAAAGTCACTAACATGAGGCAGCTCAATATAAATGTAGACAGGAGAATTGGAGTAATTAGGTTAAGTTTTGCAGACATACAAACTTGTACAGAAAATCAGAACACACGATGAACCATAAAGGATTGCATGGTGTTGTTTGCATAATGCTCGATCAGTAGATAGACCTGCAATAGGACAACTTTCATCAGCACATGGAACATATTGTCAAATAAAGAATCATCCCCAAAGCATCAGAAGAAACTAATTTAAAATTGGACATAATTCTCTGAAGAGATATACTAATAGACTTGTTAAAATTGACCTAGGTGAAAATGGTTTGAAGATCAAGGCACTCAATTTCCAGAAGGCATTAAATGATAAATTTCCCAGTACTATGGTGTTTATGCACTTCTAAGACCTCACATCTTATTGTATTGAGGGTCGGTGCAGAGTGACAGATTCGCTTACTCTATTATTTCCACTTTAGATGGCATTAGAGCCCGGTAAAAGATGAAATTATCGACTTTCAAACTTAGCTTTCTTTCGAACTTATGTTTCAATGTCGTACCATACCTAAATTATACATTCGTCCTAGGTTTCTATAGGGTCACCGACAGACATGGAACCATGCCAGATGGCAGAGATATCAGCCTGACTATTACTGTAGATTTGGTTAGTCGCAGAAAACATAACTTGCTACTTGAGTTAGTCTATTTATCACTAGAATTCGACTTCCATGGATGCGTTGTGAGATCAAACTTTTGGCACTTTTGGAACTTCCAAGTAAATTTCTCCCCTCATTTTTTGTCTCTAGCATGTGTGTCCTTACATACGCATTGAGAAGTTTACTGGCTTTTTTATGCAGGAGATACGATTCAATCTTGCTAATTTTGCACAGTTTTACCATTTCCTACTATGGAACTTGTAGTTATTACTTGTCTTGCCATTGTCCTAACTTAATCACAGCATATATTTCACATATTATGCAACAAAACTGCCTCTCCATACTTCACATCTCAATTTTATAATCTGGTGAGATGACATTTAAATTAATCGGGTAGTTTCACCTGATCCAGCATACCGTACCCACTGTCCAGGACTTCTTTTCTGAAGCATTGAGCGACTAAGCCAACAAGCATGGCATGAGACGCGAAAACATGCATGGGGATATGCTTCTCTAGCCCATCACGATGTCCAAAGAAAACGCCAGCTCTTGTAGTTTTATGAGAAATGTAACTGGAAAAGGCAACTTTTGTCTTTCAACACCTGAAATGACCTGGCAGGAGAATTTGGAGAAAAACATTAATCTGCAAATATAATTAAATCAATTGGAGTTCTCAATTCCAGTGCAAACAGGATTAGGATGTGGTAATCTCCTAGAATACATAATTTTATAGACTGAAAGGTGAGCGACATGGCTTGTGTAATGAGTTTTCCCTTTAACACATTTCTCACATATAGTCATCGCAACGTGCATGTTTCCAAGAAATTAGGGTAATAGTGCTTGCTATGCTTTGGTGTTAGTCATTACTATATTTTTGTCTGTCCTTTGAGGCTAAGGAATTGCAAAGCGGGCATGACAGTCCTCTTAACGAGTCACCCTCTCTATTAGGGTGGCTCTCCCGAATTCCTCCTTCCACAACTTGAATTTTCAATTCAATCATGCAAATCCAACTTATATATAACCAAATGTAAGTTGTTAGAAAAACGAGAGCGTGGCTTACATCTGCGAAGTAGGAGACTTAAATCTAGCTGTCTTTCTGTACTTTTTCTCTTTTTGAGTAAGAGACCACAGCGTTGCATCCAACTGCGGCAAACTAACCTCGAATACCGAATTGGTGGGGGAGTCCACGAAATGGAAGAGCAACGAAGGAGAGAGTGCCGTGTTGTTCCTGAAGACGCCTTGAAGAGTAGGAGCATGTCATATAGTGGTCGTGGAGAGAGAAAAACCAAAAACTTATCTGGATCTCCCCACCTCCCTTTGACTAGGAAGAGAAGCCTCTTTATAAAAAGAATCCAAAGGCTCCATTAAGCAAGTGAATTTTTTTTATTTGTTTCCCTTTTCCTTCCTCAAATTTACTCACCATTCACACGATTGCATGGGCCAGCTTATTTGTTTCCCTTTTGTTGATTCTAGCAGCCCTTACCTTCCGCAAATGCTTTGATTCTTTCCCTTCTGTTGATTTCTTTCTTTTTATTTTCTCTTTCTTTATGTTACTTACTTTTCTTATAACTCTAATTTTTTTTAAATAAAAAAAAATACCCACTTTAGGTCAAGAAACAAAGCTAGCCCAAACTATTGACTTATAAAAAAGTACTAACTTTAAGTCGAGTAACAAATCTGGCCTAATTTTTTTTTGTCTCATAAAAAAACACTAACTTTAGGTCAAGTGACAATTCTAAACCCAATTTTTTTTTTGCCTTGAAAAAAAGTTACCAACTTTCACCCTTATCCCAAATTTGGCCCTTACCATTAACTCTCTATTTGAAATCAACTTTATTTCAGGAATAAAGATTCTAGTCGTGAGCTTGGCAGATCTCATCCATGGTATCTCTCAACAAGCGATGATCTACAGTTTCATATTATGACAAAATGGCAAAGTTTGGCCAAAGAAATTCAATTTGGAGATCTTTTTGACTTGTTAGTGAAGTGTAGAAGATGATGAACAATTTCACCTTATTTTCCAAGTTATGGCTCGAACAAGAAGACAATGAATAGTACTTTAAATTCAACCAGTAAGTGCACATCAATTCTTTGCTAAGGACAATCAATGGATCTAAGTTAAGGAGGGCCAAATTTGGGATTTAAGTGAAAGTTAGTAATTTTTTTCGAGACAAAAAAATTTGAGCCAAAGTTATCCATCGACCTAAAGTTGAATTTATTTTATTTTTGAATTAAGTGCATGTTTGATATCTTACCAAAATTCACTGATCTTGCCTCCATACCTTCCTTTATCTTTAGACATGAGGCCACTATTTAGGAATAATCCCAAATAAGAGCTTCAAGTGCTTTCATTTTCTTAAATAAAGACCTGAAGTTAACTTTGTTTCAAATAAAAGTCTAAAATAGCTATACGAGTCTCAAGGCAAAGCCTAAGCTCATCAGCTGGTCAAGGGCATTTTCTTCCTTTACAATTTTTTATTTTCTTTATTTTTTTCATTTTTCCTTTTTCTATTTTTTTCCCGAAAAACTTTAAAAAAAAGCCAATTCTTATTTTAAAAAATTAAAAGCAGAAGGCTGGCAACCCTCTCCAACACGTGACCATCGCCCCATCACCTGACCATGCTGTAGGGTTGCCGACGCCTTAACAAGGGCTGGTGACTCTCATCCAGACTTAGGGGAGAGCTCGCAACCCTCGCCCAGATATAGGGGAGGGCCCATGACCCTTGCCAAGGTGCTAGCTCTTTGCTTGTATATTTTTTTTTATTTGTTTTTTCTTTGTTTGTTTAGTTTTAGTCTTTTTTTTTCTTTTTCTAATTTGTCTTTTTTATGGAAAAATAGAAAAAGGAAAAAAGAAAGAAAAAAAAAGGAAAGAATATATATAAAGGATAAAAATGCCCTTCATTGGCTAATGAGGTCAAACCTTTTTTTGATACTAATATACCTACTTCAAACTTTTATTTAAAACAAAATTCACTTTATGCCTTTATATGAGAAAATGATGGTACTTCTTATTCTTATTTTAAACAAGATTTACTTTATCAGGCCATTATTTGAAATTTTCCCCTAGGAGACGAATTCCTCCTCCTCATCCTCTTGGATGGTCGTGATTTATTTCCAGATTTTGCCTTTTCAAATCTACTCCTGTGTTCTTGTTTCAAGCCAAACTCCCGTGAGCTTGGTCGTAAGTTCAAATGAGTTTAGCGCCTAACCTCTCTCCATAGTCCAAATAAAATTCATTTGGTATGTTGGGCCAAAGATCACTACATGAAAATGTTCCTAATATAGGAATGTAATGTTATTGCAACATTATCTGATATCGATTTGTTGATTTAGAGTCCAAGTGATGAGATGAATGATTATTTTAGACGTGCAGACTCCTAGAGTGCCAAAACTTGGCACAGGGTACTTAAGTGTCAAAAGTTCAGAAATATATACTTAAATGTCAAAATCGAAGAAAAATAAAATCAATTAAGTGTCACTGACAAAAAAAATCCCAATCAACATACTGACATGGCATTTTTCCGGCGAGTTAAGATCAAAACAACATCATTTTGGGCGCTGACATGGCCAAATAAACCCAAAATGACATTATTTTGAGCCTGAATATGGCTAAATCAGCTCAAAACAATGCCATTTTGACCTTAATTAACTTTTTTACTTAAATATTAATTTAAAAAATTTAAAAATTTAAAATATATATTAAAAAAAAAAAAAAAGGCATGATCATAGGTGGGAGAGGCTCCCCCGATTGTAGCCGTCGCCCCATTGCACGGTAGGGCCGTAGCGTTGGTCACGAGGGTCGCCAACCATCACCAAACGCTAGGAGAGGGTGACAACCCTCTCCCAAATTTGGGCAAGGGTCATCGGCACTCAAGCAGGCGCCGGCCCTTGCCTAGCATCACTAGACCTGAGTCGTGGTTCGGTGGCGTGAGGCGAGGGCCTACGCGACGGCCGACGACCTTCACCTAGCGCCGACAGACCTCGCCTCAAGTCTAGCGACGTTGGGCAAGGGCCACTAGTACCTAGGCAAGGGTTGCCAGTGCTTGGGTGAGGGCGAGTGACCCCCGCCCAAATTTGGGAGAGGGTCACTGCCCTCTCCCGGCATTTGGCGAGGGTCGCCAACCCTTGCTGTCCATCATTGCCACCCCACTAGCGATGGGGTAGCGGCCACAAGTGGAAGAGCTTCTCCTGCCTATGCTGCCGCTACTGCCTTTTTTCAATTTATATAATATTATTTAATGAATATTTATATTAAAAATTAAACTTATGCCAAAACAATGTCATTTTTGTTTAGAGTAAGCTGAGGTGGATTTCCAACGAGCCACATAGGCAAGAAAATTTAAAAAAATTGCCACATAGGCTTTTCAAAAGGGGTCACCGGATTTGGCATTGAAGTGGCACTTAAGTGTACATTTCATAACTAATGACACTTGTTCCTTCATACCAAGTTTTGGCACTTGGGCTGTCATTTTTTTGATTATTTTATAAGCCAATATTTAGGAGTCAAATGTGATTTGAAATATGGGGATTTGTTATCAAAAGAACTAATAGTGATCCCAACACTACATCCCTACTTAAATTTCATCTCAAATTAACCATCCATGTTCGTAACACGTGTCGATTCTCCATCCTACTGACCTGAAAATGGTTATACAATAACCAGTAAGATAAAATCTCAGCAAGTTATAATCCCGAGTCTCAGTTAGGAAACTTGCTTGCCTTAGGTACAGCCTAACCATGCAACCTATTATTGATGGCAGATCAATTGCAAAGCGACTATCGCTTTGCCCTATCTATAACATGTAAAGAAACCTCAATCATAACATGAATCATTAGCCATCATATGCAATCATAGGCGATCTCATCTTGCCTTAGCACACGAACCCTGCAAAAACAATACAGTTCAAGCCGTGACAATTTCAATAAGCATCCACATAATCATAGCACTCATAGAACTTTCTTATGCCTTAGTACCCATACATGCTTCGATTATTACAACCCCCTAGACCACGGCACAACCTTATGGTTGGCGGTCTACTAATCCAAAACTAGGCATCGTCCCCTTTGTGGGCACAGCTACGTCATGGGCATCCCCCCATATGGCATTCTCAAAAGAGCATGGGTCCGGCCTCTACCGCGACTCCACAGCTGACCACTGTCAGGTAACCAAATGGCCACAGCACAACCCCGAAGAATTGGTGGTCTTCTGGCAATGCCGAGCTGTCCTCTTAATGTGACCATGCAACACAACCATCAATCAATTCATTCTTTAAATTCTCTATCATTAATGCAATCATGGTTCATGCCCATGCGACATGCTATTACAGTGAACACACGTATAATGCAATGCAATAATAACCAATGGTCACATAAACTTGCACAATTCAACAATCCAAATACAGTCATCAAACAGTAGTTCAATTCATAATCTGACAATCAATTCCAACCAATTAACATCATAACACTTGCATGCCTTCCCAAAATAACTATCACCCTCAACTATTCCCGTAATAGTCATAACTTAATAAGAACTTGTCCACAATCGAAACTTTGATAATTAGCCACGTGCCTCAATCAATTATTGATAAACACACGCCTCCACAACTAATGACAATTAATTATTCCCCTAAATAATCAATCATCACATAATAAGTATAAACTAGGATTATAACCCAAAAATACTCATTTATGAAGTATACAATACTATAGTCAATTATTCCGATAAAATAATTTAACTCCCACAAAATACTTATAATTATTTACCAATCCCATAATAATCATCCAACCCAAATAATTCCATTTAATAAAAACCTTCTTTAATAACCCAAGGACACTTAATAATGTAGTATATAAATACTATTGACTTCAGAAAAATAGACCATAGTAATTTTACCACAAAATTACTCAATTAAATCAATTTTCAATAAATAATCATACTTAATTATTTTCCCCAAAAATAATTAATATTCATAAATAAATAATAATTCGAAATTATAAAATAATACAATTAATTAATTCCGAAAATAATAAAATATTTATTTATTACTAACCATAGTTATTATTAACCAAACTACAATTAACTAACCTAACTGGGGTTACTTTATTCAACCATAGTTACTTTATTACAACTACGGTTAATTAACCTGACCGCGGTTAATTTAACCAACTACAGTTACTTTACTCTAGTCACGATTACTTTAATCTAGCAATAGTTAACACTAAGCAAGATTAAACAATAATATAATGCTAATCATCCATCATCAAAAGCATAATCAAGATTAAGCTAATTAAACTACTCATAAGCAAGATTATCCCTTAATTAAGATATTAGGAAAACAACTCACAGTTTTGCGATTTCAACGACACGGGCGCGACGGCGGCGGCAAGAGCTACGCACAGCTATGTCCAAAACGTTGAGGGGGCGCTAGGCAAAAATGGGTCTCGGTAGAGGCGATTTCCAGTTCAGCGAGAACGGCGGGTGGACGGCTTGCAGACGGGTGGCGTGGCTCCTCAGCAATAGACAGCGGCTTGCAAACGATGATAGCGTGCGGCCATGGCGCAAGATGGTGGCTGGTTCATGGGAAAAACAGCAACACACGTTGCTGTTTTGGAAGCAAAACAAAAAAGCAACTAAAGAGAGAGAGAAGAGGAAGAAGGAAATGAGAACGTGGAGAATGGGGAGGAAAAGAGAGAGAGAGAGAGAGAGAAACATGGGAGTGGGCTGCACATTGGGGAGGGGGAGAAATGAGGAGAGAGAAATGCAAGAAGCCAAGTCCAACTTCTCATTCTCTTCATCAATTCCCTTCATAAATTTCCCTTGACTTTTCTCTCTTTTGTCCCCAAAAATTTAACGCAAGAAGGGCAATCTTGAAATTTCCCCAAAATATAGTATACCATACTATATGCATATAAGGGCCAAGATTTTATACGAGTTTGAATAAAATTGGTTTGGGCTCAAATTGAGGAGAAATGGGCTAGAAAATCAATTTAGCTCAAAGGCTTGAAGTTGGGCTTGGTGGGCCTAATTGGGCCCACCTAAGCTAGCTTGGGACCCACATGGCTGACCCCTAATAGGCTCAAGGCCCATTGGGCTTCGGTTGGTCCAACTCCTCTTGGTTCCAATTTTTCAGCCTATTGAATCCTTTTTCGATAATTTTCGAGCTTACCGATAAATTTGAGAATCAATGAAGCAACATTCAATATTTTAGTCTCGACATCCTTGAAAGTTCGATACCTGAAATTGGATTGAAATTCGTGATTAAAATCGATTAATCACGACTTTAGTACGACTTAACTATCGGGCAGCATTTAGAGGTTTTCGCGTGTTTGACCCGTGGTTGATAGCTTTTCAATCCACTATCATACCTATTCAAATCAGGGCGATCCTCGATTATCATGTAACCATGATGGGTTAATTGCTCATGCTAAATACAAGCCTAATAGGAAATTGGTTTAACATCGTTTGTAGTTAATATCGAAGTCATGCAAAATTACCCGCAATCCAACCTCATATTTCTGCCAAATTGATTTATTTCCGTTCGTTAATTAGCTTGCAACAGCGTGGTATCATTCCTCTTTGATCCCTATGATTGAGCAGCCTATCCCTTATTGAATTCATTGGTCGTACGCACATCTATCCTTAATTGCATTTTCAAATAGTTAGTTAACTCATGAAGGGCCAATTTAGAATAATGTAACTAACATCGCATTGATAAAATAACGATTTCATATATCTCGAAATGGATTAAAATTCATGATATTACAACCAAGTCATGAGGGGTGGATTTATAGACACATTTTTGCCAAACCACAGCCCATATCACCAATGCTCTCATCAACTACAAAATATAGTCATGGTCATTTGTTAAACACGAACTGTAAATTACCTTGGAATTCAAAAAAAAAAAAATCATCTTAAATCTAATTACCTTTTCCAAGTTTAGGTTTACAACTTTAGACAATATGCTAGTAATCATAGTTCATGGCTTTTGTTCCAAAAAAAAAAATAACCGTTTACTTACAAGAGTACTAAAAATAATTGAAAATTGAAGTATCAAATTCTTTTAAATAACTTCCATAAAATCATCATATAGTTATATGCATTGGGTATATATATTATAAGTGTGTATAATGTATATGGATGAGCATCGTCAGTGTCTAAATTCCAAGACAAATCTTTTTAATTCCCAAAAAAAAAATACTAATTAATCATTTTCTTCCTATAAATTTGCGTTGTTGTTGTTTTGGGATTAGGAAAATTTTGATATGGTTCATGCAAATCATGGGTCTTACTTAACGTCTAAGAGAATTGCCAGAAAAAAGAATAATTAATAGTATATCCGAGAAGGAAACAACTTCACTTGACCGTTGGATTGAATAATGAATTTCTTGTAGGTAAAAGAATTGTAGGTAACATACCATCGAGGAGTATAAGATTTTAGCCATTAATCAAATGAGAACTGAAAATTAGATCTTATTCGACATCACAATACGTGTTGATTTGTTGATGGCAGATGGAAAATCCTGCATCATTCGCACTGAATTCATGCAATGTTTTCCAACAGGTCCCTTTCCAAGCAAGAAAGATGGGCGTGCGCCCGATTGGCTTAGAAAGCCTCCTTTGGTTTAATCGAATGGAGGCTAATGAAAAGAACTATGCTACGTTAGAGTTGGACTGTATTCAATTCTTGCAATATTTAGCTATAGAGTAAAACACGGCTCAAGGATAAAATATAGATGGTCCTTGCACATATATGTCGTCGGCATCTAGCAACTCAACAAGTGGTGGAATACCACCTCCCATCCTACAAATCCACCGTATAATCAAGGAAAGATGTGATATTATAAAAAATGACAATATATCATACAATTAGGAAAGCCAATATACCTTACAAGGATGCTGGCGCTGCTATTACCTCGGAAGGCGCTTTAAAATAGCCTCAGCTGCTCCTAAAATAAGACCATTCACGGACTGTGAACTAGAGCCTGCTTTGTGCCGCTTCAACAAAATGAGTAGATGGGATAAGGCACCCCTATTAACTATTGAGTTGTCGATGTTCTGGCTATCGAAACCAAGAGACGGAAAAGAAGAGTTGAGCAAAATAAATAGCCCTTGATTAGAATCTAGTGCTGCAGACTTAATCCAAAAGTAGAAGACAGAAGTCTTAACATTTCCAATTGAAAGAAGACACAAAAACTTAGTTTGATTGCATCTAATATTTTGAAAAACTTGGAAAAGAGATCAGCAATATGAACTACGCTTACCTTCACAGCAAGCAAGCTCAGAGCGTATGCACTCGCCTTCTCGACTTCATGCTGGTGAAACTTCTTGCCCTCTTCACATTCCCTTGAAGGCTTGCAAATGGGCATAAGTATAGTGGGAGTGCCAAAACTTGGTACGGAGGGACACTTAAGTGCCAAAACTTACAAACGGTACACTTAAGTGCCACTTTTTAAAAAAAATGGATAATTTCAATACCAAGTCATCGGAACCCTACCGGAAATCCTACGTGGCAATTTTTTATTAATTTTTTTTGCATACATGGCTCACCGAAAATTGAATCAACGAAAAATCAGCTCACTAACATGGATTTTAAAAATTATTAATTAAATAATATTAAATAATTAAAATATATATTATTATAAAATTGATTAATTTATAAAAAAAGGGGGAGAGGAAACCGGCGAGGGCTATTTTTTTTTTTTTTTAAAAATAGATTTTAAAATTTTTGTTAATCTGATGTGGCAATTTTTTTATTAAAATTGCCATGTGTATTTTTTATTTTGAAAAAAATGCTCCGTCAATAAATGAACTCGCCGAAAAATGGACACGTGACAATTTGGCTGGATTTTCTCGCTGTTGACACTTAAGTAATCCATTTTACTCCGATTTTGGCACTTAAGCGTACCGTTTGTAAGTTTTGGCACTTAAATGTCATTTCATATCAAGTTTTGGCACTCCTGAGGTACCCACCTCCTTGCAAATTCTTCACTAAACCAGGAATCACTCCATTCTCAACCATCTCGTCCAATAATTCACCTAAAAAAGATGAAAAAAGATAAAACAATAGAACATCACACGCATCATGCCCAACACCAACTCAACAGTCTACACTAATCCCGCAGCATGATGAGATTCCACAATCAATCAGCCTCTACACTAAGGAAAGACTCACTTGAAAAGATCAACGCGTAAGAGTGGGGCGTGTGCCCAGCGACTCGTTACCCTTCTCGGCTAGTGCAACAATGGTGAGAATGGTTCTGTGGGCGTCTACGCGATCAACCTCGCGCCAGGAGAGGATGCAGTTGAGGATGCCGACTAGCTGGATCGCGAGGCACACCAAACTCGCGGGGTTGGCTTCTGTGGTAGAGCGAAGCGACATGCAGGGACTGACGGGCATTGGCTTCGCCTCCGCCTTGCGCTTCTGGCCTCTCTCCTTCCGCTGGTGGTGGCTTCTGTGGTTGCGGTTGCATTCACCGGCAGACTTCATCAGTTACAGCGAAGAGGTGGAGATAGAGAAATAGAGAGAAGAGCAGAACGTGACGTTTGGTTTTCGGTTTTATGGATGTAAGGAACCTAGAATGCCAAAACTTGGCACGGGAATACTTAAATGCCAAAATCATAACAAAAATAACTAGTTAAGTAACAACGGTCAAAAAATCCGACCAAACTGCCATGTGTCATTTTCCGATGATTTTATTTGTTGACGAAGCAGTTTTTTTAAAAATAAAATATCCACATGGCAATTTAAAAAGAAAAAAGAAATTGTCCGCATGGCAAAAAATGGTCATACCAGAAAAAAATTTTAAAAATCAATTTTATTAAAAAAAAAAAAAGGGGGAAGGGGAGGGTTCAGGCAAGGGTTGTGCAGCCCTCGCGACCATCGCCATCGCTGCCCCACCATCACCGGGAAGGGCCAGCGATGGTGGGGAGAGGGTGGGTCGGGGTCGCCAGGCCCTGGCTAGTGGCCGGGGACCTTGGCCGACTTGCGGCGAGGGGCAAGGTGGAGTGGCAACAACGGTGGCGACGAGGGCTACACAACCCTCGCTCAATCCTCCCCTTATCTATTTTTTTCTTTTAATAATCAATTTTATAATAATATATTTTAAATTTTTTTAAATATTTTTAATTAATATATTTTTTAAATGCCACGTCAACACAAAAACGTCATTTTTACTGAGTTTTTGCTTACTCAGTTTTCGGTGAGCCACATAAGCAAGTTACATTATTAAAATAAGTCACATCAAATTTTCGGTGGCCTTTGCTAAAGTTGGCACTTAAGTGATTCAATTTTCGAAAAAAGTTGCACTTAAATGTATTTTTCGTAACTTTTAGTTCTTAAGTCTTTTTTTGCTATTCTTTTCCCCGGTTTTATGTCTCGTTTGCCCCTATTCTTCTCCGCGTCTTTTTGGGCTTGTGGGGCCCAGCCAAATCCATGCAACTTTGCAATTTTGAGATTAGTACCGCCAAAGAATTCCAAATGATACCTGCTATGTAGGGGTGATCGGGTCCAAGGTGGGTAGGGTCCAGACCTCGACCCTGTACCCGACCCTGTTATAACCGGTTCTCATTTTTTGGACCCTGTACCCGACCTTGTTTTCATTGGACCCTGTTTTGGACCCGACCCTGTTTTTCCGGTCGGGAACGGGGTCTACCCTGTTTTTATTAGAACCTGTTTTTTAACCACTCGATATCCTATACGATTTCAAATTTTACATTAATTCGCGAGAAAACAATAACATAATCATCATAATTTGACCAACAAAAAAGTACAAAAATCATAACATTGCATAAACATTATCAACAAATATGGTCTAACATTAGATTCATTCCCACAACTACTAATTTAACTTTGCATTATATTCAATATTCCACCAAACACAGTTAATTTGCATAAAAAATAAGCAATTTAATTTGCTTGGACAGCGATGTGGCAACGTGATTAACTTGAATATGCTTGAATATAGAACCATTTTTCTCCTCCTTTTGCTCTAACACCCACTCCAACTCCTTTCCTCCATTTGGCGAGCAAATCGATCACCCACAACACTTGTGCAAAATCTCTAAAAAAAGACCTGCAATTCATGTACAAAGAAAAATCAACAAGAAACACTAGTTATTCCACATTATGCCAAATAATAGCTTTGATAGGCACGGTTAGGTTAATAAGATGCAAAGCAATCTCTCTAAAGTAAGATGTTCAAATGCATCATCTCCAGCATAACAAAGAAGGTACCAAAAGGTTCAAAGAGTTTAATTTATTCGAAAGAAACATCACCCATCTAGAAAGTTTAAGCATTCAGAGAATAATAAGAAAAGTCAGCACTTTTTCCCATGGAGAAACAAGGTAATCGATTTTTTCCCTCTCCCTCTCCCTCTCCCTCTACTCAAAAGAGCATGTCAAAATCGAAATCATGAATTCCGGGGAATGCACGGTCGTCTAAATCTGGCATGAACAGAAAGCATGAGAAACTAGCCAACAGTCTTTTCCTGTTTTCGAGATCAAATGAACCAGAAGAAACATATGCAACACCTTGTATGGACGTGTGTACGCAAAAGGAAGCTGAATCCTCCGCCAGAACAAGGACAATTGCATCCAATCATGTCGAAGAATAATAATCTCAGGCACCACATTTCAAGATCCATTTGAAGCTCGGGGCGCCAAGGCTTCTACAGGATCGATACTATTTCCTACTCAGTTTCATTTATGCCGAGCACTCAAGCTAACCAACAAGTAGCCACCAGATTCTCATAGTATTTCCCCCTCAGTTCATTTATGCTATAAGTCTCCAACATTACCAATGTAAACCCACAATTTCACTGATCAATTTACAGAAAAAAATGAAAATTTTACTTGGTACCACGATGCAGACAACCAACCCGAATGCTCAGATCGAGAGGAAAAAACTCGTGAGCTTCGAGAATTGGGATACAACCGGAAGACTTTCGACCGTGAATGTTGAATGGGATCTCCCAACAAAGCATCGAGTACAAGCGGAAGGAAACAACAGCAGCGAAACACGAGCTTACATCAACAAAGGCATTATTGGTTAGGGTAATTGCTGTTCCACTTCCCAATCACAAGCACACGATCAAGCTCTTCTTTCGATTGAATCTCGGCATTTAGTCCTCAGCATCGACATCAAGGACATAGAGGGAGAGGGAGAGGGAGAGAGGGAAAAAATCGATTACCTTGACAAGCAACGGTAGTCGATTCGAGGAGAAGAAGTGAGAACTGAGCAGCAATCGTCCAACCTTTTGCGGACCCAGCACTCGTCGTCGGGACTCGGGGGAGAAGAAGCGACCAACAATCGTCGCCTTGTCGGTTGAGCAGTGGCGGAGCGTAGATCCGGAGAAAACGCACTCGTCGTCGGGACTCGGGGAGAAGAAGCGACCAGCAATCGTCGCCTCGTCGGTTGAGCAGCGGCGGAGCGTAGATCTGGAGAAAACGCACTCGTCGTCGGGACTCGGGGAGAAGAAGCGACCAGCAATCGTCGCCTCGTCGGTTGAGCAGCGGCGGAGCGTAGATCTGGAGGGAAACAGCGAGCAGCGAGGGAGAAGAGCAAGGAGAAGAGCAGCGAGGGAGCAGCGATGGGGAGAAGATGCTAGGGCTGCACTTTGAAAATTCTATTCTTTCTTTTTTAATAAAAAAAACCGGTCCGGGCCAGGTGGGTTTCCCTATGGAACCCGTTCCGGACGGTTCCAACCGGTTCCCACAAGCCGGAACCGGTTCCCGGACCGGTTTTTCCGGGTGGTCCGGTCCAATTCCCGGGTCAACCCGGTCCGGTTGCACACCCCTACTGCTATGATGCAAATATCTAAAAAAAATTTATGTTATAAAAAATTATAAACTTATCCATCGTAACATAAATATACTAAACTTCTTTTCAATTGTGATTGATATACCCTAGATAGAATTGCAATAGAAGGCATATATATCACACATGTATAAAGTTGGATTTTAATGGTGTAAAAAAAAAAAAAGTTGAAAGCATTTGTATCACAGTGGGCAAGTTTAGGGTTTTTGACTAATAAAAAAATTATTTATGGTATTTGTGTTACAATGAATTTTTTTTTTTTTTTGTAATATTTGCTCACATTTTAATCATTGTACATATAATACCACATTTTATTAGACCTTACTATTAGGCTAGGTTCACTCTCATATGTAGGAAGCCCAAGAACTTGCAAAACTAAAGGCTTCAACCCATATGATAATTCATACGGAAAAATAGAGTTTTTTGCTATTTTTATATGTGGCCACAAAGAACTTTGGTAGAGAGATAATAGCAAGTGAAAAAAGGAGAGTAGAAAATCTGGAAATGTTAACAGTATTGGGTTTTCATCAAGCTGACGCTTGAAGTCAATTCATGGTCTAATTGAGCTGAAATTTTGTCAACATGCTGGTGACAAATTCTTCTCAAATTTGATGAGTTTGATTTTCACTTGAAACTTCCTACATCAAGTTTTTCATGGGTTGAATGAACTTATGTATTTTGTGAGATTTATCATTGATCTCTTATGAAATATATATGTAATGCTAATTCTGTTGTTGCTATATACGTCTAGTATTAACTAGGAAAGAACTTTGTTCACTCAATTTTATTGATAGTGAAGATTTTGGGTAGACTTCGATCCTGTGACTTTTATCTCCTCACACCAAAAAAAAATTTCCAAATAAAAAAATCTTCTTGTGTTTGTGGGTGTTTGGTGTTTATATTGCTTTATTATATTGTTTCCTATTAGGTTCACATAAGATGAGATTGTTTTATCTCACTACATTGATCTGATATTGATTGGGTTGTTGTTATTATTCCAACATTTACTGCCTAAAGCAAGTGAATTTTTTACTATTTTGTTTTTAGGAAAATTCCAAATAAAAATTTGAAATGCTCCCATTTTTTTAAGTAAAGGCCTAAAGTGGCTAAATTATCTCAAATAAGGATTTAAAGTGGAAGTTATTTCAAATAAAAGCTTAAAGTGACTATATCAGTCTCAAAAAATAACTTAAAATCTTTGATCAAATGCCATCTTTATTGTTTACTTTTTAATTTTTTTTTCTTTTTCTTCTTTTTATTTTTCCCTCTTCCCTCTACTAGTCACGATAAAGGGAAGTTGGACTCAGCAAGGGTCAACATTGTAGATGTCGGGCCAGGGTGACCCTCCCCCAACTCAAGTGAGGGTTGCCCTCCCCTGCCGAAGCATTGATGCCGACGAGGGCAGCCATCACCTAAGCAAGCAATCTCCATCAGCCATCAATGGCCATGTCGGGGGGAGAAGAAAAATGAAAATAAAAGAAAAAGAAAGAGGAAGAAAAGAATAAAAAAATCAAAGAAATTTATAGTTACAATTTTTTTGTATAAAAGATCCTTTAGTCACTATTGGCCAAAGGCCCTTAGTAGACAAGATTTGGTCACTTCAAACTCTTTTTTAAAATAATATCTACTATAAGCCTTTATTTGAGAAAATGATAGCATTTCATGCTTTTTTTTTTTTTTGAAATTAGTCCTTTGTTTCCCTTTTGCTTCCCCAACCATTCACACGATTGCATGGGCAATCTTATTCGTTTCCCTTCTGTTAATTTCAGCAGCCCCATCCTTCCAAAAATGCTTTGATTCTTTCCCTTCTGTCGATTTCTTTCTTTTTTTATTTTCTCTCTTTATGTATGTTACTTCTTCTCTTTCCCAGCTCTCACTCACTGTTTGATAACTTGCCAAAAAATTCACCGATCTTACCTCTCACGAGGGCATCCATTATGGAGAAGAATTCCTCCTCCTCCTCCTCCTCCTCCTGCTCCTCCTCGTCGCTAGCCGTGATTTATTTCCAGATTTTGCCTTCTCAAATCTGCTAGTGTGCTCTTGTTTTGGGCCGGGCTTGGTCGTAAAAGTTCAAATGAGTTTAGGGCCTAACCTGTCCCCTAAGTCCAACCCTATACACCTATACAAGACTTGCTCAACTTGGGGACATGATGGACATTTTCAAGAGCAAGGGTTACGCCCGAAGACGACACAGTATACTCCAACAATCACCCACGTATCCGAATTCCGCCTGTAGACATGCACATGGTGGATTCTGAAATGGATTAAGTGTAGAAGTGGAACTTCAAGATTTTGACCGATGGTCAATTGAGGAATCGCGATAATAACTTATTTGACATCATTATACATGTCCAAACCAAGTTGCAACTTGCATTTCTAGTAAGGAAGAAGATTGGCTAATCGTGTTAGAAGCCCACTTTTGCTTTTTGTTGATTTGTTTTTGGCATATGGAAAACTGACAACAAAAATTCCCAATGAGAGTGGAATTGTATTAAATTCTCCCGAGTTCGTGCAGTGTCTTCTAACTGGGTCTCTTTTCAAGCAAGGAAGAAGATGTGTGTGATTGATTGGATTAGAAACCCTTTAATAGGTCGGAGATGGCTCTATTCAATTCTTGCAACATTTATCTATGGATCAAAATAAGGCTCAACGATATATACAGACGGTCCACCCCCGGGTTGGTCGTACATTGCAAGGATTGCCAACTTCCTCTAGACGCCATAATAAGCCAGAGCCAAATGAAATTGTGGTGCTTTCATGCCTTTCATATGGAGGTCAACATTTCCAAAAAATATTCACGGATTGTAGGCACAATTCCTTGAATTAAATCAGAATACCTGCAGAATTGCACCGATCATATTATCAGACAACGCAACTGGTATAAAATATTTCAAGATTATACACAAAATTGATGTCGATGAAGTTAGGAGGCTAGCATAAGACAAATAATACATGTTCATTTTTTGGTACAAGACAGTAAAGCCATGCACAATTGGCAAGAGTTGAGCATACGACAGTTATCAATACGTACACGAAGACAGACATACGCTAAGATTCATTTGAACTACCAAAATAGTGCCATCCTTTCTCACTCAACCAAACTAGGGAAGATGGATTTCCCTGCTAAATCAACTACCTCTAGCATTATGCTTTGAACATAATTAAGGCTGAACCTCACAAAAGTCACAAGTTAGAAGATCATATAGCCAAAGTAGCACCACAATCCCTTTTCTCATATTAATTGGCCAACCCAAATGAAAGTTTCTGACTAGCAAGCCTCTGTGAAATTTCAAATGCAGCAAGCACACCAATTGGGGACAGGCAAACTGCACGTACTCGAATGCAAACACAAGCAACAACTAGAGACCTCATGCAGAAACTCAAGTTAATATTATCAAATCTCTGCCTGGATGAAATTTTTCTGAGGATAACAATAAGCGTGGCCTAAAAATTCTTGATGTAAACCCTAAGCAATGTCCTGCGGCTCACTTTTGGGCAATATAAGTTGGACTGTGGCTGCTTGCAATGAGCAATCCCTTGCAAAGGCAACTAGGGTGACATTAGCCAGCTCAGTCAAACTTTGTGGCCTTAATGTTGCAGCCTTTGGCTTTAGAGTGATAGTGGCAGAAAGGGATCAACCACTGGTGACATGAGTTTTGGCTCTCAGTGACCGTGTGCCTAACAAATCCTATCTAGATATAATGTTGCTGAATGCTGATCAGACACATGAAACAAGAGTTCCATTTTCCCTCCAACAGAGTGACTACGAGTAGAGAGAACACCACAACCAACATGATTCACTTGTCAAATTCCGGGGACACCATATGTGGTTTCTGTGGCATGTCCTGGATGCCAACCAGGTATAAAACCTATTCCAAGCAATGGCAGGTGTGGACAGTATCATGTACCAAGAGCAAACAACCGTGTTTACAGAATGCAAACAATCTTGCCATGATCACAAGAGTAAGCTTACTAAAGCTAAATGGACCGGGAATTCCGGAACAACATTCAATTGTGGCCCTGTGCAAGACCAACATTCAAACAACTTGATCATCTGAAACTCCAACTTGCCAAAAAATGGGGCTTTCTGAGGCACACTTTACCACTTTCAAAAGAATCGGCATTCTTAAAAACCTTCAAGAGGAGATCACAAAGAAATGCATACATATATGACTAAGCATTATAGAATTAAGGGAACTATTGAGATTGCATACCGCTGTCTGAATTCGGCAAAATGCTTCAGGATAAACAAGATGCATGACTTCTTTAAAGATGTTGCATACGCGTCTTCAGAGAGTTTTAATATATTGGCTACATTTTCCAATGATAAACCCTGCAATAAGCACACACCAATTAACTCAGGAACTAAACAGAAACTCACAGAAGCATTATTAGCTAACCTCTGCGATGGCACCCTGGCAAAGTCTCTTAAGTTCTTCCATGAGATATTGATCAGAAGCTTTGAGGAGATCTTGTGCAATGTCCATTGTAATATCAACCGACCCCGTGTATATGAACCTGTACTAGTAAAAAGAGCTAGTGAATTAAAGAATAAAGCATACATATTCTTGGCTATGTTAAATTAATTCTTATGCTAACCTCATCATTGCCGCAAAAACCTCTTGTCTAATGTCTGGGATCTCCACTTCAGTTGCATCCTTCTCCTGTAATTACACAAAAAGTTGATATAAATAAGAAAGTACTTACTACCTAAATTCACCAGTCTCCTAATTTTATAAGGCTTCTTTAAAATGGAAGTAGCTGAGGTAGTCTGGCATTTTTGTCTAGGATATAAAAGCCAAATGCTGCAAAAGCATAACACATAAACTTAAAAAAACATATAATAACTTGCCTGATAATTGCCATAAAACATCGCATGGAATGCATATGAAGAAGCAGACAACAAAAACTTGTGTGCATAGAATTGTTGACCTGCAACAAATGCATAAGTCAAAAACAGGAAGGCAACCCAAACTGAAAACCAAGAGTCAGAAGTTGAATTTATTTCATAAAAGCACGCAAAGGTTGGACAGATAATTTTTACTCACCCTCAACCCAAAAGGTTACATCATATGGCATGGGTTTCTTTTTGTACTGCTTCCTCAAATTGACCTACAATTAAGACTGCTTCCATCAGGCACTAAACTTTGGTCAAACTAACTTTCAGGAAGCGTTGCTAAAGAATTCAAAGAACATGAGTAAGTTAAAATGCCAAGAGATGTGCTGAACTTGAAACAATCTTCATGAGAGTCTGAAGAACAAACCATTCAATTTTTAGGAGGCATTGATGGCCAGTAATCAATTCAGGGTACCATTTTCTTTGACACAGCTCTCAGTAATGTAACATACTGTTGCATGATTTGGGAGAAGTAAAGACTATTTAACTCTATTCTCTCTTTTCTCTAGACACGGTACAAGAGAGTAGTCAAGAAAAAAATCAAATTGAAACTTCTATATTCTCAGTGTACAAACCCTAAAGAACCACCATCAGACTCGTAACCTCAGTTATGTGACACGAATATAAACTTCGCATAAGAAGCATCCCAAACTCGTCCTCGAGTATTGCGAATTATGCTACTCTCTTTCACACGGATATCCCCATGTGACTACTTAAAACTATGCTGCAATAAATAGCTATACTAACATATACACGTATTCCTCAAAACTCCACCTAAGTTGAAGAACACTTATCATATGCTACCAACTCGTGACCAAAGTACCTCACACAAGAACTAGAAAGATGCTCGACAAATATATTGACAAGTTGACCATTTTAATCCACAAATACGGCTTCAAATTTACCAGATGTTTAAAAACACTAAACCCTTTGCTTGTCCCAATCACCAAATCTCATGATTGCATCCATAAAGGAGCATTAAAAAGCACATGTAAATGAAACTAGACAATGAATACATGTGTACTAAATTTGAAGTCCAGATTTCTTACACAGCAGAATCATGATGCAAAACTAGATAAAACAACGAAAATGCATACTTGGGTTGGTGGTAAAGGACACATAGGATTACTGGCCAACATAAACAAGGCTTCTCCACCATCAAGTTGCTGCTGAGGACATGTGGAAGTAAGCAATCCTAGTAGCAATTCCAAACCTTCATAAAAAAAATAGTTGGCTCGGTTACTAAAAGGGTTCTCTAATGCATGATGTGTCTTGAATATGAAAGTTAAGGCCTGAAAATGCTGAAAAATCCTCGATATATAAACTTGCCACTGTTGTCGAGAAATATCATCTGGTGATCTAGCGGCGAACAAAGATGAGCAAGAGCAAAAGCTATTCTTTCTTGAATGGCCTTCTCCAATACTTTCATCAAATACACCAAGCCTTCTAAGACCTAAGTAAGAGAAAATCAAAAAAGCTTTCTGCATAACCAGTCTGTAATGTAAGAAGTGTGTAAAATAAGCACCAATATAATGAAGAACATGTCATTGAGAGGACATTTACGCACTTGTCCATGAATCTTCTTCTTTAAACTCTCCAATGTTCTTGCACATGATTCCTTTGCCTACAGCAAGACCAACATACTCATCATAATATTAACATGAAGGCAGAAGAACAACTACGCACATTAAGCACATCTTTCCAATAAAATCGAGAGACGATATTGGATATGAAATTTATTTTTCACTAGAAAGATGAGCAGTTGAAAAGGAAAGAATTGAACATTACACAATAAATTGCTACGAAACCAGACTTGGATGGCCCTAATTATGAAGCATGTGTTGTTAAATTGATTTAAAAGCCACATGCGTTAGACATGATTGAAGTACCCTTTTAGTATCAATATTCATCAAAATCTGAAACTTTTCCTAACAAGCTGAAGAGTAGGTTTAAAGTGTAGTAGGGCAATTGCTTTTCTTGTTGTCATACTATGGAAATTAATACCACAGAAAAGCATTAGTGCATTCCCTATACCCTGGTGTCTTGGCAACTCTACTTTGGTGCTTCCAGTCTCATGTTGGCAAAATAGAGCTTCCATCTAGTTTCGCTACGATTTTTAAAGGAGTTAATTAATGTGTCATCTGCTGGTATTGCCACATAACATGATTCCATAGAAAACCTAATGGATGTTCAACGGAATAACTTATTTCAATAATACTGCACAGGGCCTGATGTAGCGCATTTAGATTCTAGAGATACCTTGTTGATGAACTCAAATTGAGATGGAAATCTCACAAATAATGTTGTTACTAAAGACAATACCAAAACAATTAGCATTGAGACCAGTGGCATAAGAGTCTAAGTACAGGGTCCTCCAGCTCAATTTTTGGAAATTTGAGTAGAGCCTGCTGCAGCGCATTTAGAATCTTGGAAAACATAGTAGATACCCAAGTTGAGAAGGAATTTTCTCATGGGGTGATGTTATTTGGTGATACCAAAACAATCTCAGCATTAAATGTACAGATCCTAGCAGTGGCAGGGCAAAATATATATATATATATATAGTCTACTTTGACAATTAATGTTAAGTATGAGACAAGTGTCGCCAACAAGGAGAATGACTTAGACTAACTCGGCCAGTGAATTCTCCTCTATGTAGCTTCCAAAATCCACCAATAGTTATAAAATCTGAGACATTTTCCTGTGACAAATGAAGAAAATCCATTAGATGATGCAGGAATGTTGTCAACAGCCACCCATTTCAAGAATAGGATTTGATTCTGGGTCCAGAGAAGTTTCTGACCATTCAATACCTCGTTATTTAATAGAGTATGAAGAGCACATACAGCAACATCCATCAATAATTCACTTTCTGAATCTAGAAGTCCCAGTAATGCCGGTAACCCATCATCATGAATAATACCGACCTGGGTGTCTGAGTCCTGAAATTAAGAATATGTTTCCTATAGTGAGTACAGTGAATCTCACAAGGAGCCCAACCAAAGAGCTGCTCTCCTCCAAGCTAATTTATTGCTCATTTTCATGCAGTCGGAAAGCAGATAATGAAGTTCAGAGGGAGATTAAATTGAACTACCAAATTTATCAGCAAGTCATGGCTAAGTATTCTATGAATCACTACAAGATGACAATAAGTTTATGTCCAGAATTTGAAAAGGTTGATTGAATTAACAGCAATTAAGCATGCAAACGTAAATGACATCTACTATGTATTAACCATATGATAGGATTAACTAGTCATGGTAAAGACAGAACTACAGGTGCAAACTGCCCATTTTCTGAAGTCAAGAATATCATCAAAATCTATGATAATTTCTAAATTTTCAAATGCAGGGGAAATTGAAGTCATTGAAGCTATAAAGGAAAAGAAAAACATTCATATGAAATGGGCACAACATTCATATAAATTAATGAGCAATGCTGCAGTAGAGTAAAATGACCTGAGCCAATCTCCTCAATGCAGAAGCCGACAATATCCTTGCTTCCACTTTAGGAGATCGAAGCATCTCAATAAGTGGACGAACTGCACCCATCTGAACAATATCCTGTTTAAAATGGACAAGAAGTACACATCGCTGAAAATAAGCTTCTAGTCACAAAAAACATACAAACAGAACCATTCAACTTCTTGTGAGAGAAAAAGCAGTGAAAATCATCCCTTAAGACATTTTTGCCAATAACATCTATTTTTTACCCTTATGCTGGGCCACCAAAGTGTGGAATTCAAAGATAAGAAACTTTAGCTCGGAGCAGCTTCGTATACTTGACCAGAGAACCCTCCAGATCAAAACACAGATATGCATTAACTAAAACCTCTGTTGTATTTACTGTACTTAAACACATAAAATGATTAGTACATCAGGTTTTCTAGACTAATGCATCCACATTTATATATGCTATTTACAAACATCAGACTAAATAAAAGATGCATGCAGTTAAGAAAGCTTGCTCGTGTGTATGATGAAGGAAAGTGGACATTACCATTTGCCAAGTTGGGTACTTGTCTTGTCATTAATGGATTTTAAAATATAGTGAAATTTGCAGTACACTTAAGCAGCAGACGTTAGCTACTTTGCTGAAATTTTTAAAGGAAAAAACAATGAGGATTATTTGGAAGGGCTCTTTCATAGGACCAATATTAGGACCTCAAAAAGATATTTATAGGATGCACATTTTCTCTATAGGAAGTAATATAAATGATATTTCCTTAGAAAAATATATAGAAGACAAAAAACTACAGAGCAAAGGATATAGGGGGATCACAAGTAAAACAGCAACTCTCATTAGTCACCTTACGAACTGAATGTGCAGCAGCAAATTGTTTAACCAAGTACGCTGCTGCCATCTGGCTCCAAACACAGCTGGAACTGCATTGCAATAGACAAACTTCGAATTTCACAGAGAGACAAAGTAGTTCCCAACATGAAATAGCTGCAATATATAGGTGCTTTACCAACCAAGCAGAAGACATTGCGACCTATGCATCAACCCAAGACATACTCATACCTGAGCAATCCAATAATAGGTTGCAAACCTCCAGCAGCCAGCACATCTTTCACTATATTTGAATTTTTGCACACCAAAAACTTAATCAATGCAACCTGCAAAACCAGTGATCACAGAAAATTGCGAGTTATGGTAGTGCAATCAACGAGTTAAGAATCAATAATTAGCACATAAGTAGATCAATGAAGCATGATGGTTGTCTAGAAATATTACCGCCTTAACCTGTATGTCAGCATTGTCAGATTGGAGTATCAACACAATCCTTGGAAGAGCACCAGAGTCCACGATCTGAAATGACAAGCTACTAATAGTCCATTTGTGTGGCATATGAAAAATGAAAAGACGCATTTTTCTTTCCCACTAAAGTCTAGAATATTATTTTAATAAAAATAATAAATATATTATTTAAATTTACATGTCAATAACTGTATCTAGAAAACTTAAGCATGTTAAAATTTAAAAAGAAAATAACATGATGCTTGTGCTGCAAGTTTGAAAAAAGAAAAAGACAAAAAAATAAACGCCACTCCATATACACTAGACTTTTTGGCAAATATTGCTGCAGAAGGACAAAATGGGAGTTTTAGCTTCCTAAAATGTGCCCACCTGATTCCCGTTCTCTTTATTTTCCCAAGCCATCGGAATCAACGCCATGACAGCTGCCACTTGCACATTTACGTCATTGGCATCTAGCAACTCAACAAGTAGTGGAATACCACCTTCCATCCTACAAATCCACCGCATAGTGAAGGAAAGATGTGGTATTATAAAAAATTGACAATTTATCATGCAAGTATGAAAGCCAATATACCTTACAAGGATGCTGGCGCTGCTATTACGTAGAAGGATCCTTGAAATAGCCTCAGCTGCTCCTAGAATAAGGCCATTCACGGACTGTGAACTAGAGCCTGCTTTGTGCCGCTTCAACAGATTGAGTAGATGGGTTAAGGCACCACTATCAACTACGAGTTGTTGATGCTCTGGCTGTCAAAACCCAAGAGACAGAAAGAAAATTGAGCAGAATAAATAGCCCTTGACCATAATCTAGTACATCAGACTTAATCCAGAAGTAGAAGACAGAAGTCATAACATTTCCGATTGAAAGAAGACACAAAAACTTACCTTGATTGCATCTAATATCTTGAAAAACTTCGAAAAGAGATCAGCAATATGAACAACACTTACCTTCATAGCAAACAATCTCAGGGCGTGTGCACTCGCCTTCTCAACTTCATGCTGGCAAAACTCCCCGCACTTGTCCCCTTCTCCCAAAGGCGGCCCTTGCAAATGCTTCACTAAAGCAGGAATCACTTCATTCTCAGCCATCTCGTCCAATAATTCACCTAAAAAAGATATAAAAAAACAACAGAACGTCACGCACGATACCCAGCACCAACTGTCTCTACAGTCTACACTAATCGCGCAGCAAAATGAGATTCCACAATCAATCAGCTGATGTCCCAGCAATCAATCAACCTCTACACTAAGAACAGACTCACTCGAAAAAGATCAACGCGTAAAGCTGGGGCGTGTGCCCAGCGACTCGTTACCCTTCTCGGCGAGTTCAACGATTTCGAGAATGGTTCTGTGGGCCTCGACGCGATCGACCTCCCGCCCGGAGAAGGTGCGGTCGAGGATGCCGACTAGCTCCGCGGGAGATCGAAAGGACGCGCAGAGACCGACGGGCCCTGTCTCCGCCTCCGCCTTGCACTTCCGGCCTCTCTTCTCCGGCTGGTGGTGGCCTGCGTGGTCGCGGTCGCTGTCGCGGTCGCCGGTGGACCCCATCAGCAACGGCGAGGAGATGGACGTGAAGAAACAGAGCAGAAAGCAGAGAGCAGACGTTTGGTTCGGTTTCGGTTTTAGGCCGTATGTTCTTTAAAAGTCATAATCTTAATGCATATAAAATAACCTCCTGTTTATCTTATATAAAATAATAATTTCTTCTAATGTCAATCTGCTTAAAAGTTCGAACCCCGCAATTATCTACAAAGACAATTAACCGCGGTGAAGCTTGAATATGGGCCTATGAGGCCCACTAGGCCACTTAATCTAAACCGTTAAATTACCTAGGCCTTGAGTGAACTTGATTAATCAAATATGTGGCCATAAGTGTTGGGAGAACAATGACAACCCGAACTATATCGAATTAGCGTAGAAAAACAAAACAATCTCCTAGATGCAAACCTAATAGGAAACAATATTGTAAAGCAAAACAAAACAAAACAATCTCCTAGATGCAAACCTAATAGGAAACAATATAGTAGAGCAATATAAACACCAAGCATCCACAAACATGACAATTTTTTTTTATGGAGAGACAAAAAGTCACAAACTGAAGTCTACACAAAGTCTTCACTATCAACAAAATTAAATAAACAAAGTTCTTTCCTAATTAATACTATAAGTACATAGCGGCAACAACATTGGCAATACACATAAATTTCACGAAAGATCAATTATAAATCTCAAAAAACATAGGTTCTTTCAACCCATGAAAACCTGATATAAGGAGCTTCAAGTTATCACAAGCATGTTGACAAAATTTCAACTCATTGAATCACAAATCAACTTTAGGCATCAACTTGATGAAAATCAAATAATGCCATCTTTTTCGAATTTTCTACTCTGCTTTTCTCTTGCTATTGTGTCTCTAGCAATGTTCTTTGCGGCTACACATAAGAATAGTGAGAAACTTTATTTCTCCATATAAATTATCATATGGGTTCAAACCTTTAGGCTTACAAATTATTGGACTTCCTATATACGAGAGTAAACCCAATGTAACAATTGGGAGTCTAATAAATGTCGCATTATTCATACAATAATAAAATTACAAAAAAATATTATAAAAAACATCTCACTATGACACAAATACCCCAAATTTCTTTTATATCAACTGAAAGCTCTAAACTTGTCTATTGTGGTACAAATGTTGTCAACTTTTTTGTTTTTACGCCAAAAAAATCCAAACTTATACATTTGTGATATATACTTTATGTTGCAATTCCATCTAGGGTATATCCATCACACTTGTAAAAGTTCGATATTTTTATGACACCAAAAAGTAGGTTTGGATATTTATATTACGATTGGTAAGTTTAGGGTTTTTATGCGCGCCCTTAGTTACTAGACCTATCAAAATGGGTCTTAAACCAATAAATGATCCATTTAAAACAAAATGAGTTTAAAAATTGAAAGCCTAAAATAAATAGGTCCTAAATGGGTTGGACTTAGAACCCATTTCCAACTCAAGGCTCACACTCTCTCCTTCCGTCTTTAGCCTTATAAAAATATATTTTTTATAAAAATCAAAATTATAATAATTTTTTTATACTTCCTTTTTACAACCTTGAAGATTGTGTTTGCTCTTAAATAACTTCTTAGCCCGTGAAAGATTGTATTTGCTCAATATTATTTTTCAAAAGTTATAAAATTCAAAATCCCAATTTTTTAACAATTATTATTTAATTCCGAATTTTCAATGTGTCTTTTGAGATAATATCTTTTCATTTTGCAATATTTCTCAAAGAGTTGCTTATGTTCTAAAAGACTTAAAAAATTCACGATTCCAATCTTGTTATTATTAAGTTCTGTCGATTTTCTTTCTCAAAAAGTACAGTCATTGTTTCCGATTGTTTCTCTTTGAAAGTTTTTTTGAGAGATACTAAAATTATAATATGGTATTCTCATTCAAGACTTTATTATATCCTGAGGTTTTTTGTTGGTAACCATTAGCAACATTACGTGACAAATAATTTTTCAAAAAAAATTATCACACCTCAAAATTTGATTCCATTCTTCTTCCCCATCAATTTTTTACCAACAGACAAGAATTATGTTTTCCTGAATCATAATTCCTGCGAAATCCTCGCATCAGCTCATTGGTGAATACTGATGGAGATGCTGTTCTCTTACGCTTCTACTTACCTGGTCACTACTTTCTCAATAATTTTTTCCTATTTAGATGCTTTGCCAGGGATTTTTTATATCTAGGAACCAGAAGTTGAAATGCCAATTCTAGTGAAGTTAATGATGTGAGATATCGGGATAAATCGAGAGGGTTGGCTTATTTGTAGTGGATGAGTGGAGGGCTTATACAATTTTAAGCTAAGAGGTTTGTAGTCCACCAGTATTTTGTCCTAGTTGGTAGTGCACAACCCCAAATAAAACAAGCAATATAGCTTAAAGCACATGGATAGATATGGACCCAATCCAAGGACCAAGGAAATGGACAAGAACATTTAAACACAATGCCATGATGTATTCTCAAGAACCCTTACTCTATCCTGCCTATATGTCTAGATAAGAGAATGCTAACCAACGATTCAAACCGTGTTGAGTACTCGTATGATTTTGAACCACCCATACGTTTTTATAAAATTAGGCAAAAGTTGAACCATTCATCGGATGATGCATGCTGGCTCCTCGCCTGATTTTGATAGCCTGGATAATCCGTAGATTTTCGAGTTAGCTCGATAATTAGGGACTTAGACCTCAAGTTCGACTCTGGAAATAACGCTGGAATGGGTCTGGTTATTAAGGAGTGCATCCGCTCAAACATGATTAAGGCAAACATATGTACATTCAAAGAGATAATCAGTCAAAATATATTACATGTTCTGAAACAATCATTTTCATCAATAGTTGAGGGTTATGCATAGCCATTTTGCCGTGTCTGCATCATCGAATTTTCACAGGAAAAAGTCATCATCAAGAGGATTGGATTTGCTCAAAATGCCAAATTAGAGTTTCAACTAAAAGGATGCTCTCACTTAGAAGTCTATTTTGTGCTATTGATCAAAGTGGGAGCACGGAATAATCACTTGATCTTACCATCATCAACATATTGGCAAGGGCCGAGATTTTGGCAAGCGATATAACCATATTAACCTAAGGGGTCTTTTATTGGGATCATAATGTAGGCTTGATCAATGGCTTAGCAAAAGGGATAATTCAAGTCTATGGCTTAGAAAGAAACGATCTTCATTTGTATGTTATCTCCATCAAGATTACAAGTCAGGAACATGCAAATGAGATAGAAATAATCTTGCCCACACTTATTCAGGCAAAACATTTAACATTTGAACTCCTTCATTAATTAAAGTGTCATAATCTGAAGAGATTTTGTAAGAGACATAGCTTAGGCTTGGTTAAGGGTTAGAGAAACGAAAGAATTTTTTAGACTTAAAATTTTTTCATTAAAGAGGTCTTGAAACTAGTGATCGTCTTGATGTTGTAACCAATCTTCTTCCTTCACTAGGAATTGTTTTTTCATATACATACTTTGTCTGCCAGTAGAGTCTAACACTGATTTTGGGATGCGTGTGCAAAAGTGTAGTGCTCAAGTATATCAAGCAAGCACAATAGTTCCGGATTCGAACACTGCTTCAATAAAAGCATATGTTCCCAACACCTCCCCTCAAAACAAGGGTTAGTGAACACTCCAATCCTTTTAACTCCCATCTGGAAGACCATCTAACACATGACGTTAGTGGCATACCTTAACTCTGCTACTCACACACACACACAAAAAAATCAATATTGAAGTTCAAGGTCTACATCCACAATGAGCAATTCTTAGTGAAAATTGACAAGCTGTCGTGACCTTCTTTGAGGTGAAGTACTAAGGAAAAGTCAATCGATGGCTAGACAGGCCTAATGGTTGCTCATTAAAGAGATGGTACCGTCACCAAGAGAGATGAATATGGGGAAACACCACATTGCCAGGTTATGGATTCACCAAATTAAGCGGCAATGTAGGTAAGTTATCCTAAGAGGAAGAATTTTGTTGGAAGGCCCTATACAACTCTAGTTATTTACTCATGATGCCAAAACAACTCCAAACTTTCGTTTATTGTGAACAAGCCCTCACGATCAAAATTAGCAACTTTGCCTTTTTTTTTATCTTTTGTTTTAATGACACTTTTCTCCTTCGAAATATGATCCATTTTATATGATTTATTGTTATTTAATTATTGGATTTATGATTTTATATAATTGATTTTTTGTGAGTGATATGGATAGGAATCACGATTTAATCACTCGGTTTTGATGGACATTCCATTTAGAGTACGGCCGAGAATTCATGTTTCCCATCCTAACCATGCTGGCGTCATAATCGTTGCTTGTGAAATTCAATTTAATTAGAACATGCCATGTTTATCAATCATGTTATGTTCTTGAAATCCAAACACGACAGATTTGTTAAGAGAGTTACAAGACACAATATCTAACACCTTTAAGACATAAAACTCTTCTATGAAAAACTCGTAGAAATGTTTGTTTTTTTCTTTTGCAAAACATATGCGGAAATATCCTTAAATGTATATTATGATGTCCACACATAGTGGCACATTCACCATTTGACATGTTAAATTAGGTTAGTCAACCTTTTTATCGAGCATGTCTAAATATATCATGAATTGGCTTAAAGGTCAACCCCCAAATGAGACATTATTATTTTGTATATAAACGAGTTGACCCGTTTAAGACACAAACATGATAAAACTCAATCCTAACAAATTCAGTTACATGCAATGTAAATGGATCGTCACGAAAAATGTCTAACCTAGAGTCTTAGCCCACCCAATATTTCCCATTCAGACAAAGGTGGAAGGAGTGACCATTGCTTCTAACCAGGGTAAGACAGAACTTCCATCGCTTCTCTGAATGTACAATTGAAGTAAAATAATGTAGGAAGAAAAAGAAAGTGCTGGAAAAGATTTGAAGGTCAATAAATTCAGATATTGGTTGGATTAGAACCAACATGGTTTGAGGACCATAATGAATCAGATTCACCCAAAACTTACCCGTTGGGGAGGCCCAAGTACAACTGGACCATTATATCTTTCCATATGAGTTTTCAATGATTCCTCTTGATTTCCTCCCTCTTTTGAAACCAAATAAACTCAAGCTCCACTCCCATTTTTCGATGGTCCATCATGTAATTTACTTAGAGGCGTCTAATGGGTCGTTCAAGATCAACAGTAATCCCAATGGTCCTTGGAACAGTCATCTCCTAAATGGGAAAAGAAATGAACAAGTGATTTGAGGCCACAGTGTAATGCAGATTCCTGCGTTTCACGAGAAAGTAAGAAGCAAGGTGCAATGAATCATCGTTAATTCCGCGAAACAAATTACAAAGTCAGCATATGCACATTCTAAATCAGCAGATCCCGACGTAACAACGAAATTAGTAGACCCGAGAATGAAAAACGAAAAAGACAAAAACAGAAGGAAAAGAAAAAGGAAAACATAAACAAAAATCTTCTTCACATCTGTCCCTGATCCGAACCCTTCAACTCCACCTTCACCTTCCACATCTATCTCTCTCTCTCTCTCTCTTAAACTCTTCCTTTCTTGAGCGGAAACAGAGGAGGCAACGACCCACCATTGCTCGCGCTCCTCGCGTGCGTGCAGAGGGGCACGTTCACCATGGGCCTGATCCTAATGCTGTTCGATCTCGTCCTCTCCAACCCTTTCCTTATCTTCTGGACATAGTTGCTACTGTTCTCCCTGTCCCTCTGCCTGTCCCTGTCTCTGGCCTCCTTCCTCTCGTCCATGGAGGCGACGTCACCGAGCGAGCTCGAAGAAGACGAAGTGGATGATGAAGAGGACGATGGCGAGAGGGAGGACGAAGTCCTCTGCTTGGTCTTCAGCCTCAGGAGCTCCTTCCACAGAACGGTGCACTTGGGAGGCCTCGGTGATGGGTCGTCATCAAGAAACCAACTTACTCTGTTCTGTTCTTGATCTTGGTCTATGTTATTACTATTATAGTAGTTCTTGTTGCTCCTCATCTCTTCCTCTTCTCGATCTGGCTTTTGATCTCGACCTCCACCTCTGGCTTCCTCACTGTCTCCGGATTTCGGCTTGAGGGTGATTCTCTTGAGCCTCTCGGATTGTTGCATTTGCCAGAAAGGAAGCAGCTTTCCCTCGAAGAAGAGCTCATCCGCAGTCATCATCCTGTGGGGGCTCATGTTGGCGGCCAAGAACTCAAACTCGCCGTTTCTTGGCTTCTTTTCCAGGTCCATGGCCATGGCTTCTTTGGGTTTGGTTTCTTGGTCGTGGAGATGGCCATCTGGGTTGATGGAGATGAAGTCGCTCTCATCAAGAAAATCTGCAGAGAATGAGATCCTGGGGGCTGAGAATGGTGGGTCAATGTTTTCTTGGGAAACCATAATATTTCCTCCTTTTTCTCTGTTTTGGGAAGAGAGAGAGAGAGAGTGAGTGAGTGATGTAGATGGCGAGATCGGAACAAGGGGAGGTGTTTGGAGATGGGATCTTATAAAGGGGAGGAGACCATAAAGGATGGTGTTTATTCGGTTGTTTTGCTGAAATAAGTTTTACTTAAAAAAATTAATATCATGAAAATATTAAATTAATATAATTGGGATAAACTTATTTTAAATTAAAATTTTGATTATAAAAAATTTCAAAGTGATATATTTATAACAAATTTACACAAATTTAATTTTTTTATCATAAAAATTCTAAAGTGGTACCATCAATGGCAAATTTGTTACCAGTTTCAATTAAATTTTAATTAATATTATAAAAATCACAAATCGGTACATCTATTATAAACGAATGTTAAAATCCCAAATTGATATACTTGTCAATTAACATATATCATTTGATTTAATAATTTGATAATAAAATTTAAGAGAAATTAATGAATGGTAAATTTATTATAAATACTTTAGTTTTGGATTGGGTAAATTTAATACAAGGTATATAAAGCTTTTCATGAAATTAATTCTTTTTAAAAATATATATATTTGATGAGATTGGTTTTGCTTTTCTATATATATGTATGTATGTTTGAGGTCTGAATTTTGTCGTGATTGGGAGTCTCAGTGTCGTCTTTTGGACGGTTGAATAGAAAAATGGGGGTGGTCTGGAGATGCCCAAACATCAGAGCTGAGATGGTGTGTTAGAATATGGGAACAGCACATGGACCTCCTCGAGGGGATACATGACAAATGGCTTGGCCTCTCTCCACCTTCCTGCTGCATGCAAAAATAGACCAGAACACATCATCTTTTTGGTTTTTTCCTTGTTGTTTCTGTCCATGTCAATCCGATGTTCTGCAAATTGTACAGAGCCTCCTTTAAATATTTGGGTCGGATTCGATCGTTTTATCTAATTGGAAAAGTTCAAAAAAGAACGACAAATAAAAACTGTGCCTTTTCGTGACAATATTTATAGTCTGTATTAGTGATGTATGAACTTTGTACATTTTAGGTGATAGCAGCATATTTTGTTATTTTTTCAAATTTCTTGAATAATCATCGTTTGACTTTGAACACTAGAGTGAATGTTGGACATAAACGAACTTGAATTAATGACTATTTAATTTGTTTTTTTAAATTATCGTGATAGTATGTGCTTGATTTAAATGGCAGACTGATTTGATGAGAGATATAATAATAAATTTGTTCTTATTGAGAAAAGCCAAGGGACGCCTCGGAATATTTATTGCTAGGAAGCGGTTCCCTTGACATTGCACTTAAAACAAAACGCCCAGGAAGGACAGTATGTAGCTTCCTTCCTTTGGAAATGACCTTGAACTCCAAAAATTGACCTATACTCATGGTTCCAAAATTCTGAAAACTACAACCTCCTCGCGACATATAGTAACTATCCATTGTGCCCGTTCTATAGGTTCTGCGGGTATTTTAACACACATCTAGATATGAAAAGCAAATGAGTTATTTGCAAAAACCCCGATTGATAGATATGAATAAGTAGAATTTTGGTTGCATAATTTGTGTAATCAATGATTTAAAACTTGTGGACGTATATGTACTTATCAAATAATATGTCATTGCAGGAAATAGAACATTACATATGTTTTTGGATGGTACAATGGACTTTCAATTGAAATAATAGGAGCAAAGATATCTAAAAAGAAAACTGAATGTTCCGTTTTAGTTCCGAATCATTGCACCACGGGATTTCAGCATCTGGAAAGAAGAGAAGAAAATTATGATATAGGGTGAGGAAGCCTAGGGTTTGTCTTTTTTTTTTTTTTTGGGTTAGTGGGCAATTGGGGCGCATAATTAAAACTAGGATCGGTCAAAGATAAACTATAATTTCTTCTTTAATTGCTTTGACTAGGCTTGCATGGATTATAGCATGGATCGTAGGAGCCCCTAACCATGTGCTCCCATGAGAGTTTTAATTTTCTTGCCATGTGGGAGCCAGTGCAAAGCTGAAAACCAATGATAACCATTAGACCCCCTTAATGACCTCTTTGCCCTGTGCAACAGGGGACTTAGCCTGTCAGAATTTGTAATTTTGCTGCCCATGGTAGGGGCAATCTTGGGACCCAAATGACCAGTGGTAATAATTATGCAGCTTCTTGGGAAACTAGCTAGCAGAAAGATTTTGGGGGCAGCTCTATAATGATCCAGACAGCTGAATTACATAGGGCAATGCTAAATCTTTTTATTAAATTTTTGTCTGGCACTGTGATTTGATTCTGTAAAATCAGTAGCCTAGCATGCTACTATAAATAAATAAATAAATAAATATATATATGTATTATATGCTGTCTCCTGCTATTTGTGGGCCTTCCATTGCTCCATCATTGAAGGGGACAAAGTATATTATAATGCTTGAATGGTTAATGTAACGAAGGCAAAGTACATTGGCTTGATCCGGTCAAAAATTGATGGGGGTAAACTGAAAGTATTCCATTTTGGTGGAGGGAAAGTGAGTTTTTGATAGGACGCATGATCTCTATTTTCAAATTAGTGGAGGTAATCTAAAATTATACTTATGGATGGAGATTATTAGGGGTGTCAAAAAGACCCAAGCCGACCCGACCCGACCCGACCCTAAACTTAGAGTATTTTCGGGTCGGGTCAAAATATTGTCCAAATATGGAACCGGTATCATTTAGAGTCGGGTCGAAACAGGTCAGGTTGAGTCGAGTCGGTCCAAACCTTTTTTATAAATGTAATGTATTCTTAGAGTTTTGCTAGAAAATACCCAAATATCCGACCCGACTCAGCCCGGCCTGACCTGATTTTTTGGTTCGAGTCTAATGCGTTGTGGGTCAAGTTGGGTTGAGTCAAAGTGTGACCCTTTGCAATTGGGGTCGGGTCGGGTAACATAAAAACCCGACCCAACCCAACCCATTGACACCCCTAGAGATTATGGTCAAATGAGAATTGTTTGTGACCGGAAGGTATCATTTGAGAATGGGCATGAGTTAAAAGGTTGCACCTTGAATTGACCTTACATTATTTTTGTGCTACTACTTTGTATGTGTTTGATACAAAATACTTTGTTCAGATGTAGCTCTATGGTCATTGCGATTCTCATATCGTACCATACAATATTCCTATCTCTAGAGGTACTATCCCAAAGGATTTTGGACAAGTTATCAAATGTTTTAAAAGTTTATGGTGCAATAAGACAAAACAAACTTCAACAAGCATATTAATTCAAGAGACTAAAATGGACAATACGTAATGTCATCTCATGTACCTTATTTCTGGATAAGCTTTTCATGTTATATTGTTTATGGGAGAGTTATATTGTTTTGGCCAGGTGCTAGTCGAGAATGTCTTACTTCAAGTAATATCCATATTATGCTTAGAAATATTGCCGCCTCCAAAATGATACAGTAAGAGAAAAAAAAATACAAAATTCATATTAGAAAACAAAGCAAAAGCCCCAAAAATTTTCTGTACTTCCCTGGCTTGCCCGAATTGCCATCATTGTTCATCAAACAATTCGAATCATGCTGTCATTTATTGGAGACTCTTCAACCTGAAGATTTAACATATGGCAGGAAGAGAGTAAGAAGGCTGGAAGTGTCTATCAATTAGTCTTGAACAATAATCATCTTGCTGCATAATAAACAACTATAAAAGTGATCAGACAAACAAAATTTTATGCATACCCACCTGATGGCAACAGAAAATGTACAAACAAGACAAGACACAAACAAGACAACACGAGATCCCTTGCTTTCCTATTCTTAGAATTTAGTTACCCTTTTGATGATTCTTTTTTTTTTCCGCTTGGGAAAGGTTTTCCCTCCAAAATCCGTTGGCCAAATTTTAGATGCTTGGGAAAATGTTTTGAAATTGAGGAAAAGTGAGCCTTCGGAAGGCTTGGATCCCTTAGGCTTTCAGCTTTCTTGACATGCTTGTCTTAGGATTTAGTAATTTTTTTTCAAAACTACCCTCACTAATTTTTTGATTTTCCAATTTTGCTCTCATTGTAACTATTCCTCTTCTTGCCGTGAATGTGGCTAGTGAGGGGTTGGCAACAAGCCAACGAGGGGTGGTCGAGGTCGCACGAAGGAGGCGATGGTCATTTTAAGGTCATGTGATCGACCCTCAACAAGATCGCGCGACCTAGGCAAGGGCCCTCTGGGTCGCACAACCCATGTTGGGGGTTGTCGACTCGAGGTAGCTCTCGCTGAGGGTCACCAGGGGCTGCCTAGATATTAGTCATTGGTGGCTTAAGCCCTTCCCCGACTTTAGCAAAAGAGTTTGAGTTTTTCCCCTTTTTAATAAAAATAGATATAGTCCTTTGCAAAAATTATATTTCCAAGCACTATTTTGCCCAAATAGCTTTACAATGGACTTATAAATTACAATTTAACAAATACCAATTGTATTTCGAAAAATTCTTTTAATTTAGTCTTTTGTATTTTTCTAAAAATTTTCCCCAAAGGTCCAACCAAATGTGACTTTCTTCTGCTGAATGATTCTCCTGGGATGATAACCCGTGAGAATGGGAGACCACTAATCACTAGGGTAATGACTTAGTAGGTTCGTGTATCTTGTTTAGTCGTGACCCAGACTTTTGGCGCCTTGATGGGGGTGACAATGATGGTGCTGGGCTACTTCTAAAGAATGGGTCATGAGTGGTGCTAAGTGACAACCTTCCAAAATAAGAATATCTTATGGTAGCAGCAGAATCCTCAAAGTAACATCCTCAGAATAACCACGGTGATGGAATCGAAATCTGGATTGACTTAGTGAGCCTGAGCCTTTAAAGGGCCAGCCAACAAATACCCGGAAGGACCTAAGCGGACCCGATTTTACAAGCAGCACGTCAGGTCCAAGGTTCGGGAGGGGCAGATTTCCAATCCGTCGTCTCGGGTGTTCCCGGACCATACGGACTCAAATAGCAACGAATCCAATATCATCGGTGATCACCTCCGAGGCTAGTTTTTAATAGCATTGAACTCATACATTGATTCAAACTAGGAATAATCGGTTTTAGGGTGGATAGGTTTCAGAGCTAAAACCTAAAACTTATCTTGTTATAATATGTTCTCAATTTTTGGACCTTGAAACCTACCCTGTTTGCTTGGAATTTATTTTGGAACCTACCTTGCTTTTACGGTTCAGTTCTAGGGTCTACTCAAGAATCTGTTTTATATTTTTGGTTCATTTTTATAGCAAAACCATATGTGGTTATGAGTAATAAAATGATTCAAAGTAAAAGATGAACAACATAAATTCTAATTTGCCAGAAACATTAACCCGTAAGATGAATATGTAGTCATGTATATAAACGATAAAAAATTTAAACATGTAACATAAAACATAAATTATAAAACTTTACTCCCCATCCATCCATAAAAATTTAAGGAAAGAGTAAAGACTAGTGAAGAGTTCGAAGGAAGGACAAATGACAAAGGAATGTTGAGGTTACAAATTAGAGGAAAAGAATTTTGACTTTTTAGTTTATAAAACTAGTTGCAAAACCATTTCCAAAATAGGGCGCTGTGATTCAATTCTCATATGGGTATTTACTTGGAATCTATTTCTGAACTATTTACAACCAGTTTTCAAAATTTGGAACCTGTTCCTGAACCGGTTCCAACAAGATTGGGTTCTTGAACCTATTTGGGATGTCCGGTTCCTAGGTAGAATCAATTTGGTTGCACATCTCTAATTCAAAGTAAGAGTGATTGGTTCCATAATGGGTTGGTTTCAGAGTTGGAATCTAAAAATCTACAGTGTTATAACTGGTTCCCATAACCTATTTTATTTGCTTGGAACCGATTTTGGAACCTACCCTATTTTTCCAATCCACGTTTAGGGTCTATATGAGAACTTGTTTGATTTTTTGTTCCTTTTTTTGGTTCATTTTTTTTTTATAGCAAAACCATATGAGGTTATGAGTAACAAAACAATTCAAAAAAGATTAACTGCATAAATTCAAATCCATCAAAAATAATAATACGTAAGATGAATATGTAATCACGTAAAATTATAAACGATAAAAAGTTCAAATATATAATATAAAACATAAACTATAAAACTCTAATCCGTATCCATCCTTAAAAATTTAGGGGAAGAAGAAATACTAATAAGGAATTCTAAGGAAGGATGGAGAACGAAGGAGCGTTAAGGTTACAATATAGAGAAAAAGAAATTAGGATTTTTACTTTAGTTTACAAAACCAGTTTTGAAAATGGGCAGTCCAGTCCATTCTTGAGTAGGTATTTACTTAGAACCTATTCTCCAACCGGTTCCAAAATTTGGAATCTGTTCTCAAACCATTTCCTATTTGGAACTGGTTCTTGGACCTGTTTTTTGAGCAGTCCCATCCGATTTCTAAATAGAGCCGGTTTGATTGCACACTCCTAATTCACGCTGCAGTCTCCAAAAGGGCCTTATTTTCCGCAACATGTTTAGACAAACCGTCCAACCTGTTCTGTTTTAATCATCAAAACTTCACTTCCAGATACTTTTTCACCATGTCCTTTTCGCACACTCAAAAGAGCTCTGGACCGACATGCTCTCCTCGTTTTCGCAAGACCATGCAATATGCTTTTTCTTTCTTCTTTTCCTTCCTTTGCGCCTGACCACCCCCTTCTTTTGCCGTACTCTCTGGGATTTCTCTCAAAAGCTCTCGTGAATATTTCTGGCTCCCTCCCAGTTTGTCCCCGAATCGCCGCATTGTGTGTCCTCCCTCTATATTTCGAGCGGAGGAGAAGACCCTACTTTCCCTCAAAATGTAATCTCATTCAGCCATTCAATTCTTTCTCTCCCCCGCCAGTCAATCTTCCTTCCATTTCTGTGTTGGCCTAGATTGAGCTCTCCGATCGTTTCTTCCCTTCACTCATTCACTTTCCTAAGGCTAAAATCCTCACGATCTTTCCTGAACTAAGGTATCATTCGATTGGAAAGAGAACCAAACCAAATATAGCATCATAAACACGCCATTCTCATATGGTATAATTATACAAATAGTATATGAACTTTGACTCAATATGCAATATTATTACTGATCTTTTAATTTGTTTAATGTGGTTTATGATCTTTTAATTTGTTTAATGTGGTTTATAAACTTTTAGTAAATGCTCAATCTAGTTCGTAGATTATATAAAAATAGCAAATGTTATCCTTCCATTTATATTTAAGTTAATAGGATTTGCTTATTTGACTTCTAGTCTGTTAAGTTTGAATGATAGACAACAAAATAATGATATACGTAGATATCCACGTAAGATATTCAACTCAAGTCAGGATATAATAATTCATATTATCCAAATTGGATAATGTCTTTTTTTGTGTCCATTGTTCAAATGTACTAGCTTGGATGCCAAATCAACAGATTCTATTAACTTGAATCAATTGAAGGACAACATTAAACAATTTTTATATAACATAGAGATTAAATTGAATATGTACCAAAAGCTCAAGGATTTCATTAAGAAAATTTAAAATTTAGAGACAACATTGCGCATTGAGCTAAAGTTTAGAGAGCACATTAAATATATTAAAAATTCATAAATAACATTGCATATCAAATTAAAGCTTAGAAATTCTTTGCATCATTTTCTCTTTAGAATTGATGATAGAGAAACAACTAAGAGAGATGCAGCATGTCATTTCTTTTAGCAGTAAACAAAAAAGTCTCTAATTTATAAATGCATAGGAATGCAATGCAATATGAGAATGCAAGAGCATGCACTATTTGTATTTTTGTTTAGAGGTCAAAATCTGTCATTGTTGGCAGATTGGATCCCTAAATTTCCTTAAATGTGAAGGTGACATTTGGAGAAAAAAATTTAGATGTCAACAAGTAACTTGCACAGAGCTATGTAACAAGAAGAAAACATAACACTTTAAATCTAACCCATCACAACAAACGGGAAAGCAGATTGATTGAAATCACATCACTAGCGACATGATTTTAACTTGCGCATGATCACATCACATGAAAATGAAACTCACTCTTGTTGTGTTCAATATGTTATTGAGTCATTTTAGGAATTGTTATTCCCTTAATTTAGGATAAGAAATACTCAAAAGAACCTACGATCTGGCTAAACAACCTTTTCTTTTAATGTCCCTTGAAGATGAACACAATAATTCTCAAAGAAGTAGAAGTAGAAAGAAATATGAGCCATATTCAGAAAAGTATTACGAGGACAAGAACTGAAAAGAAAAAAAGAAAAAGAAGAAGAAAGGACTCGTACCATGTTCTGCTGGTCTTTGTGAGATGCCAGAGATGGGGACAAGAGTTAAAAATAATCTTAACTTTGTTATTCATGCCAAGATCTTTGGAGAGAGAAAATCTTTCACATTATTCATTAATGACACTAAATTTCTTCATCTATCCAGGAAAAGGAAAGGGAAAAGGAAAAGAAAATGAAACTAAATAAGAAAGAAAGAAAAAAAAAACATCTGAGGACGTAAATGCATAGACCTATTCCTAAGGGATAACCTCAAAATCATATCCACAAATATATCAACAACAATTTCTTGCGGCCCCCGTATTTAGTTCAATGGTGTTTTCCTTGAATGGTTTTCTTCCTCTATAAATTGCGATGGGCAATCAAAAACTCTTTACATCTCAGAGGACCTGAAACTCTCTCTTTCTCTCTGTCTCTCTCTCTCTCTCGCCCCTTTTTGTTCCTTGATAAACTCCATTTCTCCTCAGGTCCCTGTATCTTTCCTCCCCTCCATTTATGCCAAGTTATCTTGCACCCTTCCGTTCATTGATTTTTGAGGAGTTCCTTTTCAAGGACAAGACAAAATGCCGGCTGCCGTAGTACATAGTCATGGCGGCGATGACTCGGAGTTTGAAGCTAAGGTCACGATCTATGTGATCATATGTGTGATCATTGCCGCATTCGGAGGGCTTATGTTCGGTTATGACATCGGAATTTCAGGTTTAACTTACTCTTTTCCTGATCATTATTTCGTTTGAATATTTGTTCCTCTCTAGAAAAAAAGATTTAAATTGGCGGTCCAAAAAATTGTTCACGGGGATCTACTCAGGTGACGGACATAAAGTGCACCTTATTTTAGGGTTGACCCTCCAAACAAATATTGTTCTAAAGTACTATAAACGTCTCTTTTACTTGGTAAACTAATCCTATGTTGCCTCCAAGGCTACAAAGAAATAACCATATGACTGCAATTTTTTTTCAAGGGGGGACAAAAGTTTATTTTGCCTGATTTTCGGAATATAACTTCTAATAATTTAAAATTTCATTATAATTTTTAAAAAATGATAAAGCACAATCGTCTTTCTTCACGCATTAGTGTCTGTATCTTTTGCTAGTATCTTATAAGAAATGCTTTTATTATATGAAAAGGGCGAAGATTGAAACATCATAGATGGTAATATACTTAAATAAAATGTTTAATTTAACCTCTGTTAATTAATTTTAATAAAACACAGGAGGTGTTACATCCATGGATGACTTCCTGAAGAAGTTCTTCATGAACGTGTACCAGAGGAAGCAGCATGCCCGTGAAAACAACTACTGCAAATATAATAACCCGCTTCTGCAGCTCTTCACGTCATCGCTCTACCTCGCTGCTCTCGTGGCCAGCTTTGTCGCCTCAAGGGTGTGCACGAAGATGGGCCGGAAGCCGACCATGCAGTTCGCGTCGATCTTCTTCCTTATCGGCGTCGGGCTTCAGGCCGGCGCCCTCAACATCGTGATGCTTGTGTGCGGACGGATCATGCTCGGCATAGGTGTCGGTTTTGCCAATCAGGTAGAAATATTAGCCAATCAGGGTAGACATCTTTTAAATTTTCTGAGGCAAAACCAGTTGAGATTCAAATGGCAAGTACATATGAGCAATAAGAGCATGAAATACCATAAAAACAAATTTGTGTAAAGCAACAACAGTAATGCTCTTGTCAACCTTCACATATGGTTTCTAAGATATATTTTTGCTGGCTAAGAATGTTTCCGATTCTTTGCAGGCAGTGCCTCTATTTCTATCAGAATTAGCACCAGCCAAGATGAGAGGAGCGCTCAACATATGCTTCCAGCTCTTCATCACCATGGGGATCTTGGCCGCCGGCCTCATCAACTACAGCACCTCCAAAATCCACCCCCATGGATGGCGCATCTCCCTTGGCTTCGCCGTGGTCCCCGCCGTCATCCTCCTCATTGGGTCCTTTGCCATCTGCGAGACCCCGACCAGCCTCATTGAGCGAAAGAATCTCGATGAGGGCAAGGCCACCCTCAAGAAGATCCGGGGCACCGACAATGTCACCGCCGAGTTCGAGTCCATCGTGGCTGCAAGCGAGGTGGCCCGCCAGGTCAAGAACCCTTTCAGCAAGCTCATGAAGCCCTCGAGTCGCCCCCCGCTCGTCATCGCAATCCTGCTCCAGGTGTTCCAGCAGTTCACCGGGATCAACGCCATCATGTTCTACGCGCCCGTCCTCTTCCAGACGGTCGGGTTCGGCAACAACGCGTCGCTGCTCTCAACAATAATCACGGGTCTCGTCAACGTGTTCAGCACGCTGGTCTCGATCTACACGGTTGACTGGGCGGGAAGGAGGCTCTTGCTCCTCGAAGCTTGTGTTCAGATGTTCCTCAGTCAGGTGAAGAAAATTCTACAAGTGATTTATTTTAGTCCTATGTTCATTTGGATAGTCCCACGATACCACAAGCTGACAGTGACATTATGCTATTATGCTGCAGATTGTGATTGCCTTGATCCTCCTGATAGACCTGAAGCCCACAGGCTCATTGAACCACGTGGAAGCCCTAATTGTGGTCACCCTGGTGTGCGTATTCGTGATGGGATTCGCGTGGTCGTGGGGCCCACTAGGGTGGCTCATCCCGAGCGAGACGTTCCCCCTCGAGACCCGGAGCGCCGGGTTCGCGTTCGCCGTGAGCACCAACATGCTCTTCACCTTCATCATCGCCCAAGCCTTCCTGTCGATGTTGTGCAACATGAAGGCCGGGATCTTCTTCTTTTTCGCGGCGTGGATCTTGATCATGGGGATGTTCACGCTCTTGTTCTTGCCGGAAACGAAGGGCGTCCCCATAGACTCGATGGTCGATAAGGTATGGAAGCAACACTGGTTTTGGCAGCGGTACATGACCGATGTGAACGAGGAGCAAATGGAGCAAGTGCATCCGCATGTGAAGTAAGCTACACAAGGATTCACATGAAGGTGGGCCGGGACTAGAGGCGAAGTCATACGCATTCGACCGTATGTGAAGAGTAAACGTACATAATTGTTGACCTAAACCTTGTTAGAATATTTAGATAATAAATCACAAATTCACCAGCAAGCTTAACTTTTAGAATCGGTTCAGACTCTTAATTACCTTTCCAATTACTTCTCTTCATCCATTGGTCTTAGAATAAAGATCAGCCTAGGTGTGAGGAGGAGCATACATAACCTGTTTTGGTCATGTTTAATTTAATGCATTTTCTTCGGACCAAAATAGCTTCACATAGCTATACAAAGGTGAGGTTTGTCTCAATTTTGCCACATCTCGATATTATCCAAATATTCGAAATGATTGGACAACCGTTCACTTTTGAAGTTTAACTAGTTTTTTTCTTCTCAATGTTAAATTTATTCAAATTGAACGGACACTCCTTATCTATTCAAACATCAACTAGATCTCATTAATATGCATGTTTTGAATCTGTAATCCGTTAATATGAGATATCGTGTAAGAGAAAAATAAGACATTTTTATAGTGATAATGTATTATAATTATAAAGGAGAATATCATATCGGTGCTATAATGTTAAGTTTTTCAAGCACATAAAATATAAACAAAAAAAGATGATTTTTCAGTGTACAGTAATCAAAGCTATATCTAAAATAATTTATGTTCAAAAAGTGAAAAATAAAAATAAGTAAAGTATAAGGATGTGTGTTTTAGCTAATTTGTTAAATAATTTATTGCGAGTTTGAAGATTTCTAGATAATCTCAGTGCTTTATTAAAATTAGAGTAACCAAAGTCATTTATTCCGTTTAATCTCATTATGATTAAAAGAAAATTTATATAAATCATGTTATCAATTAAGTAATATATAAAAATTCTTTTTACTCTGCGAAGTTGTTTGCTCGGTGTATTTTTTATTACACTAAATCAATTTACATAGATACAAGCATTTATGCTTTAATTAGGAATAATATCTTTTATCAGCAACATGTATATTTATAGGGATTTGAATTCTTTTTTTTCTAGGTTAACTTTGTCTGTAACTAATTTGATTTTAAATATTAATCAAGTGAAATTTATTTATGTGATTAAATTATCTTACTAAAAATCACAAAAATATTTAAAAAATTAAAGACTTTTTATCAATTGAGATAGACCAAAACGAAATATGCTATATTTGAAATCCTAAATGTGATCATTTTAAATGACAGAAATTTATTTCTTTTACGTGAGATGACATGAGGTATAGTTTCAAATTATAAATAATATTTTTCTGAAATGCAGCATAATATTTCAAAGGGGAATGTGCACAAACAATATTAAAATTTATAACGAAAGTGCAATTGAGTTTTAAAACTTTCAAATAGTACAATCAAATTTTAAAACTTGTCAAATTTGTATAATGAAGTCACTCCATTGACTATGTTCGAGCTTGCTAATGGAAGAAGTTGACGTGAGTTTTTTCTTTCTCAAGATACATGGCACCATTTTAACACCCACCAAATGTCACATTAGGAAAAAAGAACTTGAACATTTAAAAAGAAAAAAAGAAAGAGTTGAAAAGGTCTGAGAAGAAAAAGAAGCAAAAAAAGACATAAAGAAATTATATGAATTAAAGAAATAAAAAAAGCTAACAATCTGAAGCCACCTGACCATAAACTCTTCTGCAATGTCTCCACTACTTCCAGTGATCAGCCTCACCACCGATCGCCCAAGATCCGATTCCCACCATCAACCGCCACGGGCCGCCTCACTACCCTCTCAACCATGGGCGGTTCACGACCACCAAACCAAGCTTAACGTTACCACCCGCAATATCAACCTCAACCACCATCATACTCGACTCACCACTCTCAAAGTCTCTTTGTGACATCAAGAAAATTCTTGCATCAATTACTATGTAGGAATTTGAAGACAATAAATGTCCAAAGTGGAAATTTCAATTGGTTATTAGTATTGTATTAGAAGGTCCAAATTGTATTTTTCATAACCATAGTTATTGGAAAGTGATTCCATTAGGATTAATGAAAATTTGCCCTTGGGTCAATTACTTAGAGTGACGGTAATTGATTTTCATGCATAATAGTTGTGAAGGGGACTTATATGCTCCGAAATTATAAAGTTGATGATTTTCAAGTTTTGCATTTACAGAGTTGTGATTCTCTTGATGTATAGTAATTTTTGCAAAATATTTTGATAAGTTCAAAATATTTTTCTAATTTATTTGTAATACAAAAGGTCATTGATTTCTTTATTTACATACTAATTACTTAACAAAATATTTACCTTGGATTAAGCCTTTGGTTTCTCTTTGATGGGCACGCACATTTCTTCATTTTTCTTACCGGATATTCTAAATCCCATGCTATTAGTGAGACATCGAATTTGGTCAAGTACAAAATTATGTATTACATCATCTATGTTAACCTTAACACATTAATGCTTTGATGACTCACCCACCTAACTTGGTCAAAGAAGAAGTCATCTCTCTCTCATTTGAATCAAAATATCTCCTTGTAGCTAATTTTATTAGGCTACTTATACCCTAACTACTCATTTAAGGCAATTTGAAGCATTTGTATTGGAATACACGTTATTCTACTTTCTCACCTAATGATTTTAATTCAGGGACATTTATTAATTTAGTCTTGGTTAATCACTCTTATCCCTTATAAAACATATCTTGGCATTGTAATCGGATCTTCAAGAGTTTTCAAGTTTCAAAAGTAGAAGTCCCCACTTCATTAATCTTCAACTTTTAACTTTTCCTCGACTTTTGTTTTCAAATTCCGCAAGTAAAAACGAAGGTCCCACACTCGTGTTATTAAAGTTTCTCTCTCAAATGTTTCAAAGTGTTGACAAGGTGAGTGATTGAATTCCACTACTTTTTACTTATGGGTTTTGTCGTTTTAAAAACAAGAATTGTTGATTCTCGGTCTTGTTTATTTTGTTTGAAGGTAACTAAAGCTTCAAGTTGTCAAGTTCTATTCAAAATAAGTAAAGACTCTAGAAGTTGGGTAAGGTTAATCTACTTAATACTTTGAATTTGGTTAGTTGATGCTTATTAATTTAGTTGAATTTGATGTTAAGTACAAGTAAGCCCTAATAATGGCATGTTGAGATATAATATTGATTTAAATTATTTTAATGAGTTCTTGCCTAAAAGGCGTTTGATTTATGTTGATTTTGTTGGAACTAGTATTAACACCTAGAGGGGGGGTGAATAGGTGTATAGGAATTTTATGCGCAAGCAATAACAATCTTTTGCAATTTATAAACTGAAATTAAATAGAGAGAGTAGAGAAGATTACAAACTCAGTTTATAGTGGTTCGGCTTTAGACAAGTCTACGTCCACTCTCCGGTCGATCAGCCAATCGGCTGTATTTCACTATATGATCAACGGTGATTACACACTCTCGAGTGTTTGTACTCGGTGATGATCTGTCTCACTAAGTCACTCTCTTTTTGTAAAACACCTAGATCACTCAAATGTGCACTATGAACAACAGTTGAAGAATTGAATCAGCTTTGGAATAATGTTCATCTATCTATCCCCTAAGTCTCAACCTACCCTTAAATACTCTCCAAGCCACACTACGACCGTTGGCTCTTTCCTTGAGAGTTTAGTCTTCCCTTTCTTGGACAGACTTTATAAGGCAAGTCTTTTTGACCGTTGAGGGTAGATCAGATCCCCTTAGATTCTGTTCGCCCATACAACCAGAATCCGGGCTTCCATAAGTACTCTATTCTTCATTGGAAGTTGCTCATTAATTGATCCTGTCAATCAGATTAGTATAACAGAATCAACATCAAAAAGGTAAGTGAAATACTCTACCGTTGGTGATCTTATCGTGTAGGTCCATCTTAAGTCTGATGGTCTTAAGTTTTGAATCAGCCTAGATTTTCAGTCTGGTTCGTTCAGACTTAAAATCTCAGTCTGATTCATTCAGACCTAAAACTCGATCTGGTATGGTCAGACTTAAACTCAGTCTGGTACGGTCAGACTCTTAGACATCTTATGCTTTATCTTCTACAACAAGTAGACTTTAAAGCCTATGTCATTTTGTGTCCTTTTTCTTCAAGAGATTGATATATAAATATCATTCATAAGCTATTTTGTTAGCATCAAAACTAGGAGTTTTCTCAACAATCTCCCCCTTTTTGATGGTGACAAAACATCTTATACATATGGCTTAATGTCCCTGCAAAATATGGTTAAATAGAGCATGTTTCCAACTATTCTGCCCAACTCATAAGTATAGCTCATATCAACCCTGCATAACATAATTACAGCTCAACAAGATACAGACTTTATCAGTACTGTGTGATCAGCCAATAAGAAAATATCATCAGTCATTTATCATGCATTAACACAATGATAAATCCAACTGTCATCCAACTACTGTCATGCATCAACACAATGATAACATCAACACAATGATAAATCCATCAAAATTCAATCAAAAAGCCATATCTATCAAAAAGCCATACTACTCCCCCTTTTTGTCAACTTCAAAAAGAGTTAGTCAGTTCAAAAAGATCTTTTTAAGTGGTTTTCTTGTTTGGGGTTCGAACAAGGGTGAAATCCTCCATATCTGATGCAGACTTCTCAATCCTGTCAATACACTGATTATGTCTTCTCGAGAGTTTCCAGTTTGTTATTGAAGGAGGTTTCCATATGTACCTGCCGATCCCTGATTTCTGTTAAAAGTTCTAAGATCTTCTGATAATCAGCATTCCCAGATGAAGCTGCAGGAACTTGAATGTCAATATTTTCATAATGATGCTCCCCCTGAGTTGATGCTTCATTCTGTCCTTGTTGCCCCTCTTTTTCTCTATCCTTATCTCCTTCTTCTTCTTGTTCTTCTTCTGCTTTTGTTTCTTCTGCTTCTTCTGGCTCATCCATTTCTTCATATTCTGCATTCTTCTCATTTTTTGTGCGGAGAATGTGTTCTGCATGTGTTTCTACCTCTGGTTCAGACATTCTCTGAGAATTTTGACGCATATTTGCCAGAATTGCGAAGATGCTTTCTTCTTCATCTATCAATAGGAGTTGTCTTCTCCTTTTAGAACTTAGCTCAGCAGCAGCTGATTCTTTGCCTTTTCTTTTTGCTGTCTCTGCTATAGCCAATTCCTTTTCTTTTCTTCTCCATGTCTCTGCAACATCCTTCAGTCTCATCTTATTGATTATTTTCATATCAATGATCATTGTTGGAAGAGTTTTAGTACTGAATCTTCTGGGTATATCTATCTTAAGATGATCAAAGATTCTTGTGACTAAAGCTCCATAGGGTAGCTGTCCTTTGTCCTTTGAGACTGTTCGATACATATGCAATATGATTGTGTGAGGCAGTGAGAACAGTACTCCTCTTTCAATTGCCCACATTAGTTTGGCCTCAAATTTCGATACATCAGTCTTGGATGATGCTTTTGGACGAATGCAGCTGATAATGATCTTGTGCAAAATAGTTCTTGCAGACGTTAGAAGAGGATAAGTTATAGTGGCCCTTACAGACTTTGTGAGAAACTTACAGACTATTTCATAAGGGACATCTATTGGCCTGAATGCTCCTCTCTCAACATTTATAATGTCAACAAGAGTATCTGAACTAACTTCATAGAACCTGTCATTCACACTGAATTGCATTTTGTCTGGAGATAGAAATGTCAAATTCGAGTAAAAATATGCTGTTAATTCAGGATAAACAGCAGTAGAATCAGTGCAAAATTTGTCCATCTGTAATTTTTCAAAGCATTCTCGCAGATTTACATCAGTAGCATCCAAATAATCAAAATCAACAATCATATGGTTCATGACTCCTCGATCCAACAGATTGTTAAAGAAAGTCTTGTGTTCTTTGGATCGAAATAATTTCCCAGTTGTGTTTCGGACTACAGCAGCTATTCCCATTCTTACTTCAAAATTTCTGTAGATCGTTTCATCATCTTCCTTCACCTTATCTTTGCTTCTCCCTGTATCACTAACTCATTCTCTACGAGTAGATGACGATTCTGCAGCATGTACTGCTTGAATGAGACGGAATTCATTCGCAAACCCATTCTGTCTCAAGAAAAACAGTTTGACATCTTCCCTGACATTTCTCCGGACTAACTTCTCATATCTCCTCATAATTACATGAGGACTTTCAGTGGGTGTCGGTAGAGTTAATCCAGACGTACCTCTACAGAGACATTCCTTTCTTCAGATTGTGAGCGGAGAGTTCTTGGAGATTCCTCATAATCTTCTTGATTTCTTTGAGGAGAAACTCTTGGAGATTGTCCTTGAGTATCTTCGGAAGTCTATGTTAGGTCGAAATGTGTCTGCCCTCCTTCGATTCTCCTTCCTCCTTTCCAGCAACCCTGTTTGATCTTCTTCTAGGAGATGGAGATCTTGATCTGGATATGGAGGATCTCGAGGCCATGTTCGGCGAAGATTGATTTAGAAAGCGTTTTTCTCAGTTAGGGTTTGTAAACAAACGTTCTGGAGAGTGGTGAGGAAAAGACTCGAGTTTTGGATGTTTTTATACCCTTGTTAGGAGAACAAGTGAATAGTCGCAACTCAAAACAAATTAAAATGGCAGTTATTCTAAATTTAACAAGAATATTCAATCGTTATAGAAATATGCCAGAAGATATGCAAATCAATCAATCAGATCAAAAACTTACTAAAATAATTACCATAATTCAATAAGGAAATAACACACCATATCATTATTTCCTTTTTCATTGACCCGACGATTTCTACTGTCAGACTTTGTCCTATTCTCATAGAATTTATAAGAAAGGGTTAATAATATTTAAACACCCACATATTGAAACGAATGTACCTTTGTCCAGCGGCTTTGTGAAGATATCTGCTAATTGATTCTTAGAATCAATGAATTCCACATAAATATCTCCCTTTTGCACATGGTCTCTAATAAAGTGATGTTTGATCTCAATGTGCTTTGCCCTGGAATGTAAAATTGGATTCTTGGTGAGGTTTATGGCACTCGTATTATCACATCTTATTTCTGTGCAGCATTCTTCCTTCTCATAGTCTCTTAGTTGCTATCTCATCCACTGAATCTGTGAATAACAGTTTCCAAGTGCTACATATTCTGCTTCTGCTGTTGATAGAGCCACAGTATTCTGCTTTTTGGAAAACCATGAAACTAGCATTTTTCCCAGAAGTTGGCATGTTCCTGAAGTACTCTTCCTGTCTACTTCGCATCCTGCTAAATCTGCATCTGAGTAGCCAAGAAGAGTAAAATCTGTTTCCTTTGGATACCATAGCCCTAAGTTTGGATAAGTGGCTATATACTTAATTATACGTTTAACAGAAAAAAGATGTGAATCTCTAGGATCTACTTGAAACCTCGCACAAAGACAAACACTATATAGAATATCTGGTCTAGATGCAGTAAGATAGAGAAGAGAACCGATCATGCTTCTATAATTCTTTTGATCAACCTTCTTCCCCTTTTCATCCTGATCAAGTTTGATGGTGGTCGCCATTGGAGTTTCTGTCCTCTTGCAGTTCTCCATTCCGAATTTTTTAATCAAGTCTTTGGCGTACTTCTCTTGATTGATAAAAGTTCCACGTTTCGTTTGATTAACTTGAAGTCCTAGGAAGAATGTCAGTTCTCCCATCATGCTCATTTCAAATTCTTCCTGCATAGACTTTGAGAAGATCTTGCACAAGTGCTCATTAGATGAACCAAAAATAATATCATCTACATAGATTTGTACCAGCAGAATATCTTTATCTTCCTTCTTAATGAACAAGGTTGTATCTACCATTCTTTTTCTGAATTTGTTATCTAGTAGAAACTTGCTCAATCGTTCATACCAAGCTCGAGGAGCCTGTTTCAGACCATAAAGTGCCTTTTTAATTTGTATACATGGTCGCTTTCTTGATTCCTCGAATCCGGGTGAGGCTGTTCTACAAACACTTCTTCTTTGATAAACCCATTCGAAAAGCACTTTTCACGTCCATTTGATATAGCTTGAAATTTTGATAGCAAGCATAAGCAAGTAATAGTCTCGATTGCTTCTAGTCTTGCAACCGGGGCATAGGTTTCATCATAATCTATTCCTTCGATTGAGAATAACCTTTTGCCACGAGCCTTGCCTTGTTTCGGTGACTTTTCCAAGTTCATTAACTTTGTTTCTGAAAATCCATTTGGTTCCAATGATTGTTCGTCCTTTTGGTTTGGGTACCAATTCCCATACATCATTTCTCTTGAACTATTGAAGCTCTTCTTGCATTGCTTCTATCCAGCTTTCATTTTCCAGTGCTTCATCAATTCCTTTGGGTTCAATTTCAGAGATCAGTGCAACAATACCGTGTCCTTTTTGTTTCTTGATCTGGTTTGAATCCCTTCGTTGATGTTTCCAATCACAAGCTCCCTAGGATGACCGGACTTATGCTTCCAGTTTCGTTTGGAACTTCATTATTATCGAATCTTCGCGATGCGAAGTATCAAGCTGAGTTAGTCGTTCTTCATGAGTTGCTTTTTTGATGTTTTTTCGGGAAGATTCTCGCTTCTTTGTTGAGACCAAATCTTTCGGTAGCTGCATTTGATTCGATTCTTCATTTATTGAACTGCTTCTGTTTTGAAACTTCTTTCTCCGAAACTTTACGTTCATGGATTCTTCCACTATCTGAGTGTTCTTGTTGAACACTCTGTATGCTTTACTAGAGTTTGAATAGCCCAGAAACATACCTTCATCTGACCTTTCTTTAAATTTACTAGGTTGATGATTAACATTTTTAAGGATATAGCATGGACAACCAAATATTCGAAAATAGGAAACAATAGGTTTTCTTTCTTTGAAAATCTCATAAAGGGTTTTCTCAAGAATTGGTCTAAGAAATACTCTGTTAATAATATGGCAAGAAGTAGAAACTGCTTCTGCCTAGAACCGAGTTGCCACCTTGCTTTCTATAAGCAATGTTCTGGCCATTTCCTGCAAAGACCTATTCTTTCTTTCCACAACTCCATTTTGTTATGGAGTGTAAGGAGATGAAAATGTATGCTGTATACCATTTTTGTCACAAAAGTTTGAGAAGTCTTGATTCTCAAATTCTCCCCCATGATCTGTTTTGATACTTGAAATAGAGTAACCTTTTTCATTTTGGATTCTCTTAGCAAATGTTGAGAAATATGAGAAGGTATCTTCTTTATTTGCTAGAAAATATACCCATGTGAATCGAGAGTAATCATCTACTATCACAAGACGGTATTTCTTACCTCCAATGCTTTGGGTTCTAGTTGGTCCAAATAAGTCCATGTAAAGAAGCTGTAACACACGATTAGTAGAAATTTGTTTTATAGATTTGAAAGAGCTTCTTACCTGTTTTCCCAGTGTACATGCAAAGCAAAGCTCTGTTTTCTTGTAACTTAGTGACGGCAAGCCACGAACAAGCTTTTTGCTGGCAAGCTTGGAGATTTGTTTCATGCTGACATGCCCAAGTTTGCGGTGCCACATATCTGCTTCATCTTGGACTGATAATAGACATTTCGCAGTATCTTCATTTATGTCCAGAAGATAAATGTTCCCATGTCTTCGTCCAATAAAAGTCGTGAAGAGTCATTGCTTGTTCAGAACATAGGTTCTCTTTGAAGTTTATTCGAAGCCGGCATCACATAACCGGGCCGATGCTCGAAGATTATAGTTTAATCCTTTGACCAGAGAAACGTTGTTGATGATTAAGCTACCGATCTTGACAATTCCCAGTCCTATAATGTTTCCTTTGGTGTTTCTTCCAAACGAAACTATTCCTCCCTTGATTCTGTCGTATCCAATGAACATCTTTGAATTTCCTGTCATATGTCTTGAACATCCACTGTCCAAATACCATTTCTTCTTACTTTTGAAACTTACCTGCAATGTTTACAAATACTCATTTTTTCTTTGGTACCCAAATTTTCTTGGGTCCATTGAAGTTAGTAGTATAAGCTTTTTCTATCCATTTCTTTTGAACAGGTCTCTAGACTTTAGGACATTTGTTTTCAAAGTGTTCTCTTTCTCCACAGTTAGAACATTTGAGATTGTTTCTACCAATAGGTCTTACAAAATTGTTTTTGAAATGATTTCTATAAGCTTGTCGAGGAGGTCTTTGTCTTATTCTTTCCTTGACTTTATGAAAATCAATCAGGGAATCATTTTCCTTATAAAAACCAAGTCCAGACTTATCATAATAAGGAATTTGAATGGAAAGTATATGCTGTAGAGTTTTTGACCCTTTAGAAAATTTTGTGGTAATATCTAGGAATTCCTTTTTGAAAGAATCATTCTCCTTTTGTAAAGAATTTCAATTTTCCTTTGTTTCCAAAAGTTCATTTTTAATAGATTCATTCTCATTTAATAGAAACTCTCGATTTTCCTTTATTTCCAAAAATTCCTTTTTGAAATCATCCATTTTTCCTTTCAAAGAAACGTTCTATTGATTCAACTTGTAATTTTCCTTTTTTAATTTGGAGATCCTTTTCAGAGTAGATTTTAGATTAGAACAAAGCTCATTTATATAATGTGAAACTTCTATAGGGATCTCAGAATGATTTACCTCGATCTCTCTGTCTGAGTCTGTGCCTGAATCAGTTTCAGAGTCTGAGTCTGAGTGTGCCATAAGATAGATGTTTCCATATTCGTTTTCACTATCCTTGACTTCTGTGTCACTCCATGTTTCAACTTTGAGAGCCTTCTTGTACTTCTCGAATTTTCCTTTGTTCTTTTTGAGTTTGGGACAATTCTGTTTAATATGTCCGTTTTTCTTACACTCAAAGCAAATTACATCCTTGGTATAATCATCCTCGTCATCGTTTTGTGTTGCCCATTGTATGCATTTTGTTTCCGTTGTTGAACTTCCTGCCTTTTCTGTTTAATTTCTTTACCTTTTTGATCAACAGTGCAAGTTTCTCGTCGTCCAGTTCTTCCTCAGAATCTGTATCATCAGAATCAGTGTTAGACTTAAGAGCAAGGGATTTTTTACCTCTGGATTCCACTTCTTCGTTCATTTGTTCTGCCTTATAGGACTCGTAGAGTACCAACGAGCTCATCGACGTTAGAGGTGAAATTCGCGAGTTTTCTCGATAGATGTTTTCACATTGTTCCATTCTTTTGACAGTCCTCTCGAAGTTTGTTGACCTTCATTGGTCTAGGAACAGCTGTCCTTGATATGCTAATCCGTTTACAATTTCGTAAAATGACCGAACATATCTCCTATGGATTCTCCATGCTTCATCTTAAAAGATTCGTATTGACCAAGTAATATGTTTACTTTGGTCTCCTTGACTCGATCAGTTCCTTCATATGTCACATGTAGTCTGTCTTATACTTCCTTTACTGTATCACAAGAAGATATACGATTATACTCATTAGGTGATAAAGCACAATATAGAGAGTAAATAGCCTTTGCATCAATAGTTTGTCTCTTTGTTATCTCTTCTGGAGAGAGAGTGGCTGATGGTTCTGTTTCTTTTCCATCGGTACTCTTTGACATTTTTCTGGTGTTATCAGTGGGCTCAATTCCCCTATTAACCACATCCCATTCCAGTGGATCTTTCGACCTGAGAAAAGCCTTCATTTTATTCTTCTAGATATTGTAATCCTTGCCGTTGAAGTATGGTGGACGAGTGCTGCTCTGCCCCTCAATTAAACCTGGTGCAAGATTACCAGCCATAGAGGATCTTTAACTCAGAAGTAACAAACACTTCAAGATCTCGAGCACGAAGCTCTGATACCAATTGTTGGAACTAGTATTAACACCTAGAGGGGGGTGAATAGGTGTATAGGAATTTTATGCGCAAGCAATAACAATATTTTGCAATCTATAAACTGAAATTAAATAGAGAGAGCAGAGAAGATTGCAAACTCAGTTTATAGTGGTTCGGCTTTAGACAAGCCTACGTCCACTCTCCGGTCGACAAGCCAATCGACTGTATTTCACTATATGATCAACGGTGATTACACACTCTCGAGTGTTTGTACTCGGTAATGATTTGTCTCACTAAGTCACTCTCTTTTTGTAAAACACCTAGATCACTCAAATGTGCACTATGAACAACAGTTGAAGAATTGAATCAGCTTTGGAATAATGTTCATCTATCTATCCCCTAAGTCTCAACCTACCCTTAAATACTCTCCAAGCCACACTACGACCGTTGGCTCTTTCCTTGACAGTTTAGTCTTCCCTTTTTTGGACAGACTTTATAAGGCAAGTCTTTTTGACCGTTGAGGGTAGATCAGATCTTCTTAGATTCTGTTCGCCCATACAACCAGAATCCGGGCTTCCATAAGTACTCTATTCTTCATTGGAAGTTGCTCATTAATTGATTATGTCAATTAGATTAGTATAACATAATCAACATCACAAAGGTAAGTGAAATACTCTATCGTTGGTGATCTTATCGTGTAGGTCCATCTTAAGTCTGATGGTCTTAAGTTTTGAATCAGCCTAGATTTTCAGTCTGGTTCATTCAGACTTAAAATCTCAGTCTGATTCATTCAGACTTAAAACTCGATCTGGTATGGTCAGACTTAAAACTCAGTCTGGTACGGTCAGACTTAAAACTCAGTCTGGTACGGTCAGACTCTTAGACATCTTATGCTTTATCTTCTGCAACAAGCAGACTTTAAAGCCTATGTCATTCTGTGTCCTTTTTTTTCAAGAGATTGATATATAAATATCATTCATAAGCTGTTTTGTTAGCATCAAAACTAGGAGTTTTCTCAACAGATTTGTACAAAATCAATTATTGGGTCTAGGACTAGATAGTGACCTGTGACAATTAATTAAAGGATCCAACAGTCACCTTCATAGTGGATTCCGCAAAAAGATCATCATTAGCAGCAGATTAGACTTGGAAAAATTCGTATGGACAACGTCGAGCCGAAGCCAAGCTATGAAGAATAGGTATACTTGGAAATCTCTTACTCTAGCACACATGTTTGTGTCTTAAGATTGTGGGTTTAGGTACTTACAACTCTTATATTGCGCAATAGCATAGTACAGTTTTATAGAGTCTCAGTTGAGAAAGTTTGCAATGTACATAATCAGTTATTAAATCTAGAACTAGAAAGTGAACCATGACAATCAATTAAAGATTTCAACAGTTAACTTCATAGTTGTGACATCATCAATTTGAACCCCTATTTCAGATAAGGGCCAATCATGCAAGCTATTTTCACAACATTCCAAGCTTGACGCCGATCTGATTCATTTATCTTGTTTAAATGCACACGCAAAAGTGTAAACACATCAACCCCAATCCGTAAAAGAAGGGGACCATGGGATGCATGACTTTTAAACACACTATTTGTATTACATCAAGTTTACATTACAAGCTCGATTTTTCTTTCTAGGCTATTACATACAAAAAGTTGGGTTTCCTTAGCTCCACTACTACCATGACTATCCAAAATTGGAAACCATTTCTACTACTAGCTGGTACTAAGGATTGGAGTCCATCCTATTAGACGTTGTCCTACTACTTGGGTACATTGGCCCCTTAAAATCATGAAGGGGGCCGATGAAGTCTTAGTCAAACTAGACGTACTAAGCATCATAACGGTGATGGACCAACTCAATCCATCCCTTGTCAATCCGAATGGTAGTAGTATACTTCCGATATGTTATTCTAGCTTTGTTATGTATTACAAGGAGACCAAAGCGTACAAAGGAGAGTTAACCATACTTACAAACTTGTAAAGGTAAATGAGTGAGTCTTGGGAACTCAATAAGTAAAACTCTCAACTCTTGGTTAGTAAAATATTTCTTTCTTAAGAACTAGCTAGAACATCTCATGCAAACAATGTTTGATGGCAGAATGATAACAATTCAAATGCTACACCATGAGTATTACAAGAGTCTTACTTACTCAACCTTTGACAGAACACATGTAAGCCAAACTTAAGCATAACCGGCACTCATGCGATTCACTTAACATTGTCCTACCTCAACCAGGCCCTCTTGGCTCAACCGAGGCTTTCGGCTTCATGTTGGGCTTCTTGGCTCAACCAGGGCATCTCGGCTCAATCGAGGCTTTTCAAGGCTAGCTTCTCGAGGCTTCCGAGCTTAACCCACGCATCCCATTGTGTAGGGGCACTTTCATCCACTTCACGAGGTGATGGTTCTTATTCTTCATTAAGTGATCATATGTATGCTATAGTAGCCGATTCTTATTTTTTTCCTACAACCAACACTTCCATGGCCCAATAAGGGCGTGCTCATACATAATTATGTGTGCTATGCTTTCTATGACCCGATTGTAATGATGCCATGAATGAATCTAAGCTTGAGGTTTAGCTCAATTGTCAAGTATCAAAGATCTTATGACAGGGTGGAATGGGATTTTCTATGCAATTGTATGAAACAAATGGGGTTTGATGAGAAATGGGTTCTTATGATCCAATACTGTATTTTCTCAGTATCCTTTAGCATATGTATTAATGGAGAATGCAGTGAGTACTTTGCACCAATTAGAGGGATCGGACAAGGGGATCCACTCTCACCTTACCTCTTTATGATCATGGCTAAAGCTCTCTCCTCCCTAATATCTAAAGCTATGTTTGAAGGAAGCTTAAAAGGCATCCAATTGAACACCCACTGCCCAGCACTTTCTCACTTGCTATTTGCAGATGATGCAATATTCTTTTTGAATGCTATCATTCAAGAGGTAGAGCACTTATCAAACACCCTGAATCAATATTGCTATGCATTAGGCCAGCTGGTGAACCTTAACAAGTCAGTCATTTTCATAGAAAGAAGTTATTCCAGTCCTTAAAGCAAAATATAGCGGCTGTCCTGAGAGTTCCAATTATCAAGAAAACAGGAAAGTACTTAGGAATACTCTCAGACTGGGGCCAAACAAAAAAAACAACTTTTCTCGTGGATCCTAGCACAGGTGGACAAGAAACTGGTAGGGTGGAAGGAAAGATTAATATCTAAGGTGGGTAAGGAGATTTTTATCGAAACAGTAATCTAAGCCCTCCCTCAATTTGCAATGTCAATTTTTAAAATCCCACTTTTGATATGTCAAGCAATTGAAAAGCGAATTTCCTATTTTAGTGGAAGCAAAATGCCTTGAGAAAGGGTATCCAGCAGTTGAAAAGCGAATTTCCTATTTTTGGTGGAAGCAAAATGCCTTGAGAAAGGGTATCCACTAGAAACATTGGGACAAATTAAAAGAAAGGAAAGACTATGGGGGCCTCGGCTTTAGAGATCTTGTGGACTTCAATAGAGCAATGATGGGAAACAGGCTTGGCAATTTATAAAGTACCCGAACACTTTGTGGGGCAAAATTTGTTAGGGAATTTACTTCCTTAGAGGGGATTTTTGGTCAGTGACAAAAGGAAACATGCCTTCATAGGGGTGGCAAAGCCTACTAGAGGGAAGGGAGATGATTGCACCAAATGTTAAATGGGTTGTCGGGAATGGACAGAGTATTCGAATCAGAGAGGACTTGTGGTTAAATTCAGGGAAAATCAGAGGTTTGGCAACAAAAAGTGACCCGGCTCTAGTAGCTGATCTGATTCACAGAAAAACAAGATAATGGAACAATCAACCAGTGGAAACTCTTTTTGACGAGAATCGAACACGGGAAATCCTAACTACACCTCTAAGTATTTTACCCACCCTAGACAGCCTAGTGTGTATAGCTAATGCTTTAGGGCAATACACAATCAAGAGTGGGTATAACAGAACCCGTAGTACCCACCCACCCTGCATAGTCGACCAACCATCCCCATCATACCAGGTACCCAAAAAGCTATGGTCAGAAATTTGGAACCTTCAAATCTCCCATAAAGTCAAATTTCTAGTATGGAGCATATGCAATAATGCTCTACCAATGAAGGAAAACCTATTTAAGCGGCGAATCATACCTAATATGGCATGTCCTTTCTACGACAAAGCCCCTGAAACCATCGAACACATCTTTATCCTCTACTCACAGACAAGGGAAATATGGTCAGACCATAATTTGGGAGCAAATCACTCTACTCCGAACATCACTAGAGTAGAAAAATGGGTCTAGAAGACACTCACCAACAAAGCCAAACCACAAGCAAAGGTGCTCTTCGTTGAAGTCCTCTAGTCAATGTGGAAGGCCCAAAATAACTTCATCTTCCAAGCTTGAACACCATCAAAAGAGCTGCTGTTAGAAGATGCCATTCACAGTACCCAACTATACCAGAAATGGAATTGCAGAAAAGCAAAAAATCAGAACCCAACCTCCTCCCCACCCATGGGTGAACCTCGATTTGCAGCACCTCACAGCCAAATCAATGTGGATTGCTCGTGGAACTGCTCGAACAAGGAGGGATTGGTCGCGGGAGTCTGGTGAGACATAGCAAGAGTGCTACTTGACGGATTCACGAAACCAATTTTCGCCCCTTCTGCTCTAATTGGCGAAACCCTAGCCATCCGCAAAGCTCTTCTCTTTCTAAAGTCAAAGAGGGCAAGTACAAGTTGTAGAAGTAAACAGGAAGAGGAGTCCCAAACTAAACTAGTTTTGTCGAACAACTTACCTACTATTCAGTTTGTTCTAGGCCGGGCTAACACTCCGTTGGCCGCAAAACAAATTGTAGAAGACTGCCATGGGCTACTAATAGAGTTAAAACAAGTTGGGCGGCAGTATACTCCTAGGGACCAAAACTGTGCCGCTGATTGGGTTGCAAGGGCCCACTATGCTAACACTCTCCCATTCAACTGGATTGCACAACCATCGCAATCACTAAAGCTTATTTTATGTTTAGAACTTAGTTTATCATGTAATCCTTCATTTACGAATCACTAATGCAAAATCTACATTTCCGACAAAAAAAAAAGTATCAAGGATTCTACGCCAATCCAAGACATGATCTCGGTACACTTCGATGCTAACTAAACCTTGTAGGCTTGAGCAATCCTCATACCAAACAAGATTAGGATCTGGCATGCCTCAATGCCAGTCCAAGACCTCGTGGCCTAAGCAATCCTAGTGTTGTACAAAACTTGAGATCCAAAACATCATCATATTATTGAATCACACCTTATGGTTCTGAGCGAATCTCGACTTGAGTTGAACACAAGTGATGAACCATGGCCTCATTCAGATTGTGAAAGACTCAAGCACATGCATTAGACTCATATACAAGCAAACATACACATAATCTGTCATACGAACCACGGCTTGTCAAGAGAAGCCACCTAGACTTAATGATGGAAATGGCAATACTAGGGAGAAGGAAGAAGCTCCACTTACTTGAACAAACCTTAGAAAATTAGAGAAATGACTTGATGGAGGAGGAGGGGTGCACGAATAGACAGAGAGAGAAGAAAGGCAATGAGGACACCTAAGGAGAGGAAGGAGGAGAGGAGGCTAAAATGGTGAGAAATGAGGAGAGGCTCCTCTTATTTATAGTTCTCGGCCCCATGATTACCAAGCCGAATGGTCAAATCCTCCTTTTTTCCAATTGGCATGCTTAAGTCGTTTAGATGGTGAGTCTATTTTGCAAAATATCTTGCCTAAAGAATTGAGATGGCAAGCCTATTGTTATTGTGTGGCAATCTGAGGCTTAAATACCCCTATTGGAGGATCACTTGTCATTCTTTCATTGGACCAATCAAGCACCTGTGATTAAGAGCATTTAAGGCAATTCTCGAGGAAGTGGCACCTATAGTGCCAAGTCAGTGCCTAAGTCTCTTAGGCTCATGATGAGTGCTTTGGATGTCCGCTTTTGATTGGTCAACACAGGTGGCAACTAATCCCTTGGCCATCAAGCCAAAATCCTTATGCAATGATGAACAAATCCTTTTTTGGGACAACTCATCACTTCATTAACTGAGGGGTTCTAGAGACTTTCTTTCTTATGTCTTTTCTCCAAAAATGAGGCAGTTGCAGGAAATTCATCAATTAAATTGGTTCTGAGGCCTAAAGAGGGATTACAAGGTACACTCAAAAATCCAGTTCTAACACGCCCAAGGTTTGGGCCATTGTGCCCCTTGCACACCCAAACTATCCTCTTTTGCAGTCTTTCAACTAAGGGAGTCGGCTCATTGATTGGCTCAATGGCCCAGTCTTGTAGTCGGCACAACCAATCCATTCGTGTCCAAAACTAGCCCTTAAGTCAATCCCTAAGCCCGTTGCAAGGCCAACCCATAACTTAATCCCCTACACAATTTGTGGTTTGTTGGTTGGTTGAAGGATATTTTAGGGTCATCCATGGCCTAGCACTAAGTCAAGGCATTCATGGATCCTAGACTTAGTGATAGAATCACTGGGTCTATCCTTAGACACATTCTGATCGGTTCTTGATCCATTGCATAAGTCCATGGTCGGTGCATGACCGATCCATGATCAAACATCACCAACTCAAGATTCCCTTCCGATCACTAAGAATTAAATAGGAAATGATGCATTTTTAGTCAGAACACAATCATAACTGGTCAAGTCAAGTCGTCTGTATATCGGAGCATGGCCAATAAAATCACTCATACTGATCAGGATCGATCGATCCACGACACAACGGTCCATAATACTCCCATAAATAAATCTTGAGATCTAAAAGTCATCTTATGAGCTGGTGATTCGATCCCATCTACATGGTCAGTAGCCGATTCATGGCCGAACCCGTGGCTAGTTCATGGCTAGTCGATTGATCATACCATGACCAATCCTTGATTCCTCACTAATTGAACCGATTAATTTCCATGATCAATGGTCCATGGTTGATCCATTCCAAACCTCATAGTCGAACCTCCTGGGGTTGGAATCGAGGGTTTACAAAGGGCCTAAAGTCTCAATACACAGATAGCAAGAATAGACCATAAATTGATTCGAAAATCATTCAAGAGTCAACTATCCAATTGGGAAAGAAAATTAAGGATTGAGACATGCTCGACCATAGAATTTGACCATGAAAAGATAGCTCAATCCTAAGGATCGATGTGGGACAACCTTATACCGTCATGAGTCAATCAACAAACATTTATAGGTCAATTTGGCGTAAGTGTACGTAATCAGATTGTGGGCAATTCCTCACGATCACTATACTAATTGCGAATGACCTTAAGCCTTCCGTGTGATCGTGTATAACAACCAAAGGTCATTCATAAATCAAATAGGCTCAAACGTGGATTGATTTCAAATCAACCATGAATCACGTGCATAAAACCCTCAAAGCTACCCTTTCTGTTAAGCCACATCAAAGTCGGCTCTAATGAATTTTAGCCACAAATCTTGATCCAATTATGGGTGTCAATTTTTGGATAGTTAAGTATTAATTTTTCTTAACAACGTATAATTAAGCCCCTAAATTATTGTTAACCCTCTAATCTTTGGACTAATGGAGATTAATGGAAGTGGGCCAATTATTAGAGGCCCAATAGGGCTACACGCCCAAGAAAAAGGAGAGAAGCCCATGGGCCCTTGTCTTGCCCACATTAAGCCCATCAATGACGTTGGAAGAGAGCTCATTAATGCCTTGTGCATGAATAGTATCCTAAGGTGTAGGTTATGATGAAGCCTTAAGGTGAGACTTTCTCTTCAAACTTGGCTCATTAATGCCCATCTAGAAGCCAAGTTGAGAGGGAACAAGCTAGAAAGAGAGAGAGGAGGCGCCACTTTTGGAGGGAAAGGCCTTCCTTTCCAATCAAAGCCATGTGCCCAAACTATAAGAATGATGAGGCTAGAAATTGGGACTTGTTCTTCAAAATTTCCTCATTAATGCACTCTTTGAAAGCTAGTTGAGATGGAAAGTGGTCTTGCGAAAGGAAGGAGGAAAATTCACGGATTGAAGATCATTAAAGATCGAACCATTTTAATGTCACTCAACAACAAGGACATGTATACGCTGGAGACATGTTTTGCTAAGTGAAAACACTTGACATCACTAGCAAGCAATGTAAAAAGTACTGAGGTTGGATTTTCCCATTCAAGCAATCGCGATTACAAGGTCGATTTCACATTGGCATCTTGCTTGGAGATGACATACAGTCCGCAACTCAATACAATTAACATAGAATCACTCTGAAAATTGTTCGTACTAGCATATGTATCATCACCATATCTTGATGAGTACTAAAAATTTACAGACTGCGAAGCCGAATTAGAATCCATTGCTGTGTCCATTCTTGAAGTTGCCATTCGCTACCGGAATATCGTCGTCCATGAACCGTTTCCAGAGCCAATGCTGCATCCACACTTTCTCAGTCATCTCCTCGATGGGGACGTTCTTCGTCTCCGGGAGAAGAAACAGGACAAACAGCGACATGACCAAGACCCACCCGGAGAAGAAGAGGAAGATGGCGTACTTGAAGTGGCACAGCATCGAGAGGAAGGCCTGCGCGATCACGAAGGTGAAGAGCAGGTTGATGCAGACCGTCACGCTTTGCCCCGCCGAGCGCGTCTCCAGGGGGAACGTCTCGCTAGGGATCAGCCACCCGAGGGGTCCCCACGACCATGCGAAGGCCGAGATGAACGTGCAGACCAGGATGACCACAAAGATGGCGAACCCGTGACTGAGATTCTCCGAGTGATCCTTGACTTTGATCCCGAGTATAATGGCAATCGCGGTCTGGGACAAGAACATTTGCACACCAGCTTCTAGCAACAGCATCCGGCGACCGAGCTTGTCGACAGAGTAAATGGAGACGCAAGTGGACAGGACATTGACAGCCCCGATTATGACGGCCGAGTAGAGTGAGGCGTCGCCCCCGAATCCGACCGTGTTGAAGAGGACCGGCGCGTAGAACATGATGGCGTTGATGCCAGTGCATTGCTGAAAAAGCTGTTGCAATGCAAGAAAAATGTTCTTTGTAAGAAATTGAAAACATCTATAACACATGACCTTGAGATCGAATGATAACATCAATTTGGAAACTTAATCCTATGTCTGCACTTCGTAGATATGCTTAAATTGAGTCAATTCAATGTGGGGCGTAAGACCAAGTACCTGCAAGGACATCGCAATGACTAGCTGAGGCCTGTTCCTCCTCTTGAGGAGATTCCGGAACGGGTGCTTCACTTCTTTGGCGACACGGCTTGCCTCGACAAGCTCCAAGTACTCGGGCTCGATGTTGTCGGTCCCTCTTATCTTTCGGAGGACTGCTTTGCCTTCTTCGTGGCGGCCGCGCTCGATGAGACTGTTGGGAGTGTCGACCACCATGAGAGCCCCTAACGTTAGGAGAAGGGCTGGAATGCCCGCTAGCCCCAGGGACAGCCTCCAACCCCATCCCCCTTTGATCCTATCACACAGTTTTCACAGTTTTGTCAGGACAATCGAATCGAATCGGTTTAATTGAACAATTTGAAGTTCGATTTGATTTAGTTATCAATCCGGAATGTCTTGTATCAAATCAAGAAGTAAAGAAGAACAAGCTTTCAGGAGTAAACAGCACGCATCAGACTATCCCACTAAACTTGTGTATCATGCTAGGGTTCATTGTGATTAGTTGACTATTGGCCAAAATAGAGTAATCCGCAGCAAAACCTTTGGTAATTGGGTTCACATATCTCCCTTTGGTTCCTAAATATCATCGTCTATTAGTAAGATTTTATGAAAATCTATGAAGGAAACAATAATAGCATGATACCAGTTGTAACGACGACAATGACAATGATGAATGATACTAACCATGCTACTTTTGCCTTGAGGCGTTCTTGGTCGTTGGCTCATAAAGAAAAAGAATACGTTCATATAATTGCATGGTTATTCTTCTAATTTACATTCTATCCAATATGATCTCCAATCAACAAAGAAAGTAAATCTCGCGGTAGATTATTTAATACTAGAGTGTCAAATACATCATAGAATTGAGTATCAATTTGCTAATCAATCTACATATGAGTTTTCTTGTTTAAAATATGTACGTTTTTACTAGAGTAGGAAAATTATTAAACCCACAAGTGACACATGATAAATTTATCAGGCCCAATATTGATGAAAGGGCCCATTAATGCCAATGGCCTCAAAAGCTACCATTTCTATTTTTATATAGACATATATTGATTTAAGGTATGTTTGATAATTCCAATAAATTATGAAAATTATATCTATTTGGCACTTAATAAAAATAAGCACATTCGACAATTACACCTGGTTTTGACTTAAAAATATTTAACTAATTCAAGAAATCGCTTAATTAGCCAAGTAAGGATGGATGTTCTTAATTAATCTAAATAGAAAAGAGATCCGAATTGGACATAGAATCTCACCTTATATTACTAAAAGCCTAAAACTTACTGATAATATTCACAATTCTATATATGACAAGAAAAAAATTATGAAAAAATACTTGATATTTAGCTTTATCAAATATTATATTTTATCTTTAATATTTAAAATGGTCGACACATATATTCGAACAAAATCCTTAGCTCTTTACACAACCAATGCAATTTATTGTCACAACCTCACGGATAACTCTACTTGATACTAATCTTTTTCTATTATTCCCGTACCATCCGATATCTGAATTTTATTATCCAGAAACTTTATTATAAATAAAGAAGATCACTTTATTCTTTATTATTCCTTTGCTTTCTAAATTATTATTATGTCTTCTTTTTGGCAGCTTGCTCCGTTGCGTGTAGATCACTCAACAGTGTCAACGCACCTTATTAATTTCAGCATCTTAGCAAAAGAACAACGACGTGTCCGGTGCACTTTTATTCACACTGAAGAAATGGGAATTAAAAAAAGATACTCGATTTTAAAAAATGGGAGGGGCCTTTCCAGGATCTACAGGTGTTGTTGTGACACAGAAGATCACAAAAAATTTATGATAAAAAAGAGAGAGAAAAAAATATTTTTAATTAGCAATTATTAGGAATATTAGGGATTGACTTACTTGTTAGTGCCGTAGTTGACGAGATTTGCGAAGAGTATGCCTATGGTGACGTTGAGCTGGAACAGTATGTTGAGCCCTCCTCGGATCCTCGTCGGCGCGATCTCCGATAAAAACAGCGGAACCGCCTAAAAAAAAATATTATCGTGTTCACATGTTTTTGTAAGTATAAGGCGAATCAAGACAAAATTGGGAAATTTCCTGATTTTCCCTCTTTTTCTTACTCGAAATAATTGAAAATTTCAGTAATAACATGAATATTTTGTACGGTAGGTGCTCGAAAATCCAATCCAAGATTTTGGATTCTTCGATCATACCCTTTCATATACTAATCGAATTGAGAATAGCACATGAATTTAGATATACTAGGGAATGACGTCTGGAATTCGACAAACAGAACGAACGCATAAATTATATTAAAAAATCTAACTCAAAAGTTTAACAAATTAGATAAAGAAATATCACATATATATCTATTAAAATTCATCATTATCGGACTTGGACACTTCAATACGAGAAACTTAAGCAATTCGAAACGGAGTAAATCTTTATCTAGGGCAATTGATTAATTAGTAGGTATGCCAAGTGTTGTGTTGACTTTGATGTTTATGTTCAACCCAAAATCAGGGGAACCATATATCTTGGCCAAATAGGAAGTCGCCACGATGTTTTTTTTTTTTGGCTAGATTAAATAATTAGTATTTGTTTTCAACTCCCCTGGCGTGATAAGTTATACAATTATATCTTAGAAGTAGGAGAAACGTATTCTTCGTGGGCAGTTGAATCGAACTTTGAAGTTTAAGTCAAGTGAAAAGATGATAAGGCAAATGTTTTTTTTTTTTTTAAAAAAAGTAGTATGAAACATTGGATTGGACTCAAAATATGGGACACAAGAAGGATGCTCCACAAAAACCACTTTAATCTAGAACAAAGAAAGGCTAAGAAAGACTTGTCAAAAGGCCAAATGATGCAAGTAGCATATAAAAATGGAAGTGTTGTCGGCATCATCAAGGACGACTCCAAGATAGTCGATGTCGACCATGATGTTGCCTTTGGACCATCTGAGCACGAAAAGGATACCTAATGCAACGTCGCAATCAAACAGAGCAAAACTACCAATTTAACATAATATACCTCCATCTTTACGAAATTATTGGCAAATTAAGTTTAAAGAACCGGTAATCAAGATTTCGGTATATGTTACAATATTTAAATATTAAGTTGCACTTCCTGAATTCGAATATTTTCCAAATCCTTTATCCAAAATTGGTGATCAGGATTTCGAGAAAAGTGTATGCTTAATTATAAAATAAGTAATTTGAAATGGGTAATGCAACCCAATTTAGATTTCAAAAATTTGGAATTTTACCAAAAAAAGAAATTTAATTTATATAATGTTGGAAATTAAGAAAAGAAATGGAATAATTGATGTTCTTGACACTATGGCGGCCCCAAAAATTAGGTCTAGTTTAAGTTTGGCTTATCAAGAGGAGAATCACTTCACATGATCGAATCTGCTGGAGCATGGTTTCCTTCTTTTCCTCACCGGATGGTCAAACATCACCTTATATTCTTCCTCAGTAAGAAGACAGATTATCATTATGAAACAAATCGTCCTTTGCTCGGCGAGAATCCCGATCGCGACAACGAAAGCATCGCGTGAGGACGCCTCTTTTCCGGACCACATTTCAAAGACTCGATAACAACGTGCGCACGCCGGAGATGATGATTATGATCTTTTCGGTACGCTAGCAGGTAGGTGTTTGGATGGATTACCTGGTTGGCGAAGCCGACGCCGCACCCGAGCAGGATCCGTCCGATGATGAGCATGGCCAGGTCCTGGGCGGCGGTGTTGAACACCACCCCGAGGATGAAGAACACGCCGGCGATGAGCATGGTGAGCCGCCTCCCGAGCCGCCGGGTCGTGTAGGACGCGAAGAACGTCGCGGTCAGGCCGGCGAGGTACAGCGACGACGTGAAGAGCTGGAGCCCTTGGTTGTCGTACTTGCAGTAGTTGCTGTCAAGATCCTTTTGTAGCGTCCGCCGGTACACCACCGGGAAGAACTTCTTCAGGAAATCGGGCATCGACGTCACTCCTCCTGTGAAATATAAGTAAAGATAAATTCCATTAGCAATGGCAAGAAACGTCATAAAAAAGATAGTAATTACCCAAAAAAAAAAAGGGGAAATTATTAATTTCGCAGCTCAAAAAGACGAGTTATTCACTAATTTGTCATTTAAAATTACTGTAAAAAGGTTAACTAATGATGAGAAAATCAAAATTAATGATTCTAATTCTAGTTTTCTTGCAAACTCATGAAGTTTTCTTGCAGATTACTCCGATTTGGACTCCCTCCCTCCCGGAGATCGGTGGAGTCGAAGGACGGAACCAGACCGACCCGGACAAAACCGGCGTCGTGGGGCAGCGTGTGAACATGAACTTTACCTGAGACCCCGACGTCGTAGCCGAACATGAGGCCGCCGGTCGCAGCCATTATGCAGGAGAGGATGACAATAGGCGTTATCTTCGCCTCGAACTGGCTCGCCCCCGGCGCCGCCACTGCGAAGCCTCCCCCTGCCATCTCGTACTCCGGCAGTCACAGATCCAATTCTTATGTGAAAACAAGTAATGGTCAAAGTCGAAGCTCTCTCTCGTACTTGGAAGAAGAAGTTATGAGCTTAAATGGCCATTGCACCTCTATAATGGAGGGGGGGAGTCATTATATATATATATGGCACTTGAGACTTAAAAAGTATTGTTAAAAGGAATGCACTCCTGGGGACACATGGTACAAATATCTCATTCCGAGATTTGGAGGACATCGTCCAAATTTAATTGAACGCAATTATTGGTTGGTCCACGTGGCTCATAGAATTAATTTTTACACAACAATTTGTATATTTAATATCATTTATGTCGAAAATAAAATAAAATAACATAACGCTGATCTTACCCTCTTTTTATCGTAACTCAATAAAATAATTCTCAAATTATCTTGATCGATAGAATAAATTCTTTACTCTTTAGTATCAATGGAATCAGAATAAGTCCCTTTATTCATTTTGCTGGTCGAATTTTGTATCAGTTGGGTAGGTATGTCGTCCTGTAGATGCATCTAGAATACAATTAAGTTTTGATGGAATTCTCGATTTACGAATTTACATGGGATCCACGGATTCCGAAGCTCCAAATGTATTTTAACGTAGGGATACATTTGAGATGTGAGTATGTTGCTCTGAATCAAGGCCCATTGCGAAGGCTAATGAGCTGAAATTGACTCATGAGGTTTACAAGGCACCTATAAGATTACTTGGCCGTGGCATCCGTACTCTTGAAGTAGCAAAACCCATCATGAGATTGATGTCTTCCAATTAATAAAAAGAAGAAAGATCACTATCCCGGTCCCCAAAAAGATGCTGGCTTATCCCCATTACAAAGTCGAGTCCAAACCCTAAGGCCCATCATTGTCTCTCCTCCTTTTTGCCTATGCGCATTCGACCAACACTTCCAGATTCCAAATGAAAGCGTCACGCGTGTGGATTGTCGTTTCGATGAAGCAAAATGGTCCCCGTGAAATTTTGGGTAACTCGGTCACTTTTCGCTTAGAATGGGAACTGCCGTGGCGTTTGAATTTTGGGGAGGAACGAGATAAGTGCCTGCGTCAGCTGCAAGATTTGAGTGGTGCCACGTCGCGGCTTGCGCATGGAAATTCGTGGGGATTAACGTTTTCAGGTCAAATTGGGCGGGAGCGAGGATTATCTGAATTAGAAAAAGGCGTCCGGAGAACGTGCGAGGTCGGTCCTTTGATTTGGTAGAGGATTCGTGATGGCGGCAAAGTTGAAAGTTTGTAGCACGACCGTGATCTGGCGAGTGTACATCAGATTGATATTGACTTGGTTACGGCCTAGCTATGCTTGATTTCCAAAGAGCATGAGACAGAGCATTAAGTATGTATCGAGGCAAGAGATCATTTGGGTCCGTTTCGATGTGGTAGGAGCAATGAAAATGCGAATATTCAATCTATAAAGGTACACGGAATTCGTTAGAGTCAAAATTTAGGAGAAATGTGTTTAGAATTGATATGATGAAAGATTTCTTTGAAAAGAACAAAAATACACTCTAGGCAACCAGCAATTCACCCTGAGCAACAAACTTAAAGGCGGCTTCAACCCCATGAAAATGATGGATTTCGAGGTCGGGAACGACAAAAAAGATAAGCCTCTTGTTTTGGCAAATCATAGTGCTCGGAATGAATTTTCCAGATTGGTACCTAATCGAGAGTTGAGATCCTAATGGACACTAAGGAAATTCCTCGTATGATCACCTCTTTTAATTTTCTACTTATCCAAATGCTCCTTAAAGTCCGGCCTATAGCATCCGTATCACTTCTTTTATAGGAGATAAACAGAGTTCAGAATCATGAAATTTCCCACTAACTTCATCTCTAAAATAAGATACGAAGATCACTAAACAATGAGTCAATAAGATGTCTACACGCTCTCACTTTCTCTGGTGATAATGGCCCGCTACACCTTTCTTTGAAACCAAAGTCCATGAACACATCATATTAACAGAAGTGGCCCTTCCACGTAACTCATGTTTTAGTCATCATGTGACATATAATATCATCAAAACCCTAGATTTTGGAGAGGTCGTAAGTTTAACTAGTTATAACATTTCAGATACTCTTTTTTTTTTTTTATTCCTATCTAAACTAATATCATAAAAATGGACTAATATCTATATTTCCAGAGGGAGGGAATATCCAACTAATTTGTTTCTTTATCAATGTATTGCTAATTTAGAAATTGCCATGAAAAATGGACCGGCTACAATTGAAAACCCTATGTGAACTCCATATCCAACACGATTGTATTTCTAAGTTTTTTAGAGACATTCTGATTCGAAAACGAAGAAGTATATCAAGACGAATTTCGAAAAGTTTTTAGGATGAGAGATGTGAAGTGGCGTCACGTCACGGCGACTTGGGAGTTTAGATTGGGATACTGTTGTAATTATAATTAGAAGAACATAAAATAAAATAAAAAAACTAGATAAATCGACCGCTCACCCGAAAAAGCAAAAATGATTAATAATAAATAAATAAAATAATGCAAAAGAGAGAAGAGATATGGGGTAAGAGAACGGAATTTTGGATGGAAATAGTATACAAATTCGCAATGGTAGAAAAGACATCGGAAGGATAGGGAATAGGATTCCGACAGGGAGTAGTACAATATTCCATAACAAACGTGTCAATTATTAATAGATCATACATTCCTCCATTGTTGTTTTTATAAACTTTTTTGCCATTTGGCGAATCGCAAATTTGGATATCATACTTTTTATAAAGTCTGCATTTGGCTAATGTCTGCAACTTCTTATCTATGATTCATAGGGAAGATAACACGAGCCTCTTGCTAATTACAATTGAAAGTTCAATTAGTGATTAGATAGTCCTTTTTAAGTAGTTAAAGCTCTTAAAGGTCTTGAGTGATAATTGGTTTGATTGTGGAAGAGATGTCATTACCAAACACTATATCTATCTCTCGTCACGACATCGTTCACCATGTGATTTAGACCATGTGATGATCCAACACTCACTAAGAGAAAACCCTAGCCCTTCATCTCCTTTGCTTAGTCTTGCCCAAGACATCACACCTCCGGCACTGTTGCGGCTGCTAACCCATGACATCTCTGGCGACCTAGCCCTCACATGCAATGACAACCTCCAATGGCAATGATGAGGGCTGCGGTGTCAACTAGTAGAGGCCACGTGACATAAATTTAACGACTGATAAATTGGTAATAGGAGATGAATGTTCAACCACATACCCTTTTTAATGGCGGCATATCTAGATTCCCATCGATTCTTATGATTGAATAGATCATTTCGATTCAATTCCAAGTTTTAAAAACGTATTGTTAACCCTAATCAATATCTCCTATTGTTAAAGGGTGAAACGGCAATTGTATAGAGAGAGGAGCCATCTTTGACCAAGAAAATATTTCGTCAGACATCACGTTCTCGGCGATGTCAGACTCAATCATACCTCGTGCATTTCGTGGGAACTTAAGAAATGATATGATTGAGAGCAACCCAGCACTGGAAAGCCAAGTTCATTGAGATATGGATGATGGCCTCCCACCCCGCCAACCTTTTTATTAAAAATAAATAAAATAACTAATAAGCTCTAGCCGACTTCTTGTGCAATTGCATTGAAGTCTACAATACTCAGAAAAAACTTTGGTTAGAGGGCCCAACGTTTACCATCTCAGTCGTGATATCTCAGTTACATGTAAATCCAAAGTGTCTTTTCTATGCAAGAAAGATCTCACATTCTAGAAACGAGTCAAACTCCACTCCCAGTCGATTTCCACTCACTTGGCAAAAAGAACAGGGGCCATTGCAACTTTCCCCACGAAAAGCATGAAGCTGGTGGAACCCAGAACCCTCTTATTTTCCTGTAAAGGGCCCCAAACATCATGAAAAACATCAATGTGAACACTGAAAGGATTCACTGTCTGATGTGGAAATCTCATTTTGGACATGTTCCACTAAAGCAGGGGCAGGTAACATCAGACGCGCTTCAAGAAGACAGATTTGAAGAGATAATGGCATACACGCGTGGGGAGCTATCACACCAACCAGAGAGCACAGATATGCTGAGGGAAAGATGATCAGTTCTTGCATTCCGAAAGAATAATAATAACGTTTCACCATCATCCGAAATGTTAACAGTTGAGACTGGGGGCGAGAACCACCCAAAACAATGCTTACCCCATATATATAATGGAGATTGGAGAGCCCCCGATTCCTATGGTCGTCCCATTCCTAGATCTATACAAGCTTTGTAAAAGGACTCCTAATGGGAGATACTTCGGGGGAACCTATATAGACCTATGAAGAGCTGTCACTATAAATCAATAGCTCTAGTTCCGTAAGGGGGAAAGAAGGGGGGAAAAAAAGAAAAATGGGAAAATATAAAGGTGGCAGTTAATCGACCTGCTTCATCAGACAAATCAGTTTGAATTTGTTGCTGAGGATGAGCTGCTTTTCAACTTATCGAGCTCCTCTTCTTGCAGTTTCTTCAGATAACTTTGAGCAGTAGAAGTTACTATCTTAATGAAGAAGTTCAGGAGCACAAGCCATACGATGCTGTTCCATATTGAAGCAAATGACAAATCCCATTTCTTCACCTGCAAAGCATGCCATTAAGTGAGTTGCAAGAAGATGCACGAGAGAGAGAGAGAGAGAGAGAGAGAGAGTCTACAATATTGTATATGTAATTGTTTCTTAAAAAAAGGCCATACCTTCACATTTGAGGGCACAGCAGGAGGTGCTGTTAGATACTTATCTCTGACAGCATTGAGTTTGGCGATGAGGTTAGGGAGGACCAAAGAAAGACCAGGGATAAAGCTAAGTGCCCAAATCAACTCATTCTCAATCCAATTTAGTAGTTGATTGTTGCAAACTGATATAATGAAAACTGTCTGCAGAAGATTAAGGATCAAAGATAGAATGACATCTAGTATCAACGCATTAAGATATTGATGAAATCTGGAACATCGTGAGTATTCTTTATACCTGATTAACAAGTTGATTGTTGCAAAGATATATAGGCACAACATAAAATGCAAAAAATGCCTAAAACTACAGAAATGAGGAAGTTCTGTTCTTAAAAAAGCATACGCCGGCATGGGCAAACAGCCTGAAAGAGCAGAGTCAAAAAGATTCTGAATACCTGAATGTGAGTTTTGACAACAGCCTTTCCAATCAATGTAGCGAGAAAAAACTCCCAAAATGGAATCCCAAATTGTCCGCACATGATGCCAGCAAGGTCAAAGAGAGGATTTGGAACCTAAAACAATATCCAGACAAGCAATATTAAGTAGCTGTCACTTACAAAAGAGGCTCACACCACTAAATCAGGTGACTGAGTAGTAATAGCACAAATAAATAGCTTGATGAAGTCGTCAATGCTTGGGAGAAATCCCACAGAAGTAGAGATTGTAACAATCAAAAGATGACTCGCCATATATTTCAACAGATCTCTGTTAGGTAATCCTACATGACACCGACCATTCTGCAGGGTTTTCTATAGGCACATGCCCATTACCAAACTAGCTAGTGAATTTCATGACAATTCCTCACTTAACCTGTTAATGTCAGTCATCTATTTGCATAAGAGAAAAGATGCCCCCTCCCCCCTAAATTATCACTAAGGCAAGAATCCTTACTTGCATGAAATGCAGATAAATGTGGTCATACAGCAACAACTAATAACCAATACACCACTAGAACAGAATACAGACGTGTCAAGTTCAATGAGATACGTAGATAGTTCAGATTCCATAATAAGATTGTATCCAAATAGGAGAAACTGACTTCGAAAAGTGAAATCACAAGGAGTTGAACTAACCGAGGCAAGCACTAAAATTGTGAAGAAATTCAAGTGTTGAGAGTGTGAGAGGAGCCAGCGTTTAATTCGTCCAAGGTAACGAGCTATTAATCCACCATCTTCACTAGCAGAAACATCCAATTCTTCCATGGCATCTATTCTGCTGCCTGACAGCTGTGCTGCAAGCATTATCAAATTTGTTTGAACTCGTACTCCTATGGAATAATACTTTAAGCACGAGAACTGCTATCATTTGGCCAAACTAACCGATGGATTAACAATATGGTAGCAAAGGTAAATGGTACATAACAAATGTACCATCATCACGATGCAAATTTCATTAAAATTCACGCAAACTGAGGATGATTTTTTACATAATTCAGTAGACGTTTTTTTTTTTTTTAATAAAAAATAACAGTAAGTTCTCTACATAATTCAGAAGGTTCTGTTCTTTCAATCATTACTGAAAAATTCTGGAAAGTATAAGTGATGGAATGGTCCCCTGTGCATGCGCAATGAATCATCTCCTAGATTGGTTTTACTCATTCAACAGTAACCACCAAGTAGTTGAGAGCTTCAGAATGACAAGCTTCAAAGCAAAAAATATTGTTTGAGAACTATAACTTTTGTGGGTCCACACACCTGCCCTTGATATAAAATATGGAGGAAGCTCTCCAAGTGCAGTACCAATTCCCCACAAGACAGCCTCCACCTGGACCTGTGGTAAAATGCTGCTGAGGGGAACCCGCAAACCATGGACAGACGTAAACATAGCAGGTCCAAATTCAGAGCAATCCTTGTCAAGCCAAGAAGGAGCCCTTTTCAGTTGTATTGTATCATAAGGAGCAGTTTTCAGATCAACTCTCCCACATTGCATTGCTTTAATGGTGAACAGAGCAATATGAGGACCAAGATATAGGACAAAAGTGTGCAAACCAGATCCTGCAAAAAAAAAAAAAAAAGCAGTCATCAGAGAAAAGCAGGCAAAATGCACTGGTCATCTGTCTGACATATTAAATGATTATAGTAATGAGAGTTATCAAGCCATAGGATGAGGTACAACCAAGTCATTTATGTATAATATAAAGAGAATGGGCACAAAGTAGAACTGGGCAAAATGCTAATCCACACAAAATGGGACAGCAATGCCCAAATAGTGTCCAAGCAACAACAGGTGATTTTGACTACAAAATACATTCCTAAACAACTGCACGTTTTGATTTTAATATGTCTCAAATGAAAAGGTAAAAGCACGATAACACATGAACAAATGTTTGATCAGATCTTCACACAAAAAAAATTCCCAGCTGCACTCTAAGAAATGGAGATACAGTGTACAGCCCTTGTGGAGATGTACGACCATTGACTAATAGAAAACCAAACAAAACCAGCAATCTTAATTGGGTGATATTGGCACCTCAGCATAGTTGTGCCTGTGGCTACTGCTCCATTCCTTGTGAGTCTCACCCTTATCTACTACATGTCATCTTAATACAGGTCATGGGAAGGGTGAATACCACTCACAAACCTAGAGTTACACAGAATCTCTTCTAAATCAAACAACGCAAAGCTATGCAGGATCCTTTATAGGGCACACCTCTCAGATTATTAAAAAATCTCCACTCATCCATCTTGTACATGGCTCAGAAAACACTTCCAGTTATCTGAGATTTTTTCATCAAGGATGCAGAGGATAACTCGAACATTCTGTGAGAAAGTAGCTTAAGCTTTATTTTTCCCAGTCTTTACCATAACCAACTTAGACTTGTGAAGTCAACCTCTCATCCATTTAGTGTTAAGATAAGATGACATTTTTTATATAATGCACAAATATAGTAATGATTAAAAGGAATGCTTGAGTACCACTGCTAATATACATCATAAACATGCCACAGCAGAATCAGCTCTTATGAGACTTCATCACTCATATCAGATCACATCAAATGCATGCATGACTCTGCTTATTTGAAAAAAATAACAAAAGAACACCTAGCATCATATCCAGAACTAACCCACAACACATCACAACTACTCCCATCCCCTCTTCTCCCAGTCCTGTCGCCACCCCCAATGACAGAATATATGAAGCACCATCAATCACTCAAAAGAAGATCGAAAAGACAATGAAAAAGAGTGGAAGAAAACACATGCAGGAAACTCTCTCACATGTCAAACATGAAAATAAATCCTAAACAATGAAAAGACAGCGATATCAAATCTTCCACAAAGAACAAACAAACTCTCACAAATTGATGCACATACTGCAAGAAAATCAAACACTGAAAACTGTTTTTCTCAAATGTTTCCGTTTCCTTTACCAGGGATTCTTAGCAACAATGTTTTATGTCACACAAGCTTTCCTTTGGGGGTGTTTAAGGGGAACTTAATGTGTTCCGTCGCCACCAGTAGCAGCAATGGAACAAATTTTATCCAAATAAACTTTCCTTACCCAAACCGATTGAAGATGCTACACCAAGTGCTATCCACCATAAACCAAACTGAATATATTCAGAGAGCTCCTCGACATGCTGCAGACACAAAGCAGAAAAACTCAGAACAAAGGAACAACCAAGATATTTAAAAAGAATCAATAGTAGCTATCAGGGAAAAATCAAAATATCTTCATAAAGCTTTAATGCCCCCCCAAACCCCAAAAAAAAATCAAAGGAAAAAGGAAAAGAAGAAGAAGAAGAAGAAGAAGACAAAATTATTACAAATAATTTGCTGTGCAATTACCAAATCAGTGCAATATGATGAGAGAATTCCTGCTGCATAAAGTAAAAAGGGGAGAAAAACAAACAGGAGTGGCGAGGAAAGAATCTGACATGGGCAGGATTTATAATCTTAAAATGAACTCCAAAATTACTAGTCATGGCAGATATTTGATTATGAGACATAAAACCTACACATGATAGTATTTATCCCAAAGTGAAACACATCAAAGGCATCTCGTGTTTGAGGCTACTGCCTCTGTATCAAACATAAGCAGACAAACAGATACACAATGAACACGAACATGACACCACAGATGAACAAACTACAAAGAGATACCTTCTCATGGGGGCCATCAAAAGTCACAAGCAGAACCCCAAGAGCCACTGCCACAGTACTTAAAAGCATAAGCCAACCGCCACTTCTGAGAAGATAAAGCATTGATCTTTGAACACATTCGATTACAGCCAAAGTAAAGAACTTCAATGTTTTGAAGGGCTGTGCTGTCAATGTCAAGTTCTCCAGTTCTTGTTGATGCTTCTGCTGGACTCCTGAAAAAAGAAGTACCATTCTTTCTTTAATTTGAGAGGCATCATGGTTTAACATATTAGAGCACAGAATATTTTAAACTACTGTTGTTCCAGTACTCATGCAATGAAAGAACAAGGAGCTTCAAAACTTCCCACTAAGAGAATTTTGAGGGCAAAAAAGCTCTACAGACATCCTATTCAACTGCAAAGACAATATTCACCAACTTAAGCTAATATTTTCTAGTACATCCATTTGAAAATCTAGCCAAAGAAAAAAAACTGCCTGACTTGTTTTCCTTTTAGTTTTTTTTTTTTTTTGGTAAGGTAAGTATTATAGACTTTCAACCGGAATAATAGTACAGCAAGGGTGAAGCTCGGCACCAGCCCGCACTCAACTGGACAACAAGTCAGTGGAGTGGAATAATGCATTATCAGTTCTTTCCAAATGACCACTAGAATCTATGAAGTAAAGAAAGGAAAAAGAAAGTGCACGACCTGTGTACTTCAGCAAAGTATTATAGACTTTCAACCGGAATAATGCATCATCAGTTCTTTCCAAATGACCACTAGAATCTATGAAGTAAAGAAAGGAAAAAGAAAGTGCATGACCTGTGTACTTCAGCAAATACAAAACTTCCCCACAAGAATTTCAATTTACTATAAAATTGATCAACACTGACCCGATCCAAAACGAACTACAACCCAAGGAATTCACATTAGATCGTCCACCATGTACTTTAATTGTTACAATCAATCATTTGACAGTGATAACAAATTCAACCAGTTCCTTGGTTTGTCTTCTCCCTTCTAGACCTACAAACACTAGAAGCCAATAACTCCTCCGGGTGAAAATTATGACCTTCCACATGTCTTCCTAGGCCTCCATTGGCCCCGTATCGCTAAGTCATATCCTCCCACCAGACCGTCTTGTGATTGGCACATTACTTCTATGCACTTGTTATTAAACTTCTCGCTAGTCTTGTCATTTGTAAGTGCAATCTTGTGAAATCTTTAGATCAGGTGCAAGAGGGATGAGTGTCGTTGATTTTGCGGTGCTGCCCAAAAGTTAGGTCAGCTGTATAACCTAGAGGAAACAAGATGCAACCCGAAACTCCGTTCATCATCGGCAAACATGGGCGCACCCAAAGACGATAGCTCGCCACCGTTTGATTCACATCAAACCCACGTTGATATTCCATGAAAAGCACCGCTTAATCAATAAAAGTTAATCTATCTATCCGCAAATAACCCATCTCCACGGGAGATCCAGAAATGCTGTTCCCCAACTTTTACTCCGAGCTTACAGACACTTTAAAGCTCCCGCATAAGGGGGGAAAAAAGAAGAAAAAACAAACCCACCCGAGGATTCGGCAAACAAAACAAGAACGCGAATTTCGAAAGCAGACAACGCACGACGTAAAACGAACGACATTGCGAAAATCTAGAAGCTCGCCTGCGACGGACGAATCCATGCTCTGAGACGAAGCGCCCTCTCCGCCGGACCCCATTCCGCCCGCAACAACGCCGCCGCCGCCGCCGCCGCCGATCAAGGCCACCTCGCCCCTCACGAACTCGATCGAATCTCGCGCGCGCCCTCCCTTCGGTTCATCGGCCACCGGCGCCGGCGCCGCGGAATCGGCGACACGGTAAGAGTCCGGAACGGGAAGGGATCTGGGTATTCGGGAGAAGGATCGTGATGGGGTGGCGGCGGCGGGATCTCTAAGGAAACGGAGGCGTTTGGGGAGAGCTACTGAAGATCTGCTGCTAATATGGCGTCTCTCTCTCTCTCTCTCCCTGCGTGAAGAACCTCCATTTTGGATTTCTTTCGCCCTTGTTTTTGTAGCCTGTGCCTTTTTCTTTTTCTTTTTTGTCTTTTTCCTTTTAAATACTTTCGATGTCTTTCAGTTTTCGGTTGTTTTCATTTAAAATATCGCTTTTTAATAAATACATTTAGAGCATAATCACACAAATAATTTTCAAATTTTGACTTAATATGTAATATAATCTATAAACTTTAAATTTATTCAATATGATTCTTAATAATTTGGTTCAATCTTAAGTATTGTCTTTTTATTGATTTAAATTCGGGAACAACATTGAACATATATATATATATATATATACGAAAAATTCATAATTCATATTAAGTAAATTAAAATTTAAGGATGATGTTATATATTGAGTTAAAATATAAAAATCGTATTGAATAAATTAAAATTTTAGGAATCACATTACACATTAAATCAAAATTTATGGATAATTTATATCATTCTCCTTGGGTATTCTCACTTCTACTACAGTAGTGGTTACCATGGTTTATCAAATTTGGCTAACTTTATCGTGTATGCTAAGTTTATGCAATTAAAATTTTTGAAAAATATCAAATCGATGCACCACTATTTGCCTTAAGACCAATTGCATATGGATATTTTTAAAAATATATATTTTTATGACCTTCACTTCTATTAAATTGTCCGCCTATCTACAATTTTGCATTTCCATTCCAAAAGCATCCCCATCGTCCTACCAACCAAAGTCAAACCTCACAAAGACTAAGCTATCAAAATAAAGATCGAGTGGCGAAGAGCTGACATCGAAGTGCGAAATCCTTCTTGTCGAAATATTAGGAAATATGCAAAAAAACCAAAAAGAAGAAGAAATATTAAGACTTTTGAGAGGTGAATTTTTAGGGAAATTATCAAAAAAATTTTAAACTTATTATAATTGTGTCAATTCAATCTTAAACTTTTTGTTATGAATTCAATCATAAACATTTTGTATTTATGACAATTCAGTCAATTTAACTAATTTTGACTGGTCGATGTTGATATAGACAATATTTTAATAATATATTACTTTTTTGAACTTTTATTAATTTATTAATTTTTTATTTTCTTTTTCCTTTTCTTTCTCTCCTTTTTTTCCTTTTTTTTCCTTCTTCCTCTAGTTGCTGGTCAGAGGCAAGGGCCAACAAGGTTAGCCTCATTGCCCAATGGTGAGGCTCACCCCCTCCGACCTTGGCATTGTTAGGCGAGACTCTGCCAGATCTAGTTGGGCCTCGACCTTACTAGTGGTTGGCAGGGGTAAGCCTCGCCTGAGGCTAGCTAAGTTAGAAGAAGAAAAGGAGGGGAAAAAAAAGGAAAAAGAAAAGAATAAATAAAAAAGGCTCATATTATTTCCACTCCTTATTGGCTCCTAATATTCTTTTATGTTGAATTGACCACATTAACCTTGTTGGTCCTACTATATATTTAAGATTATTCCTTACTTTTTTTTCTTCTTCTTATTTTTTCCAAACAATATTTATTAATATGACAACAAAAAAATATTTATTAATATTAAACGTGGTGCCCACTCTTGATTAAAGACTGATGCTTGCCTTTATTTCTTCTTTTTTGGTTTTCTTTCCCAATTTGGAACAAGATTGGTGCACCTCTTTTTTCAAAAAATAGTTTATTTGATAGATAGCTACCTAATTATTTTGTTTCCTAGCAAAAAATAATTATTATTTTGTTAATGATTTTTGTATTTCTTTTTTATATTAGGAAACAATTATTCAAAAGTAATTTAAGCACGAGTAAGAGGATAATCTTTGAAAAAATTGTGTATAATGGATACATCAACAAAATATTCAATCTTTGAGTAAATTCTCATAATTAGTACCAAAATTCAAAGTCCAAAAATTCAAGATCATAAGAATGATCTATGAAAATAAAGTAAACAATTTCTAGATAAAATTAACATTTCTTTGCTTCAATAAATGAGTAGTGCCTACTCATGTTATAATAATGGAGAATAAGTTCTGAAGAAGGCAAAAATGAAGGAAATGTTGAAATGTAACTGGCATGAAAGAATTGGCTAGGGTGAAAAAAAGTTGTTTGAGAGTGATGTGGGCAAGATTTTTTTTTTAGTAAAATTTTAAAAAAAAGGGTAAGAAATAATATAAAATTAAGAGTAGGAATCGCAAGTGATAATGTAGTTAATTTGATGTGACAGAGGGTGTCACGAGCCAATATTACAGGGGTTAATTTAGTCAATTCAATGTGATATGAGAGTATCATGAGATATAAAGGGATGGAAATAGGATGAGCCATAAAAAAATTGAAAAAGTAAAATATTATCGTAAATTATCCACACAACTAGCCCTGATAGGTCAAAATTGGCTAGATAAATTGAATCGGTAAAAAATAGAAAAATTTATGATTGAATTAATACAATTACAACAATTTTATAATTTTTTCCTGATTTTTTACTCATACCATAAAAATTGAATTAGGTTTGTAATTGCTTGCAACCTCCTAGCACCATGGTCGCGCTAGATCTGAGTTAGTGGCATGGTCACTTGAGTTGAGCTCGTGACCATGTCAGCCAAATCTAGATTGAGCAGTAAGGGGAAGGGATGATGGCTGCAACAAAGAGGGGATCGTCTCGATGGCGGCGGTGGATTAGGGGGTCAAGAGCTAGGCGGAAGGTGCTGTGTGTCGGAGGAGAGATGGTGGTACGTGGACGACAAAGAGTAAGGATTATGGGAGAATTTTAGGGCATTATGATTTGCAAAAATGAGAAATTTGGTGGTTTCTTAATAGAAGCTCTATTCAAAGGTAGCAAACTATATTCTAAAAGAAAAATGATACTAATATTATTGAAATTTTGATACAATGTATAATATCATCTTTTAAAGTAGTTTTTTGAATCGCTGGGGGTTGCCCCAAGCACTAGTGATCATTTTTTCCACATAGAAAGGGAAAGGTGGGGAGTTCGAATCTTTATCTTTTAAGGAGGTTGGGGTAGGGATGATTTCCCTTCAAGTGTGAAATTCGATTCTCATGCCCTGCAAATAATCAAGGCAAAAGTTTAAAAATGAGTTGAGAATTAGAATAGAACATACAACTATTCAAAAATGCTTAATGTAAAGAAATGAAGCTATCATACTATCGAACATGCAATCTAGTTCTTAAGTTATTATGGAATGTGCAATTTAATAATTGAACTTTTGATTTGTTCAATATTGTCTATCAACTTTCCATAACAATATCAAATCAATCCTTTGGTGCCATTCACAAGTTGTCATATTTATACTGTTACCTAGATTTTGGAATATCTTTTCATTTCAATTTATACCCTAAATCAACAAAAAAAAAGTATGCTATCTTTTTATTACGTTTTTTTCTTTTACATTTTTGGTCCTTGTAAATATTATAATAATTCCATTTAAGTATATAGTTGGCTTTTTACCTTTGTAACATTAAATGTATAAGCTCATTTAGAGTTGTATCGAATTCATGTTCCTTCAATTTAAGACTAGGTGTTATCATAAGATTAGTAACGATGTTAATTCATCTATAGATACTCGTACTTGTGTTAACCTAAATTTAATTTATTTAAGAAATCATGAAATATAAAAGTTTCAAATATTATTTATCCAAAACGTTAGGAGCAAGATAAATTTTTGAGAAAAAGAAAGAAAAAAGAAGAAGAAAATCTTAGGGGTTGTAAAGGTAGGGTAGTCTGGAGTAGAGAGATGAAAAGTAGCAATGCATCAAAGCAATGAGTAGAACGAGCATGGTCTAGGTTGGGCCAGTCCAATACCTAAATTGGGGACTAATTCGTATAGTATTGGTCCTCAATGGATTGGAGACAAACCCTATTAAGCCTGGAATTGAGGACCGGACTGACCTTATGGTTCTGTTGGTTCTAGGGTCAATTTGGGACCAACTAATTATATTTTTTGTTTCATTTTTTATATTTCTTTAAAGAACAAACATATTTTTAAAATTATATATCCATTAAAAATGTAATATTAAGCAACCAAATTATGAACACTAATACACATCAAATATAAATCTAAAATAAGGTAACAACAAAAAAATTTATTTGTGATTACTGATTGCGTTCGTGAGGCACACCAAGAGAGGTGAGTGATTGCACCAACTAAGCTATGCTCATGGGGCAAGGGGCAAGTGGCCTGCGAGGTGAGCAAGGCAAAAGCAAGTGAAAAGGGTTTTTATTTTTTTTTTGGTCAAATCTGAGCTGGGTTTAAACTTTTTAATTTACTCTGCAGAACCGCACAAGAAAGAATAAAGGCGAATGCGCAAGGATTTAGAGTAGACAAAATTATATAATATATATTATATATTACATATATAGGGTTGGTCTGAGTTAGACCAACCCCAAATTTGTAAGGTAAAAGACCAACCCACATTGTCACGCCCTGACCTCGAGCATGTGACAACCCCTATTCTCTCGCAGTCATTTAGATGTGACGTCCCAGGACGCGTCGCCGACTATTATTTTTATCTTGTAATTATGTACATGCGGAAGTGAATCACAAACCCCCAATCAATTACAAAAGTAGGGATAGCAATAAAACCCAACAAAATCACATTCAAAAGTACTGTTTTATTTAGCTACTGATTAACCCTAGGAAGTTTACAAGTACAATCCCTTACCATGGGCATCTTCCTAACGAGCTAATGAGACCGACAAGCCGGAGTTAATCTACTCCCTTTAAAGATGGCCACGAACCGTAACATGCGTCGATTCTCCATCCTATAGACCTGAAAATGGTTAATCACGATGAGTTGAGATAAACTCAGCAAATTAAAGTTCTAAGCCCCAGTTAGAAATTTCGCTCGCCTCGGGAGTTTAACATACAACCTAATCCAGCAGTCAGCACAATGTAGAGAGAAACAAAAGCATAGGACAGTTCAATAAGCAGACACAACCACAGGTGATCCTACCTGGCCTTGGCACACGTGACCTACAGAAACTGTCAATTAAATCATCACAATATTAAGAGCATGCGAATAATCAGAGTATCTTACATAACTTTCTCATGTCTCACACCCACACATATACTTTCATTATTACGACCCCTCCTTCTAGGCCACGGCACAATCTTATGGTTGGTGATTCTTGGCCAAGCCAGTTTCATCCTCTTTACCTTGAGGCACAGCGACGTCAAGGGCTCACTCCTAAGACGGCATTCTCGAAGGAGCATAGGACCTGCTCACAACCGTAGCCCCGCAACTGACAGAGGCCCAAGACCTGCCTACTACCGCAGTCCCACAAAGAACCCCTCCCTGTCAAGCATCTGATCGAAGTTAAGCGACCCACTGGCCATGGCATAACCCCATAAGGATTGGTGGTTTTCCGGCAACGCCGGGTTCCCTCTCTTAATGTGATCATGCAACACATCATCAATCAATCCATTTATATCTTTACTCTATCGTGAATGCAATATCGCTCATGCTCATGCGACATGCCATTTCAGATAACCCACATAATATGTCATGCGGTACAATCCAATCACTCGTGAAAATTACGACAAACCGAAATTTAATTCCAACCAATCAACAACCATGCACATTCCCTAATTCTTGGGAATAATCAACAATTTGCACTTCAAAAAGTCTTAATAATCAAGAACACAATAATTTGAAGTCAAAATTTGCTTTTGTATGAATAGTAATTGTGAACAGTAATCGTGAATAGTAATTATGAACAGTAATCGTGAACAGTAATTATAAACAGTACTAATCCAAAATTAATAAAATAATATTAAACTTAACCATGGTTACTAAATTTAACCTAACTAGGGTTAATTAACTCAACCATGATTAATAATTAACCATAGTTACTTTAGAAACTAACCTTAGTTAATTAACCTAGGTTACTTTATTACTAACTATGGTCAATTAATCTAACCCTAGTCAGCTTAATTAAACCAACCACAATTAACAAGTAACTCATAATCAACCAAGCACAAAAATTAAACTAATTAACCCCTAAACAAAGATTAGGAAGTTAACTTACTTGGGTCAAAAATCTGGCGACACTGGCGCGTAGAAGGGGATGAGGCCTACAAGGGGTAAGCTCGAGGATGACAACGGATGACAAATGGTGGCCGAAATAGGCCAAAACTGCCCCCGGAACACTGTTCATGCGGAAGGGAGTTTCTTGGTGGAAACGGCGGAAATGGGCGGCTGGTGGCTACCAAGGGTGGCCGTCGGTGTGTGGCTAGCTTCCTGACTTTTGTGGCTACACTTTGGGTAGTGGTGGCGGTTTCGACGACGGCGGCAAGGCTAGATTCCGGCGGGAAAACAGAAAACATAGCAATAAAATGAAGAGAAAGGAAGAAAAAGAGAGGAAAGAAACACGGTTTGGTGGCCACGGATGGGCGGCACCATAGCGGCATGATGGCTCCAAAACAACGGCAGGACGGCCAAGATGGTGGGTGAGGGTGGTCCGGTTGATCAATGGGGCATCCAAGGGGAAGAACCATGGAGAAAGCAAGAGGAAAATAGAGAAAATGAAGGAGAAAAGGGAGGGCTGGAGGGGCTAAACGTGGGAGAGGAGAGAACGTGGGGAAGGGGCTGCTGAAACTTGAGGAGAGAGAGAGAGAGAGAGCAAGAAGCCAAGTCCAATTTCCCTTCCAAAACCTCACTTCCCTTCATCAACTTGCCCCAAACTATCTCATTTCCTTGACTTTTGTCCTCCAACAATAAATGCCACTACTAGAAGGGATAAAATGGTAAATTCCAAAAGTATAGTATACCTCACTATACGCGTACATGGTCCAAGAATTTATACGTGCTAGAAAAAAATCGGTTCGGGCTCAAAGGTTTGAAGTTGGGCTTCCTAGGGCCCACTTGGCTAACTTGGGCCCATGTGGTCGACTCCTCATAGGCGCAAGGCTCATTAGGCCTCCGGTCGGTCCAATTCCCCTTTGTTCCAATTTTTCGGCTCGTTGAACCCTTTTTCGAAAATTCCCGAGCTTACCAAAATTCAGGATGTTACACACATAGTGCAGGGTCTAAGGATTTCAAGACTAAGGAGTCAAGGACTAGCTCAATCTCCTTGAGAGTTGGGCCAGGTTTGGCTGTGTTGGGTCGATCCAAGTTGACCCTAGAACAATGCTTGCCCCTAGCGACATGAAGAGCTCGAATCTCTAGAGTCTTCAGCAATAGCGGCTTGTATCTCTTTCCTACTATTCTCTTGGTCCTTAATTGGAACAAATATGGGTTTGATTAGGAAAGTTATGCAACCTCAAGGACGTGATTAAATAATGTAAAAAAATTCAAGGTTTTAATTGGAATAAAACTGTAATTTCAATAGCCCAATTTACCAAACGTTACCTTTTGATTTTCCCATTCAAATCCGAAAAGGAAACAGTTGTACCTCTAAAGAGTCATGAAAAAAAATAAATTACAACCTTCAATGATTATATTTATAAAAAATTGGGATATTCAACATTAAATAAAATTCAAATTTTCAAAGTCTATAAAGCAAAAAATATAAAGGAAAAAAAAGTTATTCCACACAAACTCTTCCCATTTGTTAGGCTTCACGATCATGGACTGTCCAAGGTCAAACTTGTGACCCTCGACAAATCTAAGATCGTCGAGGGCCATTTAAGGCAGTAAAGGCAGGGAGGCAATCAACCTGAAATTTACAAATCTCATCAAGAATAGAAGTACCAAAATTGATATCCAAATGTTGAAGATATTACTACGGCATGAATTAATGCAATGTTGAGTCAATAATTGAGGTAGATACTGCCTCGCTAGTGGTCAATGAGGACAGTCCATCTAATATCGACCTCTTCTCTAATTATCGAAATTTATACTTGAAATTTTGCCTATCTACGTATGGTACATTCTACCGATTTTGGCATAGTATGTAGAGAAAAATATTATGGTAAAGGGAGTTAGTAAAAATCCCATAAGTTGAAGAATGAGACGATAAGACGAGAAAAAAATGTGCATATGATAAAAAATTTAAGTGGATGAAAAGTTTGTAAAGTTTAGAAATCTTATTAGAGAATCTTGCATAGTATAATTATATGGGTCTATGATAAAATTTCAAATTGGTATAGGATAAGTCCGGAGAATAATGGGAGGGTTTCATCCTCAAGGACAAAGGAATATCCATTCTCAAAGTTACTGGTCCACGATCTTTTCCGGATTGAATCTAAGTCCTTGAATTTTTCAATAATTACTAATGACAGCCTCCAATAAAGTTAAAATCCAAAAATTGGATTTTTCACCGGTGTAATCATTACACCCTAGCATGAAACATGGTTGACCAAGCATTTACCTATATGCTTCCAAAAGGCTCCGCATATAAGAAAAAATACAGTTAAATTAAGCCTTAAAAGGCTCAAAAGAAAAGAAATAAATGAGAGATTTACCATAGAGTAAGAGATCTTGCAATGTTACCTTTCGTAATCTCTTGTGATGAGGAAGAAAAACACTGACGTGTAATGTGTGCGGATATCGATATTATTAAAATAAGATATGCGGTTTAGCTAGACACCCTTGCTAGAGGGCCTACCATAGACGACTCTTATAGATGGGAATTCCTAAGAAGGTAAGTACGTTGATGGAGTAGTTTCTAACTTCTCTCCACTATAGGCCCAAGACCCATTAACCTGCCCCAGTTGGAGACTATACATCATCAATATAAGTAAAATTTATATAAAAGAGAATATAATTTCACTTGATTTCACCTTAGGCTCCAATTTTTTGATAACCCATTAACAATTTACACGTTCTTGATCAACAAACTCAATGTTTTCAAATAACAACACAATGTACCATTTAGAATAAAGTAAATATTCGAAAGTATTAAATTTTGGGAAAACTCCAAAAAGAATTACTTTAAGGATATAAAAAAATGCAAAGCAAAGAAAAAGCCAAAAATGGTGGCACGCTATGATTGAAATTTGAAGTAATATTAGGACAAGGAAGGTGGAGTTCACAATCTTGGGAAGCCCTCTCTTATGTCTTCATCGTGGAAAGCCAACGTGGTATGTTCTAGGGGTGTCAATGGGTCAGGTCGGAGCATGACCCGACCCGATCCGAATCGTAAAGAGTCATGCTCCGACCCGACCCAACTCGAAACGCATTTGACCCGAAAAAAAAATTTGGGTCAGGTCGGGTCGGGTCCAAGCATATATCCATATGTACTGATCTCCTCAAGAGCAATTCTTGTTTCCAGGAAATTAAGACATTTACATTTTGAGAAATTAAAGAGCAAAAGAGATGATGATCTATCAAGCAAAAGAAATATGCCACCTATGTACAACCTCTACATCTTGGTTAAATAATGGATGAGCTTCTTACTGAGAAAGGCCAATGAGTTACGCAATCGAATACAGATAGATCTGCTTCTCCATCACATCATCAATATTAATAACCCAAAAACACTTTCCAAGGACCAAGTATGCCTCAATAGTCATATTTGTTCTTAATATGACGCACATAGCCCACAAGAAAGAAAAATCCCACCACAGTTACGTGGAGAAATCAATTGATGTTTGTTCCTTCGTATGACTATGTAACAAAAGCCCAAAGATGATGCTATAACTTGAATTCCACCAAACAACGCCAAAAGTCTCACATAGGGTATGAACAAAAACCCTTTAGTCATATCTTACATCAATAGAACAAGTTAATACCTATAAGCTATGCAAAATTTTGAAATGAAAGACTTTTTCTCCAACTAGATTAAGGAGAGGAAAAAGCAAACACTATACAACCTTCGCAGTTCTTGAACGAAAATATCTAAGGAATTGTAGCTGAATATGCAAGAGCAAGATGGCTGTAAGATCAATAGTATATCGAAAGTGTTCGATGGTGCCGGAGTGATGGGCTTTGGACACCGCAAGACCAAAGCCAAAGATCTAACTCCACACTCAGAACCTGAAAAAGAGACACCTTCAGCTACAGAAATATGCAAGATGAGATAAAAAAAAAGGTGCTCTAGAAAAGGATATCTTCCTTTGTAAGTAATTGTAAGTAAACAGTCCTGATCTTCTAGAGAAAAAAAGTAAAGAATGTGAACTATTGATTCAATTAATGCTCATGCGCTTCTTGATCTCCCAGATGGAATAGCAAAACTTCACCTAGCTGCTGGACAACATATACACATATTCTATTACATATGGAAAAAAATTGTCAGTTGAATCAATTTCTACCCCAATAGCAACCATATTTGTGCCATAAAGACAATGCCAATCATCTCCTAAAATCAATGGTAGAAGTTGACGGTTGCTCTAAAATTTGCCCACTCAACCTCTGCCTCTCTAGATGAAAGTTCCACAACTATCATGCTGATAAATTGATATCAGCACATGAAAGCACTGATCACCAAAGGGCAAGTCTAGCATGTTAACTTCTAGTACTTTAATTTCTGATATCCAGGAAATGTAAGAAGTATATATCTTAGGCCTTAGATTCTTTCATCGAAACAGATATTCATGCCACGATAAGAATGATGCCATTCTGTTAAAAAAAAATTGTGCTTTTCTATTTTAAACATGGTCAATCCAATGACATTCAACAAGAAAATGCTGACTAGAGTCAGATATAGCACAATTGACCCTTCACTGGAGCTCTGGAAAAAGTCAAGTGAAGACAAGTTTCAAGCCCAAGCAAAATTGACTACATGCTCCATGGAACAGAATTAGCATGAGCCAAGCAGCCATGGTGACATCACACATTTGATGATTCTGACTTAGATTCTTTGCTCACAATTTGACAATAGTGCTAAAATTCAGAGTTATTTTCACTTCAGAAAAAGACATTCATATGGCTTTTCAACAAATAAACAGATATAAACAGCTATTGCAATCACAAACAGAAACTTGTTAAAAGGAAAATCAGCCATATTAAAATAGATTCAAGACCAAGGAAATGACCTAAATGACTTATTAGAAGTACCGATAGTAATCTCCAACTTCATCAATCATCTACAGAAATAGATATTGAATTTGGCTCCATGGTTGTCGTTGGCAACTCTACAATAAATTCACAATGAAATGAGATCATTGAATTATAGAAGGGTATTAATATTCTACAACCGTATCTTCTCACCCAATTCAAAGATTTCGAGTTCTTCTAAGTCCTCCTCAATTGAACGTGAAAGTGGTGCGGATCGCAACCAATCTTGAGCACATATAAGAGCCTCCACCATGGTTGGGGTTAAAGAGCTACGAAACACATCAAGCACACGACCTCCGGTACTAAATGCGGCCTCTGATACTACAGTTGAGACAGGAACGGCTAAAATATCTCGAGCAATAGAAGAGATGACAGGATATCTAGAAGAATTTACTTTCCACCAGTTTAAGATATCAAACTCAGCGTTATAACGTTCACATCCTTCCTCCAAATACTTATTCAATTTAAATTTTTCTTCTAAATATTGTTGTCCAGTTTGGCTAAGATACATTGCAGTCATAACATTGGCACCAACTACAGGAGACTTTGACATGTTTACCATCCTTGTGCCTTTTCGCCTCAAGTTGTTTGAAGGGCATACACCAGTGCGGTATTGCTCGAACAATAACATTAAAGATGTCATTACATTATCTCATAAATTTTTTGCCTGTTTGTTTTCATAAACACAATTTATCATCCAATTCACATAATCCCACTTATGCCGTGGGTCAAGTATGCAAGCAATGAACAATGTAAGATTGATGTTGTTCACATTACCAAAATATTTATTAAATTTGGTCTTCATTCTTTCAACCATTTCCCTCAAACTTTGGTCTTCATTCTCACAATATCTGCCAATAATTGTATAAATCCCATATATATCCTTCACCAAATCATTACTAGTAACATAAGAGGAACCCGAAACTTTTAAAGTTGCATCATAAAACAATTTCAGAAAAGGAAGAAAGTGACCGGCATACTTCCAATCTTCACTAGTGGGTACCCCTTTTGCCTTGGAGAGCTCTTCAACAAATCTTTTATCTTTAAGTTCCAATGAATCAAAAGCTTTTTCAAACTTCAAAACTGTTTCTAACATCATGTATGTCGAGTTCCAACGGGCCTCAACATCCAAACATACAAGACTCTTGCACTAAATATTCTCCAGTTTAATAGCATTCTTGAACTGTTTCAACCTTGCAGGAGAAGACCTCACATAACACACAGCTGAACGTATTCTAATAATTGAATCATTAATGTCCTTGAGCCCCTCTCTCACGATCAAACTCAATATATGAGCACAACATCTCATGTGAAGTAACTCACCTTTTAATACCAAATAATTCCTAGGGTTAAGTTTCTTTTTCAAATATTGAATTCCTAGGTCATTAGAACTTGCATTATCCACAGTGATTGGAAAAAATGCTTTGAATCCCCCAATCAATCAAGCATTTCTCAACTGATTTTCCTATTGTCTCCGCAGAATGACTCGGGATTTGGCAAAAATTCAATAATTTCTTTTGTAGCTTCCAATCAGCATCAATAAAATGTGCAGTAAGACACATATAACTTAAATGTTGACATGAGGTCCAAGTGTCGGTTGTAAGACATAGTCTAGGAGATGTCTTAGACAAATATTTCTTCAATTTACTTCTTTCTTCCATGTACAAATCATAACAAATACGCCTCAAAGTGTTACGTGACGGGATTATGAAGTTTGGCTGGATTTTATTAATAAATCGCCGAAATCCCTCGCGCTCTACCAACTTAAAAGGCAATTTATCAAGAATGAACATCATTGCTAATTCCTTTCCACTAGATTCTTGGTCAAATTTCCATGGACCAGAAGAACTACTAACCCTAACAAGTTGACCCGATGCACCCTTTTGCCTTTTTTCAACATTTGCATACGGGAATTTCTTGCATCTAACTAGATGATGATGCATTGAACTTGTCCCTTGACCACTAGTACAACCAATAAGAGCCCCACAATGTATACATTTAGCTTTTTCTTGATCAACAATATGTTTATAGTGTTCCCACACTTGAGATCTTGTCCTTCTTCCCATGACATTAGAAGAACTCATTTCAGATGTCTCAGTATTCATTTCCGACATTTCTCTTCGACAATATTGAGCTGTTAGTCTAGAAAAACATAGGACCTAATTATACAACAAAATCATGTAACTAGGAAGTATGTAAAGCCTGAATAAAAAAAGTCAGCACAGCAAGAATTTCTAGAGAACAAGTGTAGATACTCACTAGCAGTATTCCGCAGCACAGAAATGCCCCAAAACCAACAATTGGTCTTAGCACAACAAGAAAAGATCAGGTTGGTAAACAAAAAAAAAAAAAGATCATAAAAAGAGAACCATGCTCACTTGGTTGTTTTCAGACAAAGCAGGAATAGGAGAAACAATCTGACTATAGAATAAATCAAAAACCTTAAAATCACTTAGTGAATGATTATTCTGTTTGTATTAACCATGACCCTTCTTACAATTTTTTGGCTAGTGCAGATAGAGGAAGAAAAAGAGTGATTCAAGGGTCTACAAAGTGATTTTGCAGATATAAAGGAACCTTGGTACATGGCCACAATGTTATTAAAACCATAAAGTAAGATAGAACAAGCAGAATAGATGTTGAGTTCATTTTGACTTCACGGACATGAAGATAGGCCCTACTGGCAGGAAAGAAAACAAATCTTCCCCGAGTAGATAAGTAGAAAAACAAGGAAACTGGTATTGCCAGGTAGACAATCTAACATTCTTAGTTTCCAAGGAGTGAAAAAAAGAGGAAAGTGTCAACAAACAACCATCTTACTTGCTGGAAAAGGTCTTTTGAAAAGGCATTTTGATCAAGTATTGACCAATTAACTACAAGCAAAAAATCACCTATGTTGGGTCCCTGCACAAAGCACAAGCACCCCCTTCAAAGAATTCTCATCCTCCAGGACCAATCATCTATACCAAGAAGTGAACAACAAAGCGACATTGCGACCAATCAATGGATCAATCGAGTGTGCCTAGACCATAACCACCATCACCAACAGATTGTTAACTCCATGCCCAAAAAATCACACCCCAATCGCCCCACAGATGAATAATTTCCCACGACGGGATGCGAGAAACACCCGATAAAATTCAACCTTCCAACTACTAATCCTACACTTAATCTCAACACAAATGATACTTTTGTTAATCTGAGAAGTTCACCTCCTCCAATCTGAGAAAAGGAGGCAGACGAGAATAAGGTAAGCATAAAAGTAGTCAGGAGATGAAAGCTACAGTTAACTTAACAAGTATGTTGCCATAACTTGTAGGCAATATACAAGCAAAATAGAGCTTTCCTCATAATGACTTATCCAAAGAATCCTGAAATCAGTGCTGCAAGATTCAATTATTTCAACATTTACGACCAACAAATCCCAATAATGCTGCCGCCATATATTCCTCTTAACTTTGTGAACATTTACATCATAAATCTCAGGTTACTGAGACCCTTCATTCACACACACGGTACATCTAAATGCCATTTGCCCCCAAAAGAATAATCATACCCTAACACAGGTTGAAAGTACAACAGAACTAGCCAAGTAGGTAATGGAACGATCATCAAGTGGCTTCTCTTAGTCTAGCTACTGTCTATTGAACAACATTTTCTCTCTCAATTATTTTCTCATAAAAGGCTAGTAGTTCTTCCTAATACACTAATCAGAGACTCAAAGCCCCTAGGACATGCTCTAACAACAGTATAATGGGGATAACTGAAACATCATGCTAGAAAACAATAGACTTATACAATAATTACACATTCTTTATCAGTAAAAGATAATCATACATAAACCAGCTCTGGAAAGAACAACAATTTTGAGTTAAAGCAAGCTGTGCATGTACCAGGCAAAGTGGTTTCCTTATGTGAATATTAGAGGTAACATGACTTCCACCTGCTGCAATCAGAATAGTATCTCCTGGTCTATGAGGGTAAAATAGCATCAGAATTCCATGGCTCATTAAGAGATCCAATTAACAACACAGTGGATGTTTATGGACCTTGCAGCAGAGATAGCTGACTCAATATTGGGGAAAACTCCTGGCTCTGATGAATTTTTTACAGACCGGTCTACTCGTAGCCACAGCTGAGGGTGACATGCCTGGTAACACCATCTGTGGCAAACGAGGGCCGTGTTATAATGATCAGCAAACTCAACAACAACTTGTGACAGACAAAGCAACAAAATAATATCATTAATGGCATCTATAGACTATTTCTTCTTGGAGAACAGGGTGGAGTTAAAGATGTTAACCTTTATAAGTATTTAGTTCATGTACTTTAAAACATCATATAAAATACTAGATATTGCACAAGCACACAATATTAGATAATATGGAGAAAGATGCTCCACCAAAGTATCGAACTATTACTGAGTGCCAAAAGCTCCGTGGCACTCCCACATCACATTGGAAATCGTCTCTAGCATATACCCTTATATGAGAAGAGAACCACCAGCAAAACTGGTGAAATACTGCCATTTTGCAACATAAGGTAAGGGGCTCCGAGAAAGGCAATATGCCCCCAGCAACGCAAATTTGGTGACTCCAACAATCTCACACGAATTTAGAATTAACAACACGTAGCAAAGAAGACACTTAAAACCGAGGAGATTTCTACTCAGCGAAATGAGAGAGAACCGAAGAAAGAAAAATTCCCAAAAGAAAGCAGGGCTAATTAACACGCACGCAACACAAAAGCAGCCCAGGGCAAGGCAATCAAAATAAAACCATAACGGAAGCCCCAATTCGGTAGGGACTAAAGCGCGCGCACGGACCCAAACGCACTAGGGATCAATCCCAGCGCCCATAATTGGGCACCTAAACCACCTGATACGAAGCCCCAAGGCCCCCAGGAGCACCGATTCAGGAACCCAATTAGAAGCTCCGACGACCGGAAACCGTCGGAAAGTGAGGGGAAGGGGGAAGAAGAAGGCGGAACTGACCGGAAATCACCTCACTCGATTCTTCTGAACAAGACCACAAGCAGAGGACCAACTGCGACAAATCGCAAGCCGACATTGAAGAGAGGACCCGTCGGTGGTCGGCGAAGGGAGGATGAAAAACGCAAGGAGAGATCTGCAGAAATGTGCTCTTCAGTGGTTTGAGAAAAACGCACGAAGGAGAGGGGTTTATTTTATCCAAAATGCGCGGAGGGAGTCGATGTCAAAAAGAAATGGGTCGACCCGTTTCGACCTGACTCTAAATGATACCGGCTCCATACTTAGATAATATTTTGACCCGACCTGAAAATACACTAAATTTAGGGTCAGGTCGGGTCGGACTGGGCCGGGTCGAGTCGGCTCGGGCCTTTTTGACACCCCTAGTATGTTCTGGTCCAATTTGTATTATGTCCTTCGCTCCCTTTAAGAAACATTGCCTTTTTGCTCCTTTCTTATCACTGTCACGCCCCGAATCCTGAGCACGCAATAACCCCTTACCATGATCAATTAAAAGTGACGTCCCAAGACTTGTCAATGGCCATTCATTTTAATCTTTCATTAAGTGCAAGCGGAATGCAAACCATCCCCAATCCAAATAGACAATCACATAATCTAACAGAGATAGAGGGATGAACAGCAGATACCTCAACTACTCCTTTACACAAATTACTAGATTAACCAACGGAGGATGGTTTCCGAATATAAGCTTGACAAAAGGGACCAATCCATCCTTTAAGCCAAACTAAAAAGGAACCAGGCTAGGCTAATCCAGCTATACAAAATGAACCCTCAAGTTTAGCACCACCTTCACTCGGACCCATCGAACTAAGCTCTATCGGGTCGATTACTGGAGGAGCGGGGGTAGGATTCTCCACTGCACCATTCTAAGGGCCTGAAAGTGGTTATACGATAACCAGTGATATAAAATCTCAACGAGTTCTTCCCCTAAGCCCTAGTTAGTATACCAACTCAACCCGGGGTATCTCTTCAGAACCACCCCTCATTCAATCCAATAACAAACAACCAGCAATTAGCAATCAACAATAGACAGGGTCAACCAACAATCATAAAGTTAGCTCGCATGCAATCTTACCCGATATGCTATACCATGCACGTTAAATCTCAGCACAATACACACAAGGCACATGGCCGTTAGATAATGCAATTCATCAATCATATGCGAGTCGCGTTACAAGCGATCTCACCTAGCCATTGCTATACCCTGCACATTATCATTTTATGTGTGCGTGCCATAAACGGTGTGATCATCTCATGCGTAATCGGAACCAATAATGCCATGTTTCTCATGTAATTTTGCATCCATACGTGTTCCGATGATTACTGCCCCACAGGGCTACAACTTAGGCCGAAGTGCTATGGCGCCCTTCCTCCGTAGAGGCACAACCATGCCCTTTCGTGCCCTCCCAAGCGCTATGATGCTATGACGCCCTTCCATGCTCTCCCTCTCCATAATCTTCGATAAATCAAACTATCACCCCTCGAACTATGGCCGAGGCGGCGGGTTCAACTTAGTGATCACGCAAGCATACCCTCACAATTCAATTATTATCTTTGAGCATTAGCCAATGCATGTATGCTTGCATATAAAACCTCAAATCATTTCTCATAAAAATGGTCCATTTCTGGTATCCATAAAACAAACCATTTTTCCCTTTTTTGTGAAAATCACACGATTCATGCGGATGTTCATGCAATGACACATCCAATTCACCTCATAAAATCACGACACATAAAATTATGTACATTTTCACTTCCGGATGAATAGTGCCATGAATAGTGTCATGAGCAGTGCACTATGAACAATGTAATTTCCAAATTTAATAATTTGAACATTAAATTCAAAAATTAAACAAATCATTAATTAAAACAATTAATTAAGTAATTAAGCTAAACATGATTAATTAACCACAAAATGCAATTAATCAATAATTAAGCACATATTAGCACAATTAAGTAAAATTAAGCTAAGCTAATCTTAACCATCAATCTAATCACTTATCTTAGGGCTAATACAACTTAATTAAACCCTTAACCTAGCATTACCACTAATTAACCTAACCCTAAGTAAGTTTAGGCACTAACAAAGGAATTAGAGGGCAAACTCACTCGTTAAGTAGGCTGGCAACATGGACTGTAACATCCTTAGCCCTTTGAGGGATGAATGAATGTTAATTTCGCCAATGCATTGTTGGTTGATCTCATTCGGAACTAATCACTCCTAAGATATTGACTTTGAGGGGAAATGCTAATGAGGACAAAATTCATGCGACTAAATAACTAACCTAGGAAAACGACTCGACCATGAGACTTGCGTAAGGACGATCCTGTAGTCATGTAGGCCGATTTCAGGGACGACTAGAAGTCGATTTGTGAACAGAAATAATGGGATGACAAGTAAATCCGTTTACTGGTATCAAACCCGCGGATGACCCTATGTCAATCCTTGATAATCGTGTACTTTGAAATAAGAATCAATCCTTCGCAATTTCACATAGTTAAGGACGTTCATATGTCGAGAAGTCTTGAACGTGAATTGGCACGAGTCGGTTATGCGTGAATCCTCAAAACCATCTATCAGTCTGAGTAGTACCAAAATAGCATTCGGGCGAAATTGACAAGACATGAGAATCCATGATTGGACTTCTAATCTTCGGGAACGTCCGGGACAAACTTTTGGACAATACTTATTCGACAGTCAACAGTGCCGATTTAGCCAGGTACTTAGAAAAGGGATTTTCAGACCAAGGAAATGAGCCTACGAGGATGTGGGCTGGGCAAGATTAGTATGGGCCTCACGCCCAAGGTGGGACAGCAGCCATGGAAGGCCCAAGGCAAACAAGTGAGCCCATTGGACCAAACCGATCATTTACTTTTCCAAGCCCGTTGTCTAACCTTGAGCCGTTTCGAGCCCAATAAATTCCCAAGCCCGTTCCTATTCATTTTCTAGCCCGTTCCTTAGGCCCGCCCTTCATTTCAGCCCAAGGATAGATTGGGAAATGTTTAAGGTGGAAATGACCAAAATGCCTTTGGATATTTTGAAGAAAAGACAAAGAAGAGAGAGAAGATGATGTCACCTTTCTTGGAAGTTGGGCAAGCCATTTAATGGCCTTAATTTAGGCCTATCTTTAACCTCACTTCACTCTCTCTCTCTCTCTCCCCCCTTCAGCCCTCAAAACCGCACACACTTCTCTCCCTTGTTTCCTTTCCATTTTGCAATTTCAGCTTCTGACCTTTCTTCGAAAATTGAGTATTTCATGGCATTCCCATGTGAATCACGGCCCATGCCACCCACCTTTATGTTCAGGAGAGAGAATCCATGTGGATGGCGTTGACTGTTCATCGAATGGAGCTGCTGGGCGATCCGTATGATGGCCGGAAGCCGGCTGGTCGCTGATCGCCCACTATAGCAACCAGCTTGCCTAGTTTCGCCTTTTCCTCAATTTCTCTCACATTTCGACTAAAGCATTGCCAATACCAACCACCAGCAGTTGTCCCTTGACCCCCAGGTGTCGCTGGTCGCCAGCCCGCCGCTTGCCGGAGCTCTGGTGAGCTTCGTTCAGCCGCTTTCCTCTCTAAGCGGTTAGTTTTTCAGTGTTGCAGAGGGGATCCGAGTTTGTTGCCACTGTTCTTAGCCTTGGGACTACCTTGGATCATTGTGGTAGAGGTCCTCGGGTGTCGAGTTCGTCACTGCCGCCGCGTTCGGGTTGCCGACCTACTTAAAGGGTGAGTTTAGCCCTAATCCCTATTTAGTGCCTAAACTTGCTTAGGGTGGGTTAATTAGTGTTAATGTTGGTTTAGATGGTTTAATTAAGTTGTATTAGCTCTAAGATATGTGGTTAGATAGATGGTTAAGATTAGATTAGCTTAATTGTGCTTAATTATTGCTTAATGGTGGATTATGTGATTTTTGTGGATTAATTAAGCATGTTTAGTCTAGAGATACTCAAATTCATGAAAATGAATTGAATCCTATCAAATATTTCTATTTCTCCTTTGAATTACTCAACTATATATCCTATTTAAATTGCTTGATTAATTATTTTAATTAATATTTTGTTTAATTTCTGAATTAAAGGTATTAATTAATTAAATTATTTTATAATTTCGAATTATTAATATTTATGAAAATTAATTATTTTGGGGAAATGGTTTTAATTGAGTAATTTTGTGGGAAAATTACTATGGTCTAATTTTCTAATGTTAATAGTATTTATATACTACATTATTAAATGGCATTGGTTTATTAAGGAAGGGTTTTATTAAATGGAATTATTTGGGTTGGATATTAATTATGGGATTGGAAAATAATTATAAGTATTTTGTTGGACTTAAATTATTTTCATCGGGACAATCGACTATAGTATTACATGCTTCTTAAATGAGAATGGTTGATTGTCGTAGTCGTGAGAACACATGCTTGTTTATTATTGAACATTGAGACACGTGATTGGGTACTTGTAATTATTGAGGTACATGATTATTTGGAAAAGTGTGCAAGTATCATCATGTTGATTGGTCAGAATTGATTGACAGACTATAACTTGAACTGCTGATTGTTGCAACTTTTGTGAATGATTGAACTGTTACTATTATACGTGATTGCTAGATATTGCCGCATGACATTATACGTGTGTTAACTGCAAGGGCATGTCGCATGAGCATGAATGATGCGCATTCATGACCAAGCAAATGCAAAGACAAGAATGAACTGTTTGCTGATGTGTTGCATGGTCAGATTAAAGTTGATAGCTCGGTTGACCTGGATGATCGCCAGTTCTTCAAGGTTGTGCTGTGACCATTGGGTCGCCTAATAGTAGTCAGATGCGGAGTCGCTGTTGAGACCGGGCCCATGCTCCATAGGGAATGCCGTTGATGGGGGAAAACCCATGACGTCGCCGTGCCTCATGGGGAGAACAATGTCTGGTCTACGACCAGTTGACCGCCAATCATAAGGTTGTGCCGTAGCCTAGAGGGTCGTAATAATCAGAGCATATGTGTGGATGTGAGGCATGAGAAAGCTGTGTGAGATGCTCTGATTATTCGCATGTTCTTAATGTCGTGATGATTTGACACATGAGTTAACAGTCGTGCAGGGTGTGGCAATGGCTAGGTGTGATCGCTTGTGGCGTGATCACATGCGATTGATGAATTGTGTCATCTAAGGGCTATGTACCTTGCTTGCATTGTATGAGATTTGACGTGTAGGGATTGGCAGACCGAGTAAGGTTGTATATGAATCGAATATTGATTGTGGTTTCCCTTGTCTATTGTTTAGTCTGCTGTTTGTTAGCTATCTGTTGTTGGTTGAGTGAGGGGTGGTTCTAGAGAGATATCCCGGGTTGAGTTGGTGTATTAACTGGGGCTTAGGGGGAGAACTCGCTGAGATTTTATCTCATTGATTGTTGTGTAACCACTTTTAGGCCTCTAGAATGGTGTATCCACAATGGAGAATCTTGCCCCTGTTCCTCTAGTGATCGACCCGATGGAGCTTGAGTTCGATGGGTTCAAATGACCGTGGTGTTGAACTCGAGAATTCTTTGTGTACTGTTGGATTAGCCTAGTTTCTTTTTTGTTTGGTTTAAAGGATGGATCAGCCCTTTTTGTTGGGCTTGTAATTCGAAAAACTATCATCCGTTGGTTAATCTAGTAAATTGAATAATTGAGTAGTTGCTATTGTTCTTGCTATTCATCCCTCTATCCCTGTTTAATTGTTTGATTGTCTGGGAATGGTTCATCTTCTGCTTGCGCTTAATGAAAGATAAAATGAATGGTCATCGATGAGTCCTGAGACATCGCTTTCAATTGACTATGGAAATGGGGTTGCCGCGACCTCGAGAGTTGGGGCGTGACATGGACGCGGCAACGGTGATGCACCCGACACTCGATGACCTTTATCACATCAACTGAAGGTGGTCTCGGGCTTAAAACAGTAGCAACAAACTCTGCTCCCCATTGAACCTCTGAAAATAACATTGCTAGAGGAGGAAAGTGGCTGAATGGAGCTGGTCGGAGCTCCGGCGAGCGGTTGGCAGGTGACTTGCGGCACCTGGGGGTTGAGGGGGAATTGCTGGTGGTTGGGATGGGCGGAGATTGGGTCAAAATGGGAGAAAAACAGGTGAAAAGGTGAAATTGGATAGAACTGCCATTACAGTAGGCGATTCGAGAACAACCAACTAACGGGTCGGCTGGCGACTCCGACCAGTGAACTGCTAATGCTATCAATATGGAATTTGTCTTCTAAGCACATTGGTGGGTGGCACGGGCTGAGATTTGCATGGGAAAGGCATGAACAACTCGATTTTTGGAGGAAGGTTTGAAGGAAAAACAAAAGGAAGGAAAGGAAACAAGGAGAGAAGTGTGCGGTTTTTGGGAGGGCTGAAAGAGGAGGAGAGAGAATGAAATGAGAGCTAAAGATAAGCCTCATCAAGGCCATTATGCATTCCCCAACTTCCCAAGCAAATGACATAATCTTCTCTCTCTTCTTTTGTCATTTCTTCAAAATATCTATGAACAAAATGGTCATTTCCACTTTACACATTTCCCAAATTGCCCTTGGGGTAAAAATGAAGGGTGGGCTTAAGAAACAGGCTAGAAATGAATATGAATGGATCCAGGAATTTGTTGGGCTCGAAACGGCTCAAGGTTAGACAATGAGCTCGGAAGCGTAAATAGTCGGTTTGGTCCAACGAGCTCACTTACTTGTCTCGAGTTTATCACGGTGGCTATCCCACCTTGGGCATGAGGTCCACACTGGTCTTGCTCAGCTCACATTCTCGTAGGCTCGTTTCCTCGGTCTGAAAATCCCTTTCCCAAAAACTTGGCTCAATTGGTACTATCGACTGCCGAATAAGCATTGTCCAAAAGTCCGTCTTGGATGTTCCCGAAAATTTGAAGTCCAATCCTAGATTCTCATGCCATGTCAATTTCGCCCGAATGTCATTTTAGTACAACTCAAACTGATAGGCGGCTTTAAGGATTCATGCGTAATCAATTCATGCCAATTCATGTTCAAGACTTCTCAACACATGGACGTCCTTGGCTATGTGAAATTGTAAAGGATTGATTCTTATTTCAAAGCACACAATTACTGATGATCAACAAAGGGTCGTTCGCTAGCTCGATAATAGTAAATGGAATCACCTGTTGTCTCATTATGTTCTATCCATGAATCGATTTTTAGTTGTCCATAAAATTGGCCTGCATATTCGTAAGATCGTCCTTATGCAAGTCTCACGGTTGAGTCATTTTCCCAAGTCAAGTTCTTTAGTTGCACGAGTTCTGTCCTCATTAGCCTTTCCTCTCAATGTTAGTATCTTAGGAGTGATTAGTTCCGAGTGAGATTAACTAACAATGCATTGACGGAATTAATGTTCATTTCAACCTTAAAGGGCTCGAATTTTAGGACGTCACAATCACAATCTAAAACTAAATCTAACGAATTGAAAACCAAAAGACAATGAGAGGAGTCACCATGCTCTTTATATCATTTTCTTCATTTTCTTGGGGATCTTTTGTTAGATATTATATTGGGCTCACCATTGAGCACAACTCCAAGGGTTAAATCGCAAACTTAGCCATGAACTCGCAATAGGTCAATTACTGAGTTGGTGTATTAAACACCTTTTCTTAAAATTTAATTTAACGTAAAATCTAATGTTGATGACTGCTTTGCCTAATTGAATTTCTACATGATAATTTATTTTCTCATCTCAAGCACTTGGTTTTACTGCAGGTGTAATTGTAATAATTGTTCTCAACTTGCTCCTTCAGTCTACTTACTTCCTATTCAGAAGTTGAAATCTGTAACATCCTGAAATTTGAGCCCTTTGAGAGATGAATGAATGTTAATTTCGCCAGTGTATTGTTGGTTGATCTCACTCGGAATTGATCACTCCTAAGATACTGGCCATGAGGGGAAAGGCTAAGGAGGACATAACTCGTGCGACTAAAGAACTTGACTTGGGAAAATGACTTGACTGTGAGACTTGCGTAAGGACGATCCTGTAGATATGTAGGTCGATTTCAGGGACGACTAGAAGTCGATTCGCGGACATAAATAATGTGACAACGGGTGATTCCGTCTATTGTTATCGAATCTGCAAACGACCCTATGTTGATCCTTGATAATCGTGTACTTTGAAATAAGAATCGATCCTTCGCAATTTCATGCAGTCAAGAATGTCCATGTGTCAAGAAGTCTTGAATGTGAATTGGCACGAGTCAGTTACGCGTGAGTCCTCGAAACCACTTGTCAGTCTGAGTAGTACCAAAATGGCATTTGGACGAAATTGACTAGGGGTGTGCAAAAGAACCGGGAACCGCCCGGACTGCCCAGAACCAGCCCGGACCGGACTAGAACCGGTGGTTCTTAAGGGTATCGGTCTGGTTCCCGGTTCCAATTTATTGGAACCGATGGGTACCGGTCCGGTTCCCGGTTCCATAGGCGGATCCACCCGCCCGGATCGGACTGATTTTTCTTAAGTCAAAATTAAGATTTTTATATTCAAAATGTAATAATATTAAAAATATTTAGAATAATAGTCTAGACTTTCCTCATCACCTTCATTCTTCCCTTGCAAGTTGAACATGACCAACAAAATAGAGGGTTCTCTTTCTCCTATTTATAGAGACCAAGGACTTGTTGTCTCTCCTAAATAATCAATGTGGGATTGAGCCTCCTACTCCCTCTCCCTTCTCTTCTCTCTCGTTGCCCCTTGCATGTAAGTTACTCCAACAAGTTTCCAAATGTCCCACATTGAAGAATTACTCAAAGAGCATTTGAGAGATTGCATATAAAATCCAGCCAAGGAGATAAACTAACCTTGTGTCTAGAGCGGCCTTGGGGTTGAGATTAATATTAATCTCTAAATGGGGCTGTTTTTAGAGTGTTTGTTAGGAGTTTTGGGGTCCGAATCCACCCTCTATCGGGTCGGTTCGGTCTTCGGTTCCCAAAATGAGGGACCAACTCCGACCCTCCCTTCCGCTTCATCTCTTGGCCGGTTCTGAGGATCCACCCGGGAACCAGACCGGACCGACGGTCCGGTTCCCGGGTGGATCCATAGAATTAGTGGGCGGTTCCCGGTTCCAAAAATTTGGAACCGGTCCTAAGCGGGCGGTTCCCGGTTCCGGGGTGGGAACCGCCCACCCGGACCATGTCCACCACTAAAATTGACAAGACATGTGAATCCAAGATTTGACTTCGAATTTACAGGAATGTCCAGGATAGACTTTTGAACGATGCTTCTTAGATAATCGATAGTGCCGATTAAGCCAAATTTTTGAGAAAGGGGATTTTGGATCGAGAACCTGAGCCTATGAGGACGTTGAGCAAGAACAATGAGGGCCTCACGTCTAAGGTGGGACGACCACCGTGGAAGATCGACACAACGAGCGAGCTCGTTGGACCCAATCGATCCCTCACCCTTCCTAGCCCGTTATCCAAACTTGAGCCAATTCGAGCCCAACAAATTCCCGAGCCTATTCCTATTCATTTTTTGGCCCGTTTCCAAAGCATGCCTTTCATTTTCAGCCTAAAGGAAATTTGGGAATTGTGCAAGGTGAAAATGACTAAAATGCCCTTGGATATTTTGGAGAAAAGTCAAAAGAGGAGAGAGAAGATGTTATCTTTCTTGGGAATTGGAGAAAGCATTTAATGGCCTTGATGAGACCTAGAAGCAGCTCTCAATGCACTCTCTCTCCTCCTCCTTCAGCCCTCTTTCCCCTTGCTTCCTTTGCTTTCCTACCATTTCAGTTTCTGACCTTCCACCAAAAATAAGTTGTTTATGGCATTCCCATGTGAATCTCGACCCGTTCCATTCATCGTTGTGTTCAGAAGACGAAAACCATTCAGATAGCATTGGCCGTTTGCGAAACGGAGTTGTCGGCCGTCCCGTATGGCCGCCGAAGTTACTGCTCGCCGGACCGCCACTGTTTCGCCTGGAGTAGCTTTGTTCTACCTTTTCACCTATTTTTCTTTCTTTTCAACCAAATCACCGCCCATACCAGCCATTAATAGTTCCCCCTTGACCCCTTGGAGCCTCCAGTCATCGGCTTCTAGCTTGTCGGAGCTCCGGCCAGCTTGTTTTTGCTCTAATCAGCAGCTTCCTCCCACTGCAGTGCTGTCCTTTGGAGTTTGGGGTTTGAGCAGAGGTTGATATTACTAGTATAAACACCTAGAGGGGGGGTGAATAGGTGTAGAGAGATTATTCACACAAATATAAATAACTTTCGCGATCAACGAACTGAAATCAAGTAGAGAGAGTTAGAGAAGATTGCAAACACCGTTTATAGTGGTTTGGCTTTTGAGAAGCCTACATCCACTCTCTGGGAGACCAGCCAATCGGCTGTATTTCACTATATGATCAACTGTGATTACACACTCTCGAGTGTTTATACTCGGTGATGATCTGTCTCACTAAGTCACTCTTTGTTTGTAAAACACTAAGATCACTCAAATGCGCTCTATGAACAACTATTGAAGAATTGAATCAGCTTTGGAATGATGTTAATCTGTTCTTCCCCTAAGTCTCAACCTATCCTTAAATACTCTCCAAGCTACACTCAACCGTTGGCTCTTTCCTTGAGAGTTTAGTTTTCCCTTTCTTAGACAGACTTTATAAGGCAAGTCTTTTTGACTGTTGAGGGTAGATCAGATTCCCTTAGATTCTGTTCGCCTATACAACCAGAATCCGGGCTTCCATAAATACTCTATTCTTCATTGGAAGTTGCTCGTTAATTGATGCTGTCAATCAGATTAGTATAACAGAATCAATATAAATAAGGTAAGTGAAATACTCTACCGTTGGTGATCTTATCGTGTAGGTTCATCTTAAGTCTGATGGTCTTAAGTTCTGAATTTGCCCAGATTTTCAATCTGGTTCGTTCAGACTTAAAATCTCAGTTTGGTATTGTCAGACTTAAAACTCGGTCTGGTACGGTCAGACTTAAAACTCGGTTTGGATAAGTCTTTCCGTCTGGTAAGGTCAGACTCTTAGACATCTTATGCTTTATCTTCTGCAACAAACAGACTTTAAAGCCAATGTCATTCTGTGTCCTTTTCCTTCAAGAGATTGATATAAATATCATTCATAAGATGTTTTGTTAGCATCAAAACTAGGAGTTTTCTCAACAATCTCCCCCTTTTTGATGGTGACAAAACATTTTATACATATAGCTTAATGTCCCTGCAAAATATGGTTAAATAGAGCTTGTTTCCAACTATTATGCTCAACTCATAAGTATAGCTCATATCAACCCTGTATAGACAATACAGCAGCAACATAATTTCAAATTACAGCTTAACATGATTTAGACTTTATCAGTACTATGTGATTAGCCTATAATAAAATATCATTAGCCATTCATAATCAGAACTTTCATATCACAGAATCATGCATCAACACAATGATAAAGCCAACTGTCATGCATCAACACAATGATAAATCCATCAAAAATCTAAAAGTGAAAGCAAACAAAAATTCAAAAGCCATAAAGCCATATCTACTCCCCCTTTTTGTCAACTTAAAAAAGAGTTAGTTAGTTCAAAAAGATGTTTTTACGATGTTTTCTTATTTGGGGTCCGAACAAGGGTGAAATCCTCCATATCTGATGCAGACTTCTCAATTCTGTCAATACACTGATTGACTATCTTCTCGAGAGTCTCCAATTTGTTATTGAAGGAGGTTTCCATTGCTACCTGCCGATCCCTTATCTCTGTTAAAAGTCCTAAGATCTTTTGATAATAAGCATTTCCAAATGAAGCTGCAGGAACTGGCACTACAATATTTTCATAATGATGCTCCCCTTGAGTTGATGCTTCATTCTGTCCTTGTTGCCCCTCTTTTTCCCTGTCCTCATTTCCTTCTTCTTCTTTTGCTTCTGCTTCCTCTTCTTCTTCTGGATCATCCATTGATTCATATGCATCATTCTTCTCATGTTTTGTGTTGAGAATGTTTTCTTCATGTGTTTTTGCTTCTAGTTCAGACATTCTCCGAGAATTTTGACGCATATTTGCCAGAATTGCGGAGATGCTTTCTTCTTCATCTTCTTCATCTACCAGTAGGAGTTGTCTTCTCCTTTTGGAACTTAGCTCAGCAGTAGCTGATTCTTTGCCTTTTCGTTTTGCTGTCTCTGCTCTAGCCAATTTCTTTTCTTTTCGTCTCCAAGTCTTAGTAACATCCTTTAGTCTCATCTTATTGATCATTTTCATATCAATGATCATTGTGGGAAGATTCTTGGTACTGAATCTTTTGGGTATATCTATCTTAAGATGATCAAAGATCCTTGTCACTAAAGCTCCATAAGGTAGCTGTCCTTTGTCCTTTGACACTGTCCGATACATATGAAATATTATTGTGTGAGGCAGTGAGAACAATACTCCTTTTTCAATAGCCCACATCACTTTGGCCTCAGATTTGGATACATCAGTTTTTTATGAGGCTTTTGGACGAATGCAGCTGATAATGATCTTATGCAAAATAGTTCTTGCAGAAGTTAGAAGATGATAAGTTATAGTGGCCCTTACAGACTTTGTGAGAAACTTACACACTGTTTCATAAGGGATGTCTATTGGCCTGGATGCTCCTCTCTCAACTTTTATAATATTAGTAAGAGTATCTGAGCTAACATCATAGAACCTGTCATTCACACTGAATTGCATTCTGTTTGAAGATAGAAATGTCAAATTCGAGTAGAAATATGCTGTTAATTCAGGATAAACAGCAGCAGAATCAGTGCAGAAATGGTCCATCTGCAATTTTTCAAAGCATTCTCATAGATTCATGTCAGCAGCATCCAAATAATCAAAATCTACAATTCTATGGTTCATGACTCCTTGATCCAACAGTTTGTTAAAGAAAGTCTTATGCTCTTTGGATCGAAACAATTTCCCAGTTGTGTTCTGGACTACAGCAGCTATTCCCATTCTCACTTCAAAATTTTTGTAGATCTTCTCATCATCTTCCTTCACCTTATCTTTGCTTCTCCCTGTATCACTAACTCGTTCTCTACGAGTAGATGATGATTCTGCAGCCTGTAATGCTTGAATGAGACGGAGTTCATTCGCATACCCATTCTCTCTCAAGAAAAACAGTTTGACATCTTCCCTAACATTTCCCCGGACTAACTTCTCATATCTCCTCATAATTACATGAGGACTTTTAGTGGGTGTCGGTAGAGTTAATCCAGACGTACCTCTACGTGAGACATTCCTTTCTTCAGATGGTGAGTGGAGAGTTCTTGGAGATTCCTCATTATCATCTTGATTTCTTTGAGGAGAAACTCTTGGAGATTGTCCTTGAGTATCTTCGGAAGTCTGTGTTAGGTCGAAATGCGTTTGCCCTCCTTCGATTCTCCTTCCTCCTCTCCCAGCAATCCTGTTTGATCTTCTTTTAGGAGATGGAGATCTTGATTTGGATATGGAGGATCTCGAGGCCATGTTCGGAGAAAGTTGGTTTTGACGAAGAATGATTTTAAAAGCGTTTTTCTCTGTTAGGGTTTGTAAGCCGTTCTGGAGAGTTGTGAAGAAAGGACCCGATTTTTGGATGTTTTTATACCCTTGTTAGGAGAACAAGTGAATAGTCGCGACCCAAGACATATTAAAATAGCAGTTATTCTAAATTTAACTAGAATATTCAATCATCATAGACAAATGCCATAAAATATGCAAATCAATCATGCAGATGAAACACTTACTAAAAATTTACCAGATTTCAATAAGGAAATAACACACACCCTAAAATATCATTATTTTCTTTTTCAATCTTCTTCTAAGAGTGATATGTCCAGACGATTGCTTCTGTCAGATTTTGTCCTGTTCTCATAGAATTTATAAGAAAAGGTTAATAGTATTTAAATTCCCACATATTGAATCGAATGTACCTTTGTCCAGCGGCTTTGTGAAGATATCTGCTAATTGATTATTAGAATCAATGAATTCCACATATATATCTCCATTTTGCACATGGTCTCTAATAAAGTGATGTTTGATCTCAATGTGTTTTGCCTTGGAATGTAAAATTGGATTCTTGGTGAGGTTTATGGCACTTGTATTATCACATCTTATTTCTGTGCAGGACTCTTCTATTCCATAGTCTTTTAGTTGCTGTCTCATCCGCAAAATTTGTGAACAATAATTTCCAAGTGCTACATATTCTGCTTCTGCTGTTGATAGAGCCACAGTATTATGCTTTTTGGAGAACCATGACACTAGCATTTTCCCCATAAGTTGGCATGTTCCTGAAGTACTCTTTCTGTCTACTTTGCATCCTACTAAATCTGCATATGAGTAGCCGAGAAGAGTAAAATCTGTTTCTTTTGGATACCATAGCCCCAAGTTTAGATAAGTGGTTATATACTTAATTATACGTTTAACAGCAGAAAGATGTGATTCTCTAGGATCCACTTGAAACCTTGCACAAAGACAAACACTATATAGAATATCTAGTCTAGATGCGGTAAGGTAGAGAAGAGAACCGATCATGCTTCTATAATTCTTCTGATCAACCTTCTTCCCCTTTTCATCTTGATCTAGTTTGATGGAGGTTGCCATTGGAGTTTCAGTTCTTTTGCTGTTCTCCATTCCAAATTTTTTAATCACGTCTTTGGCATACTTCTCTTGATTGATAAAAGTTCCACATTTCATTTGATTGACTTGAAGTCCTAGGAAGAATGTCAGTTCTCCCATCATGCTCATTTCAAATTCTTCCTGCATAGACTTTGAGAAGATCTTGCACAAGTGCTCATTAGATGAACCAAAAATAATATCATCTACATAAATTTGTACCAACAGTATGTCTTTACCTTCCTTCTTAATGAACAAGGTTGTATCTACCATACCTTTCCTGAATCTATTGTCTAGTAGAAACTTGCTCAATCGTTCATACCAAGCTCGAGGAGCCTGTTTCAGACCGTAAAGTGCCTTTTTTAATTTGTATACATGCTCTGGCTTTCTTGGTTCCTCGAATCCAGGAGGCTGTTTTACAAACACTTCTTCTTTGATAAACCCATTCAGAAAAGCACTTTTCACGTCCATCTGATATAGCTTGAAATTTTGATAGCAAGCATAAGCAAGCAATAGTTTGATTGCTTCTAGTCTTGCAACTGGGGCATAGGTTTCATCATAGTTTATTCCTTCAGATTGAGAATAACCTTTTGCCACGAGCCTTGCCTTGTTTCTGGTGACTTTTCCAAGTTCATTGACTTTGTTTCTAAAAATCCATTTAGTTCCAATGATAGTTCGTCCTTTTGGTTTGGGTACCAATTCCTATACATCATTTCTCTTGAACTGTTGAAGCTCTTCTTGCATTGCCCTCTATCCAACTTTCATTTTCCAGAGCTTCATTAATTCCTTTGGGTTCAATTTCAGAGATCAGTACAACAATACCTGTGTCCTTTTTGTTTCTTGATCTAGTTTGAATTCCTTCGTTGATGTTTCCAATCACAAGCTCCTGGGGCTGACTAGACTTATGTTTCCAGTTTCTGTTTGGAACTTCATTATTATCAGAATCTTTTGCTGATGCAGGAATATCAAGCTGAGTTAGTCGTTCTTCATGAGTTGCTTCTTTGACTGTTTCCTAGGAAGATTATGCTTCTTTGTTGAGACCAGATCTTTTAGGAGCTGCATTTGATTCTGATTCTTCATTTACTGAACTGCTCTGTTTTGAAACTTCTTTCTCCATAAACTTTACATTCATGGATTCTTCCACTGTTTGAGTGTTCTTGTTGAACACTCTATATGCTTTACTAGAGTGTGAATAGCCCAGAAAAATACCTTCATCTGATCTTTCTTCAAATTTACTAGGTTGATGATTAACATTTTTAAGGATATAGCATAGACAACCAAAGACTCGAAAGTAGGAAACAATAGGTTTTCTTTCTTTGAAAATCTCATAGGGGGTTTTCTCAAGAATTGGTCTAAGAAATACTCTGTTAATAATATGGCAAGAAGTAGAAACTGCTTCTGCCCAGAACCGAGTTGCCACCTTGCTTTCTATAAGCAATGTTCTGGCCATTTCTTGCAAAGACCTATTCTTTCTTTCTACAACTCCATTTTGTTCTGGAGTGTAAGGAGATGAAAATGTATGTTGTATGCCATTTTTGTCACAAAAGTTTGAGAAGTCTTGATTCTCAAATTCTCCCCCATGATCTATTTTGATACTTGAAATAGAGTAACCTTTTTCATTTTGGATCTTTTTTGCAAATGTTGAGAAATATGAGAAGGTATCTACTTTATTTGCTAGAAAATATACCCATGTAAATCGAGAGTAATCATCTACTATCACAAGACAGTACTTCTTACCTCCAATGCTTTGGGTTACGGTTGGTCCGAATAAATCCATGTGAAGAAATTTGTAACACACAATTAGTAGAAATTTGTTTTATAGACTTGAATGAGCTTCTTACCTGTTTTCCCAGTGTACATGCAGAGCAAAGCTCTGTTTTCTTGTAACTTAGTGAAGACAAGCCACGAACAAGCTCTTTGTTGGCAAGCTTGGAAATTTGTTTCATGTTGACGTGCCCAAGTTTGCGGTGCCACAAATCTGCTTCATCTTGGACTGATAATAGGCATTTTGCAGTATCTTCATTTATGTCCAGAAGATAAATGTTCCCATGTCTTCGTCCGGTAAAAGTCGTGAAGAGTCATTGCTCGTTCCGAACATAGGTTTTCTTTGAAGTTTATTAAGCCGGCATCACATAACGGCTGATGCTTAGAAGGTTGTAGTTTAATCCTTTGACTAGAGAAACGTTGTTGATGATTAAGCTACCAATCTTGACAGTTCCCAGTCCTATAATGTTTCCTTTGGTGTTTCCTCCAAACGAAACTGTTCCTCCCTTGATTCTTTCGAATCCAATGAACATCTTTGAGTTTCTGTCATATGTCTTGAACATCCACTTTGTCCAAATACCATTTCTTCTTACTTTTGAAGCTTACCCGCAATGTTTACAAATACTCATTTTTTTCTTTGGTACCCAAATTTTCTTGGGTCCATTGAAGTTAGTAGTATAAGCTTTTTCTATCCATTTCTTTTGAACAGGTCTCCGAGACTTTAGGACATTTGTTTTCAAAGTGTTCTCTTTCTCCACAGTTAGAACATTTGAGATTGTTTCTACCAACAGGTCTTACAAAATTGTTTTTGAAATGATTTCTATAAGCTTTTCGAGGAGGTCTTTGTCTTATTCTTTCCTTGACTTTAGGAAAATCAATTAGGGAATCATTTTCCTTATAAAAGCCAAGTCCAGACTTATCATAATAAGGAATTTGAATGGAAAGTATGTGCTGTAGGGTTTTTGATCCTTTAAAGAATTTTGTGGTAATATCTAAGAATTCCTTTTTTAAAGAATCATTCTCCTTTTGCAAAGAATTTCGATTTTCCTTTGTTTCCAATAGTTCCTTTTTAATAGATTCATTCTCATTTAATAGAAACTCTCGATTTTCGTTTATTTCCAAAAATTCCTTTTTGAACTCATCCACTCTTCCTTTCAAGGAAACGTTCTGTTGATTCAACTTGTAATTTTCCTTTTTTAATTTGGAGATCCTTTTCAGAGTTGATTTTAGATTAGAATAAAGCTCATTTATATAATTTGAAATTTCTGTAGGAATATCAGAATGATTTAACAAAGCTCATTTATATAATTTGAAATTTCGAGGAATATCGAATGATTTACCTCTATTTCTCTGTCTTTCGAGTTTGAGTCTCGAGTCTGAGTGTGCCATAAGACAGATGTTTCCATATTCGTCTTCACTATCCTCAACTTCCGTGTCACTCCATGTTTCAGTTTTGAGAGCCTTCTTGTACTTCTCGAATTTCCCTTTGTTCTTTTTGAGTTTGGGACAATTTTGTTTAATATGTCCCTTTTTCTTACACTCAAAGCAAATTACATCTTTGGCATAATCATCCTCGTCATCAGTTCTGCGTTGTCCAGATTGTCTGTTTTGTTTCCTGTTGTTGAATTTCCTGCCTTTTCTGTTTAATTTCTTTACCTTTTGATCAGCAGTGCAAGTTCCTCGTCGTCCAGCTCTTCCTCAGAATTTGTATCATCAGAATCAATGTTAGACTTAAGAGCAATGGACTTTTTACCTCTGGATTCCACTTCCTCGTTCATTTGTTCTACCTTATAGGACTGCAGAGTACCAACGAGCTCATCGACTGTTAGAGGTGAAATTCGCAGAGTTTCTCTGATAGATGTCTTCACATTGTTCCAATCTTTTGACAGTCCTCTTAGAAGTTTGTTGACCTTCATTGGTCTAGGAACAGGCTGTCCTTGATATGCCAATCTGTTTACAATTTCTGTAAAATGACTGAACATATCTCCTATGGATTCTCCATGCTTCATCTTAAAAGATTCGTATTGACCAAGTAATATGTTTATTTTGGTCTCCTTGACATGATCAGTTCCTTCATATGTCACATGTAGTCTATCCCATACTTCCTTGGCTGTATCACAAGAAGATATACGATTATATTCATTAGGTGATAAAGCACAATATAGAGAGTAAATAGCCTTTGCATCAATAGTTTGTCTCTTTGTTATCTCTTTTGGAGAGAGAGTGGCTGATGGTTCTGTTTCTTTCCCATTGGTACTCTTTGATGTTTTTCTGGCGTTATCATTGGGCTCAATTCCCCTCTCAACCACATCCCACTCCAGTGGATCTTTCGACCTGAGAAAAGCCTTCATTTTATTTTTCCAGATATTGTAATCCTTGCCGTCGAAGTATGGTGGACGAGTGTTGCTCTGCCCTCAATTAAACCTAGTGCAAGAATACTAGCCATAGAGGATCTTTAACTCAGAAGTAACAAACACTTCAAGATCTCGAGTACAAGGCTCTGATACCAATTGATATTACTAGTATAAACACCTAGAGGGGGGGTGAATAGGTGTAGAGAGATTATTCACGCAAATATAAATAACTTTCGCGATCAACGAACTGAAATCAAGTAGAGAGAGTTAGAGAAGATTGCAAACACTATTTATAGTGGTTCGGCTTTTGAGAAGCCTACGTCCACTCTCCGGGAGACCAGCCAATCGGCTGTATTTCACTATATGATCAACTGTGATTACACATTCTCGAGTGTTTGTACTCGGTGATGATCTGTCTCACTAAGTCACTCTTTGTTTGTAAAACACTGAGATCACTCAAATGCGCTCTATGAACAGCTATTGAAGAATTGAATCGGCTTTAGAATGATGTTCATCTGTTCTTCCCCTAAGTCTTAACCTATCCTTAAATACTCTCCAAGCCACACTCGACTGTTGGCTCTTTCCTTGAGAGTTTAGTCTTCCCTTTCTTGGACAGACTTTATAAGGCAAGTCTTTTTGACCATTGAGGGTAAATTAGATCCCCTTAGATTCTGTTCGCCCATACAACCAGAATCCGGGCTTCCATAAGTACTCTATTCTTCATTGGAAGTTGCTTGTTAATTGATCCTGTCAATCAGATCAGTATAATAGAATCAATATAAATAAGGTAAGTGAAATACTCTACCGTTGGTGATCTTATCGTGTAGGTTCATCTTAAGTCTGATGGTCTTAAGTTCTGAATTTGCCTTGATTTTCAGTCTGGTTCATTCAGACTTAAAATCTCAGTCTGGTATTGTCAGACTTAAAACTCGGTCTGGTACGGTCAGACTTAAAACTCGGTCTGGATAAGTCTTTCTGTCTGGTAAGGTTAGACTCTTAGACATTTTATGCTTTATCTTCTGCAACAAGCAGACTTTAAAGCCAATGTCATTTTGTGTCCTTTTCCTTCAAGAGATTGATATAAATATCATTCATAAGATGTTTTGTTAGCATCAAAACTAAGAGTTTTCTCAACAGAGGTTGCTGCTGTGATTTCTAGCCCGAGACCGCCTTAGAGGGTTGTGTTCGAGGTCCTCGAGTGTCGCCTTCATCGCTGCCACCGCGTCCGCGTCTCCGGCCCGTTTAACGGGTGAGTTTAGCTCCTAATCCCTATTTAGTGCCTAAACTTGCTTAGGGTTGAGTTAATTAGTGTTATTGTAGGATTAGGAAGTTTAAGTAAGTTGTATTAGCCCTAAGATAGGTGGTTAGATAGATAGTTAAGATTAGCTTAGCTTAATTTTGCTAATTGAACTTATTTATGCTTAATTGTGGGTTATATGATTTATGTGTTTAATTAAGGATGTTTAGTTTAATTTCTTGATTAATTATTTTAATTATTGATTTGATTAATTTCTGAATTAAATTATTTAATTATTTAAATTATGAAATTTTACTATTCACGATTACTATTCACATGCACTGTTCATGATTGCTGTTCATGGCACTGTTCATTCGGAAGTGAAATTGTGCATAATTTCATGTGCACTGATCATATGAAGTGTAGTGGATGGGGCATTGCATAAACATCCGCTTGAATTATGTGAATTTTACAAAAGAAAGAAAATGGTTTATTCGAGGGACATTGGAAATGGACCGCTTTTTTGAGAAAGAAAGTGATTTGTCCAAGGGACATTGGAAATTGACCGCTTTTATGAGAAATGTGGGAAAAATGGTTTGTCTGAGGGACACTGGAAATGGATTGCTTTTATGAGAAAGGATTTGAGGTTTTATATGCAAGCATATATGCATTGGCTAATGCTCAAAGATAATAATTTGGTTGTGATGGTATGCTTGCGTGATCACTAAGTTGAACCCACCGCCCTAGCCGAAGTTTAGGGGATGATAGTCCAATTTATCGGAAACCTGGTGAGGGTACGGAAGGGCACGGTTGCATCTCTGCGAAGGAAGGGCGTCATAGCGCCGTGGCGCCTTAGTTGTGAGCTGGATGAGGAGTCGTGGTAGAGGTTGGATCCATGTTTTTTCGGGAATGCTGTCTTGGGCGGGGAACCATTGACGTCGCTATGCCTCATGGGGGAGGGCGATGCTTGGCTATGCTAGTAGACACTGGCGGGAGTTCGGTTGTAGCCCAAGGAGAAGTAATAATCGGAACACGTGTGGATGCAATAGTGCATGAGAAACATGACATCATTGGTTATGATTATGCATGAGGTGATCACATCATGATTTATGGCACACACGCATGAATTTATAATATGTAGGGCATGGCAATGGCCAGGTGAGATCGTTTGTGACGTGACTTGCATGTGATTGATGAATTGCATCATCTAACGGCCATGTGTATTGCGTGTATTGTGCTGACTTATAGCGTGGAGGGTATGGCATACTAGGTAAAGTTGCATGTGAACCGACTAATTGTTTGTTGGTTGACCCTGGCTGTTGATGCTTGTTTGGTCTTAGTTGTTTGTGGTTATGTTGAGTGAGGGGTGGTTCTGGAGAGATACCCTAGGTTGAGTTGGTGTACTAACTGGGGCTTAGGGGAAGAACTCACTGAGATTTTATCTCAACCCGTCGTGGTTAACCATTTTCAGGCTTTTAGAATGGCGCACCTACAGTGGAGAATCTTGCCCCAATAGTGATCGACCTGACGGAGTCGAATCCGTGGGTCCAAGTGACCGTGGTGCTGAACTCGAGGGTTCATTGTGTATAGCTGGATTAGCCTAGCTTAGTTCCTTTTTGGTTTGGTTTAGATGATGGATTGACCCCTTTTGTAGGGTTTGTAAATTGGAAAGCGATCATCTATTGATTAATCTAGTAATTGTATAAATGAGTAGTCGATGTTTCTGTTATTCATCCCTTCATCCCTATTTGATTGTTTGATTGTTTGTTTGGATTGGGGATGGTTCGTCTTCCGCTTGTGCATAATGAAAGATTAAATTGAATGGTCGTAAACGAGTCCTGGGACGTCACTTTCAATTGACCATGGTAAGGGGTTGTCGCGTGCTCGGGGTTCGAGGCGTGACAAAATCCATGTACTTCTATATACGTTCTTTGAAAGTCGACGTTCATTGATCACGACTCCAAGCAAACCACTGTAATCTTTACTTGGTGTAATATTCAAACTCTTTTGTAAACTGGTGGGCCCATTTGGGTTTTAAAAAAAAAGGAAAAGAAAAGAAGAGTTGAAAAGTCAAAAAGAAGACTCAAAACAAAGACTTTTTGACCAACTTCCACTGTTCATCATCCTCTCTTCGTTGGAAAATCCGACTCACTGTCGCTCGGGCTTCGGCTTGGCTTCGTGCAAGCGCTTCGCGACCTTGCTTGTTGTTGATTCTTGTCGAATAGGGAGACCAAGCTGCTCTACAAATCCTTCTTCGTTTTATGCCCTAGTAAGGCCCTGCCCCTTGCAATTTTTGGTATGCGATGTTAGGGTTTGAGCATCCTTAGTTGCGATGGAGTCCACTGGAAATGCTGTTAACCTTGGTCGAATCATTGAGAGGGACTTGGTGACCCTCAAAACCCACCCCGTTTTGGGCAGAGGTAGGAATAGAAGCTGCAGTAGACCACTGGTGGCTCAAAACCCTTCCCGTGCTCCGGCAACAAACGGGAAGAGTGCTGTCCTGTTTTCTGCAGCTGGGAGGTAGAGCATTGAAGGACATGCTGAACCATCCACTCTTAGAGGTGGTGTTATTGGGCCTAGTCGAAGTCAGCACCCCCTCCTTCTACTGAGCAACAACCAGACTTGCTACAACAGCAAGTTGGGAAGTCAGGTTCAGCTGCTCGGTCCTGGGCCTTTGTAGCCAAAGTTGCTGCTCAAGGTTACTCTTTATCTTACATATCGCCTACCTCGATTGAGGATATAACATAGTCAGATTTTTTGAGGAAGAACTTGATGTTGCTGACCATTTTTGGAATGAATGCTTGGTGGGTTATTTTGTGGGGAAGAAACTCCCCTTCAAGTTAGTTGAATTAGCAATGAAACATGTATAAGGCCACTGATTGCTGAAAGTGAAAGCTAATGACCAGGGGTTTTATTTTTTCCACATTTGGGATCATGAATTCAGGAGAAAGGTGCTTGAAGAAGGTCCGTTAATAGTAGCGAGGGTGCCTCTAATTCTTCAGCAATGGCACCCCTTGCTAGAGCTGAAAAAGGGCGAACACACTTCGGTTCCGGTTGGGGTAAGGCTGAAGAATCTTCCTTACTTGCGTGCGACCCATAGCTGGTTCAGAAACCAATCTATGCTCGAGCCTAGTCAATTTATGGGCGACCATGGTTGTCATGTAATCGTGTGGAATCAATTAACTTACATTAGTACATGGTTGTACGAAAATCGGTTTAGGGTCATTCATAGTCAATATAGTGATCGTGCGGAACCACTTGCAACCAATGACATATATTTGAGTTGGATCAATCTATAACCATTCGTTAATCGATCCGTGATGGCGTGCGGTCATCCCATATCGAGCCTTTTGGTTGAGCTATCTTTCCATGATTGAGTATTCTAGTCAAGTGTATCCCCTAATTCTTAATCGCCTTTCTCAATCAACTAGTTAACTCTCGAACAATCCTTGAATCGATTCATGTTCTAATCCCGTTGTTGGCATACCAACCTCTAGACCATTCCTCGTGTCTAAGATAGGAGTCCAAATCGAGGATGACACACATTCACCATTGCCGATCCAACGCAAATTCATTTAATGAACGGAATTATGTGATGAATCCTCCTAAAAACTATATGCTATGAAATTTAATTATAATTTTTTGGATAAGGGACTAAAGATTAATCCCTCATTTTCTGAGCAATTAATTCTTAAATGATTAGCCAAAATTTATGCGTCAACAATGAGAAACCTCTAATCTAGTATATCACCTTACTGGATTTGATTAACTTTAAATAAAATGGAACACATCTTTGGGACATATTTAAGAATATCTATTAGAAAGGCAAATACATATTTTATTTCCTTAGAAAGGCAAATATGGATTTGGTTTCCTTCCTTACCGGCTTCACCCAATACTTATTTTATTTCCTTCGAAAGGCAAATATGGATTTGGTTTCCTTCGTTATCATATTAAATTTGGACATTGCTGACTAGTTGAAGTTTATCCTACGAGTGGAGAATGTTCATCATAAATTAAACCAAAAGGTTCTACATTATACATCACTAAAAAATGAAGCCTCTTAGCCAATTCACGATTGTCCTTTTTTTGTCACTTTTCTTCATATCCTCTCTTCAACAATCACAGGCCAACAACTTCCGTTCCTTCTTCGACACTATCTGGATGATGCGCCATGTCCACATCATTAACAACTTGTCTAATGATATGGGGCTCCATTGCCAATCTGCGGATGATGATCTAGGGACTCAACTCCTCCACCAAGGTGAGGAGCAAATGATCCGCTTCCGGATGCATTTCTTTAAGTCGACCCTCTTCTTCTGCGATACCCAAAGATGGGGAGGGGGGGCGCCGTCCAAGCACTTCGATGTGTTCGAGGAGAGTCGGGATAAACACCGTTGTGGTGGCGATTGCAAGTGGTCTTTGAGGGATGATGGGATTTACTTTAGCAATGACGACACCAATTGGAATCGTGAGTTTACGTGGGACGGCCATGATGTGTAATTGAAGATTGTTTTGGTTGAACAAAATAGTCTGAAATAAAGTGGATGTGACTCTTTTATATTTTGGTCTTTCGCTTTTTCTTTCCGTTGATCCCATCGTCTAGAATTTAGAAAGTCCTTAAATTGCTACATCTAAATTCGGGGACGTAAAATTTCAGAGGCATTCCATAGGATTAGGGAAGAAAAACTTTCCCCTGAACATTGTCATTGTGATGACGTTGCTCTCTAATTTATCGAGTGCCCTTGTATTACAATCAAATCGAGGGCTGTATTCACTCGAAAGGATAATCAAGGACTGGTTTCACTGAGTCCGATTAGCTTGTCGAAAAGCTAAGGATAAGACACTAGAAAAAGTCGCAAATAACTTTTATGTATCTTCATAATGATATTTCGCGGTGCCTCAAGTCGCTAAAAAATCAATAACTTGTCTCAATATTACACTTAAAAATACAAAAATAATGTTATTTAAAGAGTATTCAATACTTGTTCATAATGTTAGGGCCAAAAGCCGAAGGTCATTAGCAAGAACCCCGAAGGTTACTTCAAGTCATGCCAATGGATTAGAGTTTTGTCTCTCCCCTAAGTTATGTGTCGTGGAAAGACGAGTGCGACCACATCACGTCGTGTACACAAATTTCTTCTTCCCTATTTGTGTAATTAAACGCAAATAATAAACACTACAACAATATAATAATCAATCAAGCAATGTAGACCCTCGACATGAGATTTAAGGTGGAAAAACCAAGTTAGGAAAAAAACCATTGAGCAAACTCCCTAAAAGCTTCCACACTGCAAAATGGAATTGCAATAGGTCTTCTCCATTCCTAATGAAGGTTATCCAATGTGTTATCCATTGGATATTTCAACAGTTTTGAATTATTCAAAGTAGTTGTTTTGTAATGAATTTAATGGAATATATGATTGCAATAAATTTATTTAGAATTTATAACGTTTTGATTTATTTCTTTATTAACCTTCTCAAAAAACATACAAAGAATAAGAAATTCTCTCTTTTCTTTTCATTTATTTGCTAGGTTTTACATATAACAATGTCGTTCTTGTTGCCTCTATTGTTTTGTGCGGAGTAAGGAGGAAGATCTATTGTATCCGACATAGATAACTGGTAGAACCTATCTAATCGAGTTTTGTACTTCGAAGGATGAAATCATCCTTAAAGATTGTGCTTATACACCTCAAATATTTATTCTTATTTCATCCTTTCCAACATATTTCTTCAATAATTTTTAGGATAATTAAAGTTCCTCATAATCATGTTGTTTGTATTCTAATTGAATTATAAAATCAATTTTACGTATGGATTTTCTTGGTTATCTTGTTTTTAGACTTTGCTTCTATGTGTCTTCTCAAGCAGAACCATGGGCACCATAATACAAGCTAGAAACCAATGGAGTGCAATTTATGATAGAAGCATTAGGGGTGAGCATCAATCTAGGGTTGTATTTATGATGGAAGCTTTAAAGGTGACCATTGGTCTAGGGTCAATCCTAGACTGACTGGGACTAGCCCAATCTTGTCAATCTTGGTCCAGTTCCCGAGGGACTAGATCAATCCTTAGTCTTGGGATCCCTAGACTAGCACTATGTGGACTGGTCCTCGATCCTAGGAGTTTAGGGTTGGTCTAACCCGGACCAACCCTTGTTGTGTGTGTGCGCGCATGTGTATTTATTTATTTATTTATTATATTTATAAGTAATATATTTTTGATATATAATATATATTATATATCTATCATATTATATATAATATTCTTTTATCTATTTTAAAAAGCAAATCCTAATTTAAAACAGTATTAAATGGCATCCTCCTCCACCTCTAATACTCTTGTTTTCTTGTTTCTTTTTTATCCTCTTCAATTTGCCAAGTAAAATTGAGAGAAACAACTTTGCTCGGGAGTAACTATGCCCCACTCGCTACTCGACACTCGACACTCGACACTCGACACTCAATGCTTGTATTGCTCGCCTCTCTTCGTTGGCCTCATTTGTGACTAGGTAAATTAGTGGGTTTTGGGTTGATCTTGGAACCAAACCAAACCCATAAGGTCAGTCTAGATGTCGTGACCCCTTTCTAGGGTTCAAGCTATGAGTTATTTTTGCGACATTCTAGGTTTGTCATCGACCCGATTCTTTTCATCTTGTTTATATGCACATATTGAAGCATACAAGTATAACAACAACCTCGACAAATATCACTGGAAGAGCATGGGATGTAAGCATATACAACATACTACTTCTTTTCTTTAGAAGTTTCATGTACAAATGAACTTTTATTTTACATGATGTAAAAGGCCAAGATACCCCTATTTCCACTACCATTGCGACTTCCAAAATTGGGAACCCTTCCATTACGGGCTGGTATTATTGATTAGAATCCATCTCGTCAAACGTTGACCCACCACTTGGGTTCATTGGCCTCTTAAAACCACGAATGGGTCTGATAAATTCATCATCCGACTAGACGTACCAAGCCTCATAACGATTGGAGACTAACTCGACTCAACCTCATCAACCCACACGGTAGAGGTGTATCTCCAGTATGTTACTCTTGCTTCAACATGTATGACATCCATGATCGACCTTTCTATCCTTATCGGTAAACAAAAACATGCAGGAGGACTAGCCATGCTTACAAACCTATGAAGGTAACAGGGTAAGTTTTGGGGAAACTTTGTAAATAAAACCCCTAACTCTCTCGACTAGTAAAATATCTCTTCATCAAAGACTAGCCAAAACCACTCATGCAAAGTGTGTCGATGCTAGATCAATTACAAGCTCTCGATTAGTAAAATATCTCTTCATCAAAGACTAGCCAGAACCACTCATGCAATCTGTGTCGATGGCAGATCAATTGCAAGCTCATATATAATGCCATGATTAACACAAGGGTTAAACTTACTCACCCATCAGCTACACATGAATACTTACAACTCAAATTTGAGCATAATCGTCATTCGTATAGATCTCCTAGTATCATCCTAGCTCAACTAGGCCCTCTTGGCTCAACCAAGGCTTCTAGCGTCCTGTTGGGCTTCTTGGCTCAATTAGGGCATCTCGACTCATGTTGAGGCTTCTCGACGCTAGCTTCCCGAGGCTTCCAAGTGTAACCCGGGTATCTAGTTGCAAGGGTATCATCATTTTTCTCATCTTTTATGGGGTGATCACACAAATGCATTACTTATGCCGATTCTTGTATTTTACTCTAGCCAACTCATTTATGGCTCAACAAAGACACGTTCATACATAATCATGCGTGCCGTACTTTTTATGACCCGATACTAATGATGCCATAAATAACTCTAAGTCCGTGGTTTGGCTCAACCATCAAGTACCAATGATCCCACACCAATTCAGGACATAAGCTCAGCATATTTCGATGCCAACCAAGACCTTGTAGACTTGAGTGATCCTCGTACCGAATGCGACAAGCATTCGATATGCCTTGATACTAATACAAGACCTCGCAGTCTTAGGCAACCCTTGTACCATATAAGACTTGAGTTTTGACATTTCATTACTAACACAAGCCTTATGGCTTTGGGTTATCCAACTTGCATTGATCTCATGCCACGAACCTTGGCATTATCCTGGTCGTGAAAGACTCAAGCGCATGCATAAAATTCATGTACAAGTCAACACATAGATAATCTTCCATAAAAATCATGGTTCGTCAAGAGAGTGCCATCTAGACTTCATGATAGAAATGGCAATACCAAGGAGAAGTAAGAAATTCTACTTACCTGAAAAGCCCTCAATCTAAGAACATGAACTAGAGGGAGTGTGTGGTTGCTTGAAGGCCGAAAGAGGATAGAGGCATAAGGAGGAGGAGGACGCTTGAGAGAGGAGAGAGATGAGAGAATGGATGGCAAAAGGCTGAGAAATGAGGAGAGGTCATCCTATTTATACTATTTGGTGTCATCATCGTTGGTCCAAGGAATCCATCTCGATTCTTCTGAGAGGCCCACCTACCACCCTTAAGTGGCAAGCCTATTTGACCAAAAATTGAACCTAAAGGACAAGTTGTACGACTAAAAAGGTATTATTTGGTGATCTAGCTTGTAGACGTCATCGACGACGGCCCGCCTTTCACTTTCTTATTGGACCATTTGTTCTTCCACATTTATGGGCATTTAATGAAGTTTGACGATCTCGGTGCCTAAGATTTCATAGGCTTTTGATGAAGGTTTGGGTGTCACCTTCTGATCGGGCCATGTGTGAGTTGTCTCTTTCATAGCCACCAAAGATATTTTTAATCATAAGCATGGCCTTTGAAAATTGGAGCTAAACCTTATCCTTATCATTAATAAGGGTGATTCTAGAGAATTCCTTCTCTTGTCATTTTCTTCCTCAAGAAGGTGGTTCGGAGAATTTCACCATCTAAGTTGGTTTCGGGGTTGGAAAATGGATCATTAAGTAAACCTCAAAAAACTGAATCACATACGCCTAAGGGTCGTGCATTGAGCCCCCTAACTAGCCCAATCGTCCATTTGGGCGATCAGTCGGCCATGAGGGTTGGTTCTTGGGTCAACTCAATGGTCGACCCTAGGGTTGGCATGATAAACCTTGGCCGGATCCAGGACTGGCCCTCAGGCCAGTCCCTAGGCCTACCACTGAGCCTGTCGCGACTTTTCCTCTTAATTCGGTCATTGGTCCTCTGATTGGTTCAAGGCCAATCCCAAGGCTACCCATGGCCTAGCACTAAGTCAAGGCACTCATGGACCCTAGAATTAGTGACAGAATAGCCGGGTTTATCTCAGGTCTCATTTTAATCGATGGCCGATCCATTCGTATGGTTCATGGTCGGTGCACTACCGATCCACGATCGAACATCACCAATTCGAGATTCTCTTCAAATCACTAAATAATTAAATAGGAAATGATGGATTTTTTATCGAAAGACAATCACTTTTGATCAAGTCAGATCGTCCGTGTATTAGTGTATAGCTAGGCGGAATCACCTGTGGCGAGGCACTATGATCAATCAGATCGATCCATGACCATTTGTTGATCCAAAATCATCCCATAACCAATTCTTGTGATCCAAAAGTATCGTATGAGCTAGTAATCCAATCCCATCGGTATAGTCAGTGGACAATTCATGGCCGACACCTTGACCAGTTCATGATTGGTCAGTCGATTAGACCAGATTGATTCTTGATCCCTCACCGATCAAACTGATCCATCCATGGCCAATGGCCCATGGTCGACTCATTCATGACCTTATGGCCGATCCTCACAAGGTCGGTATCGAGGGTGTTACACTAGTCCTCGGTCTTAGGCTTGATCAAGTTAGTCCTTGGTCCCAAAAATTGGAGACCAACACTATATGGGTTGGTCCTATTAGGCATTGGACTAGCCCAACTTGGACCATGCTCGCCTCTAGAAAGCATCACTGGCAATGTCATCGATGATGAGGAGGAGTAAGATGATCTGTAGAATAGTGGTATATATCGACAGCAGTAAGTGAATTCTTTCCCTTCAATGGTGGTAATTGGTAAAGTCTACCATTAATGAATGAGGCCATGCTTTCCAATAAATGTTCTTGTGATCCTTTCGATCCAATTTTTGAGATTCGATGTCTTGTAAGCCAGTTTCTAGTGAAATCTTGTCGTTGTGTTCTCTTCGAATTCGGTCGATCGAATCAAGCATATTCGATGAATTTGTGGTTCTATAATTTTCACGGAGAATGCTTACAAATTTTATATTACCTATTTAGAGAAGTATTTAAATTGGCGTTGTGATTCTATGTGGCCACTTAGAAAGAGAAAGAAAAGGAAAAGTGACAAAAAATGGAAATAAATTTGACTTATCTTTTTTATTTTATTGATTTTGTGGGGATGGTTGTTTGTTGATGACCGGTCAGTGGTTGGTGTGTTTGGTAGCGGGTCTTTGTACATGCCTGCTTGGGAGTGCGGCGTGGGCTTGCCCATACGCATATGTTGGTATTTGCTTCAGGGTAATGTGTATGTCTGAAAATTGCATGACGGTGTGAGAATGCTCTCTGATCCAGACGTATATCAGTGACTCTGAGATCCAAGGTACAACTCCCTCTCTATGCATTGTTTTGTTTCATCATTGTCTATTGGATCAATTCACTCAAAAATATATAGATATGCTAGGCCATCACTTTCTTTCATGCGTTAAATGTTAAGTGAAGAGATAGGAAATCATAATCCGTTAGTCTCTGGGCTTTTGAATATTTGTAATTAGTCATTATGGTTGATGCAAATTGGTTATTCTTTTGATGGGTCCATGCTTGATGTCAAAAGAAATAACAAGAATTTCCATCAATGTGGCATCACGTAATTCATGTTTGCCCTAAGTTGATATGGAGTCTAGGAATATTCTAAGTTTTATTTACTGATATGTTTGTATATGTTAGCTTTGGATGGTTGGTGAAAAGATTCGCTGTCATAGTAGCATTCTCACAATGAGGAAAAACTATGAATCAAAAGAAAGCTAACAGAAAGATCCTACTCAATTAAAATGATGTGGCATTTTTGAAACATTCATCTAAAAATGAGATGGGACAAATGTTGCGATTTCCTTTCAAAACTGTTCTTATTTCATCCTCTTTAATTCACAAAAAATCAGATAAAATTGATGTAGGCTCTTTTCCGATAGACAGGCTAATTGATACAAATCCTATGGCTTTTCCATTGGCAATGCTATACTCTTCCAAGATTGGGGTGAGCTCGTGCTTACGAAAAATAAATGTGGATGTCTAAGGCCAACAAAAAAGCATCGGTACTTGAAAACTTTCATGTAAGTAAATTACAAGTGCAGGGATAGAAAACTTTCTTCACCAAGGAAATAATGGCAATCATATGGACATACGCATGAGACATGTGGCTCGATTATTCTAAATAGCTTAACAAAGTGGAGCCAAGAGGATGATTGGACTAGCCATAGCCACACATACTAAGTCAGGTCCTCATGACTCCAGCATGGTCAAAGAGCCGACCAATGTCGTGGGCTTGCAAATAGACGTGGGCTTGCAAAGTGATGTCCATCTCAATACCATCTTAGGTGATCTTGTGTGGCCCAGGTCCGGTGGCATGTTGTGTGTACAAAAGCATAATGCTAAAGCATTATAAACATGCACAGTATTTTATATCAAACACCACTTCAATATTAAACATTTATTTCTCAACACCTATCAACAAGACAGGGGTTAGCAATTAATTTACTCGTTATAACTCCCAACTGCAAAAACATTTAATACTTGATGTTAGGGACAAAGTTGGTATCCTTGTGACCAAACAAAAACATTTTTTAAAGCAAGAAAATCGCCCTAAGTCCAGTAAGACTGTTTTTTCATATCCGGTGTACCACCTAGGAGTTGGCTAATGAATTACTAAGTTTACACTTAGCTCATATTAAATCTAAATTTAGAATCTTGAGCCTCTTCAAGTAAGGTCCATTTTGAAGCTATTTATGCAGATGGGGAAAAACTAGGTTCTTAATTGATTTTCATAAAACTTCCAATGCCAAAGTCAAATTGAAGTTAAAATAAGATAATTTTGGGGTTTTCACATTTTTTAATTTTTGGGGTCAAATGTTTGACCAAAAGTCAACTCTTTAGTGACTAATCACTAAATGGTTGATTTAATGATCAAAATTTTGACTTTTTTTCTTGAAAATTTTTGTGGCCAACATGAAATTGGGGCCAATTAGGAACTTTTTATGCAAAAATTCATGACTTTTTGGGTTTTTGATGAAAATGACTAGGAAATTAAGTACAAATGAAGGGCCAATAAAAACAATAGAAAAATGACACTTTTTGCTCAAGAAACAAGTTCCATTGCGATCGGAAACTCTAATCTTGAAATTTGACCTTCAATAATGTGTCAACTAAAAATCAGATGTCAACAAAAATTGAGTTTTTAGTGATTAATTACTTAAAAGTTGATTAATGAGTCAAAAGTTTGATTTATTTAAAAATTTTCAATGCATAAGTGAAATTAACATCATTTGGGAACTTTTTGTGTAAAAGCTGAATTTTGACCTAGGGTCAACTCAAAGGTCAATTCTTTGACTTTTTGAGTTTTTTATGAAAATGCCTAGGAAATTGCCAATGAAAATGAAACGAAAAACAACACATTTTTCTTGAAAATTGGGTTTCATCACGATCAGAAACTCTAATATCGATATTTGACCTTTATAGACATGTCGGCCAAAAATTAGGTGTCAACATTAATGAAAAATTAAGTAACAATAAATTTGAATTGAATTAGGACATGATTTTTCCCTAATCCGAAGATAACGTTGCCAAATTTGAACTAATGGATGGCGGATTGGACAATGACCAGCGTAATGGCTTATGAAGTGTGTTTGTTGAGCTTCAATTTGATGTATTATGGGTTCCGACTGAACGTTGTTTGCTAGTTCAAACTTACTTCAAAAGTCCATGCACAGATTTGGAGAACTGATAAAGATATGCTTCAATATGTTGATTGGGCTGATGATTGATGTTTGCCGATTTTTTAGAAATTTATATGTCAAGATTCATAAGACGATGCCTCATGAAGTTTGCTCAGGACATGTATGTCTGGAACATATAAAATTTTCATAATTTTTGGAAGAGATTTAGTTAAGACGATCATCCATAAACCGTTCTGTTGGTAGTTTGTTTGTAAAATAAATCAAGAGGTGCCTTGTCCCACATCAAAAAGATGTGAGTGCGCATGTGGACGAAATTTGGCACTAACCAATGATCATTATTTTTTATTTATTAAAAAATTCGAATTTTATTTATTATTTAAAAAGTTATTATTATTATTATTCCAAATTTTCATATATGTCTTTTCGAAAGAAGTTGTATAATGAACAAATGTAACCTTTCGAAAGAAGTTGCAAAATGAATTAATATAACCCTTTGGGAAAAGTTAAAACTGAAGCAAGTATAATTTCCAAAAATTGTCTTGAAAAGACATATGAAAATTCGGAATAATAATAATAATATTTTTAAAATAATAAATAAAATTCGAATTTTTTTAATAAATAAAAAATAATGATCGTTGATTAGTGCCAAATTTCGTCCACGTGTGCACTCACATCTTTTTGATGTGAGACAAGGCATCTCTTGATTTAGTTTACCAACAAACTACCAACACGTTTATGTTAGGGTCTGTAACACTGATTTCCTGATTGACCTTTGCCAGCTCTTCGATTTTTATAAAATTATGCACTTCAAATCTGAAGAAGAATCCTCATGAAAATTGTTTATGATATCTTGAGCTAGAACATATAAAATTACAGGAAAATCCAACATCATGTGGTAAAGTCGAAGGGCCGTAGAACATTTGTCATCATTGTTGCCATGTCATGCATCTGATTGACCTGTCTTTGTTCTTATTTTTTATAAAATTGTACAATGAGAATCTTCAGTCGGTTTCCTCACAAAGATGCCCATCTTACCCTTGTTTATCACGTGTAAAATTTGTAAAAGGATTACGTGGTTTGATTAGGTCGATCATGTGTGAACCGAACTTACTTGACTGGACTTGCTTCCCCTGTTTTGGTGACCTCTGATGTTTGTTCATTTTCGTTGAATTTTTGCGTGCTGATTTTAGAATCATGTCCTTAATGAAAGTTTCTTACTAGACATGAACCGTCAAAATATAAAATACTAAAATTGGTTAGACATCATCTATACATATTAATGACATTCGGAGTGCATACATGTTCTGTTGTCCTGTTCTTCTCTAGGCTGCTGACCTTCTGCTGTTCTTTGATTTTTTATAAAATCATATGTCTAGAATCTTAAGATGCTTTCTCTACGAAAGTTACTCCTTGTATGTTGATTAATGTGTTGTAAAAATCCCAGACAGAAATGATCATTGGTCATGCTTCGGTGAGCTTGATACTGAATACCTTGTTTTTGTCTTTGTTGATTTTGTTGATTGACATGTCTCTGCTTTATGTTTAGAAATTCGTGTGAATTGAATTAGACCTCGATGTCTTCTGATGAATTGCTCTTGACATGTTAAAATTTCTCGTAAATTTTTTTTTTAAAAATTAAAATTTGATTTGGTATTTTTACCCACTCTCTCAATGTTGCAGAACTTTCTATAAATTGAATTTCAGGACATGGTTTTAGGCATATTCAAAGCTTCAGAAGTTCATGTGGTGCCCTTTCAAAGTTGATTGGTATATATAATCTTAACTTGACATGAATTTCATCAAAATTTGGTTCATATTTAAAACATCCATGATGCTTGATCAATTGTTCACAAGATGCACTCAAGTTAGCCTTGATGATTAACTGCACGCCATAACCTCAATGAAAATTATGTCTTCTCTTACCAAATCTTTCAAAATGGTTACCAGAGCTGATGGGCGAAGATGCTAATTTGATAAGGTGTTATCAAATGTTTAGAATGGATAAGGCTATTTATAATGGTTTAATGCATGATTTATAACACACTATGGTCTCAAAGGAAATAGAAATATTGATATGCTTGGAATATTTCTTTATATTTTAGGACATGGTATAGGTAATAAGTTAACACAAGAGCACTTTCAATGATATGGGGAAACCATGAGCAAGTACTTTAACTTTGTATTAGAGATTTGATCCAACCGGCTACTGGCAATTTATAGATATTCTAGAGAAGATCAAAGAATATGAGATTTTATCCATATTTTAAGGTACGCTTCTATTATAGAATAAAAATAAAGAGCTAACTATAAATTTCAATTATATAGTAATATTTGCGTTTTTGTTTTAGGATTACATCGGAGTTATTGATTGCACACATATCCCAACAGTGATACCTACAAAAGATTAGATTCGTTTTATTAGTCGAAAAGGAACACCTACTCAAAATGTGTTAATGGTGTGTAATTTTAACATGAAATTTATTTATGTTTGGGTCGGTTGGGAGGGACAAGCTCATGATACTCATATTTTCTATAAAGCCCTAGGGTGACATGATGTGCAATTTTCTCATTCTCCTCCAAATTTGTTAATTAATGATTGTATTAATGTGGTCTACGTTGATTAAATTTATATTATATTTGTGTAGGCAAATATTATTCAGTAGATGTTGGATATCCAAATCGGACGGGTTATTTGGGATCATACAAAGAAGTTAAATATCATTTGCTAGAATTTTGAAAAGGTTCTACACCTATAGGTTATTATTCAATTGTGCTCATTCCTCGCTACAATCAAAAATTGAGCGAGCCCTCGATTTATTGAAGAAGCAGTGGAAGATTCTAAAGCATTTCATTTGAAAAGCAAGTAGAAATTATTATAGCAGCAATGATGAAATACCGTCAATAATAGACATTTTACGAGAGTAGATTTGAATCCCAATTAAGGATATTTAGTTGACTTTGATGATACAAATGAGGGAGGCTAGTATTTCAAATGATAATTTATTTTTTGACATGACATGTTTATGTGATTGAATAGCCATGAGGTTACTAAATACTTAAAGATGCTTGTAATTTTCAATGATAAGCTATTTCTTTCCTCAATCTATATGTAACGATGTTTATTATAATGAAATTACTCTTTTTTAATTGAGAAATGGTCCATTGTGATATGATTTTTTTATTTATAAATTTGTTAACATATCTCTTTTATATCACACCTCTGTGCAAAAATATAAAAATAGTGAATATTTTTATTTTCAATTTAAAAAAAATTGAAATTAGAAAAAATGAAATTGGTAACACTAAAAGACTTCCCAAATACGTGTTCACCAAATAATATTTCCCCATAGTTTTCCCAATGCACTTTTCAACTACAGCTTACCAAACAGATTTACATTTTATCAAAACTCTTTAGATTAAAAGGCCTTTGCATTTTCCCAAAGGCTTTCCCCAAAAGCCTTTCCAAATGCACCATAGTCCCTAATTTTTGTAAAACATAGTTGATTCCACTCGAAGTTGGCTGCTTTCTTTTTATTGGGAGTATCTATGCCTTGTCCAATCATTTGCTACGCCTCAATGCATTTCGGGGAGAACTAGCTAGCTTTGGCTTCAAATGTCATTTCACCCTTAACCACAAATTCGTTAATTCTTCAACATCAGTCAATTCGGACCTCCATTTAGTTTCACCCAAGCTTCATTCTAGTCATGAATATATCACCCACGTTTGGGTCCATAAGCAATGACAATTGCCCTATGAAGACTCGCTTTTGCTATGGCTTCGGTGGGTTCCCTTAACCAAGCCATTGCCTATGAGTTGCTGGCTGCATCTGAAATGTGATTTGAATCCAATATAGTACCTATTAGGGGTGTGCAAAAGAACCGGGAACTGCCCGGACCGCCCGGAATCGGATCAGACCGGCCCGAAACCGGTGGGTACCGATCCGGTTCCCAGTTCCATAGGCGAATCCACCCGCCCACCCATCCGGACCGGACCGGTATTATAATAATAATATATATTAATTATTATTATAAAAAATAATTTTTTTAGTTGAAAAAATAATAAAATTTTGAAGCCCCATGTTTATAATTTTTATTGTTCTATTTGAGGCAACCTACCAAGAGAGGTAAAGAAAAAAGCGTGAGAACATTTGCAAAATCTCTAAATAGACCATCTTTATGATACGTGTCTAGTGGAGCTTCTTTTCTTCGCCGGCTTGTGAAACTGGATCCATAGATCCACTCGGGAACCAAACCGGACCGGCGGTCTGGTTCTTGGGTGGATCCATGGAACCAACGGGCGGTTCCCGGATCCAATTTTTTGGAACCGGTCCTTAGTGGGCGGTTCCCGGTTCTAGGATGAGAACTGCCCACCCGGACCATGCACACCCCTAGTACCAATGGGTACATAAGAAATGTAAGAAATCAATTCTTTTTAATGAATAGATCTTTGAATTTTTCAATATTCCTTTTTACCTTTCATCAAACGAATGGCATCTTCTTCTAGAAATCCTAGCTATTCTTAGCATGATATTGGGTAATCTCATTGCTATTACTCATACGAGTATGAAACGAAACATATGCTTGTATATTCGTTCATAGGTCAAATCGGATATGTAATTATTAGAAAATGATTTTTCCCCTCTGTCCGAATTCGTGTATCGTGGGTGTTGCAGAGAAGTGAAGGTGTGCGTTCTCTCTCCTCAGGTTTGTCTTGTGGAGGTCTCTGTTGGGCACACCGGGAAGACCTGCAAAAGAAAATTAAACTCGAGCCAAGATCGATTCACAGCCGATCATGGATTAACGAGACACAGCAGCAATGCGAATGGCAGGGAAGAAGACTGGGCTCGTGTGGAGAAGCTGCCGTAGCGATAATGCAGCATCATTTCAGTGTAGTCGTGGCTGGAATTCGTCGAATGTGGAATGTAGAACACTGCAGGGATGTCGAAGGGACTTCTGAGCTTCACTGGGACGCTCGGATGTTCCCTGAAATGACAAGAAAATGGTCTGGATCTGTTGGGTCACTGAGTTGCCGGGCTGACTCAGGCAGAGAAGCCGGGACAGGATGGTCTTGGCAGGGCATATCACTAAAGTTGCTATGCCAACAGTGGCTCTACAGGTGATCCGCGGTAGCGGCCACGATCTGTTTTGACTGGAGCTGCATCGAGGGTGTGGCAGAACAGCGGGTGCTTTCGCGTGGACGAAATGCTCACGAGGGGTATGCGGTTATGAAGAAGAGAGAAGACCATGCTTCATGCCTCATGATTCCCTCCGTGCATTTCTCGTGTATTGCGCCATGAGTTTCTATTGAGTATTTCAGCAATTTTGAATATTTATTTAAAATTATGACCGTCATGAAAGTTATTTTTGTAACGATTTTGCAATAGCCATATAATGGTTGTCTCACGGCTTTATAGCTTTTGATCTATTGCTTCACAAACTCATCATTATTTTATAATGGTCATCCTTTTAATTAGCAATTGATTTATGATGATTTCCTAAGGGCTCTTTTCTAACAGCTCTTTCTTAACGACACTCTCTTCCTCTTGTTTAAATATAAATTAAACTTCAAACCGCAATCTTTGAAGAAACACTAAGTTCTCATAATCTTTCTCCTCCTTTTTATGGGTTATACACATAACATTGTTTTGTTTCCCTCTATTATTCAGTGTAGAATAAAGAAGAACATCGGTTGTATTTTGGGAAGATAGTTGCCGAAGCCTTATGCACCGAGTTTCGTACTTGGAGGGGCGGAATTATCCTTACAAACAGTGCTTGAATGCCTCAGACATTTTTTTAATCTTCTAATAATTTTCAATGTATTTTCAACAATTATTATTATTATTTTCATGTAATCTAATAATTTTTCCAACAATCTTAAGGATAATGCCTATGGATTCCCAAGTTGAAAATGTTGCTGCTATTGCCACCACTGTTGGAATTGAATGAGGACTCGGAGATGATGTTGGACAAATAACACGTATTCATGGGCAATTGTCATGGGACATTATCGAGCATCAACACAATAGAGCTTTTGGTTATTTTGGTTTAGGTTATTGAGTAGCAGGTAAAAATTGTAATTTGCGATTTCATTGCCTTTGCTTTTCTGAGGGGAAGTTGGAAGTTTATAATGGCATTACTATTTTTCATTTGCTTGTTAATTTTGTCTGGGCGTTTAGTTTTAAATTTTGCATTTTACATTTGCCCTTTCTTTATATATTAAGTATTTTATACTAATGTTGAGCTTTATTTTACATGGTTCTTAGCCTGAAATAGAACAATGGTTGCTATTGCTAACTTGACTAATTGACAGCAATTGCTTAAGTTAGCTAATTGACAGCAATTGCTTAGAAGTTGCTTGGTTAAATTTGGTAAAAATTATGTAATAGATTCAGGTGAATGCAACTCCTTGCTATGTTTATGGCACTTGAAGGAACACACATTGGTTGTGAAACTTTCATTCCAATTTTTGAAACTTGACATATCATGTACGCAAGTTTCAAGTAAATTCTTATGTTGTGCATTCTCTTCGAATTTGATTCGATCGGGTCAAACATATTTCATAAATTTGTGTTTTTATACTTCTCATGGAGGATGGTTACAAATTTTCAAATTTTCTACTTAGAGATCTTTAAAATGGTATTGTGATTTCGTGTGACTATTTAAAAGGAAAACTAAATAAGAAGCGGAAAGAAATCGGGCTAATCTTTCTTTTCCATATTTATTTTTATTTTGAGACTTTGATACTTATGTTTGTTTTTTATTCTGAACTTGTCTTGCTCCCTACTCTTTTTTTGTTCTAACGCAAATTTGAAACAAGATCGAGTATCAAAACTGTGATTTATTATTTGTGTGAGTCATGTAGAGATTGGAAGGATCACTCTCATTAACTATGGTAGGCTTGTCGTGATCATCAATGTTGTCGACCAGAATTGGACGTGATGCTACACCGGTGTATTCTCCTACCATCTCTATTCGGGTTTACATGAAAGGGATCCATTGTCCTATTTCATATCAAATTAAATTTTATGTTATGTTTGTATTGTTAAATAGTCTCGTAACAAATGCACAATTTTGTCGTCATGGAAATACATTGTTACTCTTATTTATGTCAACAAACTTTTCGTTGTCATTACTGATGGTTGAATGAATTTTTCCCAACAGTATGTGTGCTGTTTATCTTCTTCTTCCTTTTTACTGAGTTGGAAATATATTTCTTGAACTGTGGCTATTGAAAAGTTCAGTTCCACAAAGCTGTCCTTTGAGAACTTCTAAAATTTTTAGCGTTTAGATTGGTCTATTGATTGGGGTGTGATTCTATTGTGACCTAATTTTGTAAGTGGATTGAACCATCTAAAATTTGACCAATGGATTACTAAGCCTATACTTAGCTCAGACTCTCAAGTTCATACTAATTTGCAACTTTAAAGTTCAAGTTATTTAACATACAAATAATTTTTCAATTAAGAGCCACCACTAATATATTTTTGGTGGGTCGATTAGAAACCAAGTAAAGTAACGGGAGAATTATTTCACTCTTATGAATCAAAGACTAGGGATTAGGAATTGATTACGTTAGATTTCTCTAACGCCATTTCGGTATATTTTCTCTTTATCAAAGCATTAAATAAATTTCAAGGAAAAAGAAAACTTATTGCAAGGAAAAAGAAGAAAGCATCTATAGTATTAATCGGAAAATCACATCAACCAAACCTAAAGGTGATTTTAAATAACACTCGATCACGCAAATTTTTAGGGTTTTTCACTTATTTAATGAGGCTTAAAAATTGCAACAAATAACGTGCAAAAGATGACATAATTCTAAGTGACAATGACATTTTTTTATGTTTTCTTTTTCTTTTTAATTAAAATTTGAAATTAAAAATAACCTATATTTTAACAAGCAATCTTAATTAAGGAAGTGGAATTAAATTTAATCTAGAGATTTTTGGATTTTTATTTTAAAAAATTCGGAATAAGAGATTGCCCCAAATATGCAATATTATTTAAAAAAATCTACTCTAGTTTATTGTCTAATTTTTTTGGATTTTTTTTAGAAAGAAAAAAATTAATTTAACACCAAATAACGCAAGATTATCCCTATCCATCTAATTTTGAAAGTAAATCGATGAATTGTATCTGGGCATAAGATAGCATGGCCAATTTTTCACAAAAATTGCGAGTCATATCTTGAGCATAAAATCGGATTAACGATTTTTCCGTGCAATTACAAATCATATCTCAAGCATAAGATCGGATTAGCAATTATGACACATTAACAAATTAGGGAATAATCCTTAATTTAAAAGCTACTCAGGAAACAATGAATAAGATAACATCATTTGGGAGTTTAATCAAGAGTGCAATACTTCAAATGAAGAAAACAAAATATTCAAAAATTAATTTAAATAGAAACTTTCCTACCTTCATTATTTGTTTCTGAGTTCAGACGGATAACTGATCACGGGAATCGCAATCAACGATGCTTCACTCAACAAGCAATAGCAAGTTCCAAATGGTGTCTCATGCTTTGCTAGCGTGGCTTGGGAAAGTCAACAAGAATGACCAGCACAGCAGGGGTAACCACGAGAAACGATGTTGGGTTTTCACTAGCAAGGAACGCCCTTAATGTTGAACTGGAACAGCTGCTGGGCAGAGAAGAATTGGAGCTACGTGCCAATATGCGTCGCCAGGCCTGGTCTGAAACGTCAGGAATTGCCCGAACAGGTCAGTGGGCGCTACTTCACCGTGAATCGCCTTGATTCGTGCAAGATAAAAGCACCGTCGAGGCTGGTCCGTGACCGAGGAGGCGTGGCGGTGAGGGCGTGACAGCGGAGATGTTCAGGCCAGATGCAGATAGAGGCTCGGCGAGGACGGACAAAGCAGTGCGCCAGGACGGAGGGCAGCACATGAGGGGGCTCAACACGACCAGGACATGTCGGATCGTGGCGTCGGCAGCAGCCCATTGACAAGGCGTCACGGACGGTGAGAGCACCACGGTAGGAGCAGCGGCGTGGCTCTCGGCCAGGGCTTGGCGAAGAAAACACAAGTTTTCTCCTGTGTAACTCTCTTTTTCTCCTCTCTTTTTTTCCCGTGTATCTCTCTCTTGTTTTTTTCGCACGTTCCGTTCATTTCTTCTTGCGCTCTCAATTCTCACGTAAAGGTCCCCTCTTCAACGAGAGCTCTCCCACTTTTATATGCAAGACAACACGGGGCCCTCAAGGAAAGAAGGTGATCTGCTTCCCTATCGTGGATGCACTGAAATATAACCTTTTTATTCTTTTCCTTCAGATTTATTTCTTTGTGACTCGCCAGATCAGCCGATTTTCCTTTATTTCTTTTTATTGATCGGATATTGCCACGAATATACACTTCTATGTACAAAATCCCCTTTTATTTGCTCAATATTTCATTTGAAACCTTTCCCTCTGCCAAGAAAAATATCCCATAGTGTATATATTGCATGAATAAATGAAAGATTCGTCAAATATTGGGAGAGCAATGCAAATTTTCTCTGAAATATCTTCATCTTCCAACCCGTCACTTTTTAACTGGCTTAGCCAAATTCTCTCTCATTGTTGGACTTAATCCAACTTATTAAATTAAAGCTCAATACAATCAATTCAAACCCCAATGCAAATGCAATAATGATAAATGCTTATAAAATTATATGCTATGCAATTTAATTCTAATATTTTTTTTAGAGGTTAAAATTAGTCCCTAAATTTTTGTGCATTAAATTACTAAACGATTAATCAAAATTTAGGTGTCAACACATATCTTAGTTAATAGTTGTACACATTTGCTACTTTGCTACTCATAAAATTCTGAGTTATTCCTTGCACTCTATGCTAAGCAAGGTAAAAGCCGGGAGCCTTTGATTCTGTTGTCGAGATAATTGATCTCACTAATGATTTATAAAGAATCATGAACTGAATGCCATCATTTCTATCCATGTAATTGGGTTATCACTTCTCTGTTGACACGTCAAGAAAGTGTTGAAGTGTTTTATTGGGGTTAATTACTACGCTATCCTTGGCACACTTCCGGTGGTCGTGTTGTTTAATCTTGCTTTCCCACGAAATTGAGATTTATGAAGCATGTGACCGACCCTAAGTTTAAGATCGCATACTATTTTTGTGGATGAGAGATATTGTTTCTTGTTTTAATTGTGACTTACAAGTATATCACGGGAACATTGTGGATGGGTTCATTGCATGTGAATATATGTAATTTATTTAGTATGCCGAGTTGCAAGTGCATCTTATGAACATTGCTAGTGCGTTCATTACAAGAATGTGTTTGAGGGGCTGAATTGCATACGCTTTGTGTGATCATTACTGATATGGTCATTGTTGAGACCTAAGAAGAAAAGAACCAAAGTCTGGTGGATGAATCGTGGCTATGTGATAGCATAATTGGTTGCTCTTCCTAGGTTGTTGGACCGACAGATGCCGTAATGTTGAAAATCAGCAAAATAAATAAAAAAATTTACGGGGGAAATGACAATCCTGCAAACCAAAAGTCGACGTGGGGTTGAAGCATATGATGTTGTGGCTGTTCCCAAGCCAATATTGTGGCTAATTGAAATAATGGGTGGTAGACTCATGTGCTACCAAGCGTATATGTGCAAACAAGATACCTAATCCTCCTTGGCTCCAGTAGGGGAAGGAGAAGAAAATATACACTATTTTTTGGTAAATTGAGAACCATTCAAATTCTTGAGAAAGAGGGAAAAATTCTTCTCAAACTCATATATGAAAATGATACTGAGTAATTAAGAAACTCTTAAAATATATTCCTTTAGGAATAAATTACACATTTTGTGTTTATACATTGTGATTGCCAAATGGCAATATCCATTGCAATGAAAAACTTTCAATGATAAAAATGGACACATCCAATTAAAGGATTTTGTTGTAAAATAGTTATTTAAAGATGGAATTATGTCCATTTATTATATGAAGTTAAAAATGGATTTGGCCGATCCATTGATTATACATAGAGGGGAATAGGACAAGCTAATTGAAGAAAATCAACAATAATGGTAACCCAACCTATGTAATTGGCGATCCCATGAATTAGGTTCATATGGGTAATAACAAGTCTCTTGTCAATGTAGTGACACTACGAAAAATTTTATGTCCCTCCTAAGGTGAGAATTGTGCAAAAACTACAAAGAAAAAGAAGTTGAGCTAAACTCTTAATGAAATTCCATAGCCATTATTGGTGGTGTATTAAGCTATAGAATAAATTTGATGGAATCATCTATATAAGTGTAGAGTGGGGCTGCCCCTATGAGAATTATTGGCAATAATCTCTAAAGCACTTGTTGATAAACCAAGTACACGCATAGCCTATTAGCACAAAATCGTGTTGAACAAAAAAATTTGTGGGAGTTTAATGTGATTGATGAAAATTATAATTTACAAAAAGAAATTCTTTATTCATAGAAGTTTCAAACTTCACCAATGATTTTGTGAATTATATCTCATTCTTTCTAGGTTTGGTTTATAGCCTGAAAAGCACCAGTTCCGATACATTACTCTCTAATAACCCAACATTATTCTATTTTTTCTTTTTAAAACTTTTGGAATGTGGAGGATTGTTAGATATTTCATCAGTTTTGAAATATTTATTTGAAATTATGACTGTCATGAAATTCATTATTTTTGTAACAATTTTGTAACGGCCATATAACGGTTGCCTAATGACTTTGTAGCTTTTGATTTACTACTTCATAAACTCTTCATTATTTTATAATGGTCATCCTTTTAATTACCGATTGATTTATGATGATTTCTTAATTGCTTTTTCTTAATGACCCTCTCTTCCTCTTGTTTAAATATAAATTAAACTTCAAACTACAATCTTTGAAGACACACCAAGCTCTCATAATCTTTCTCCTTCTTTTTGATGAGTAATACACATAATGTTGTTCCGTTTCCTTATATTATTCAGTATGGAATAGAGAAAAAAGGTATGTTGTATCTTGGGAAGATAGCTGTCGAAACTTTATACACCAAGTTTCGTACTCCAAGAAATGGAATTATCTTTAAGGACAGTGCTTGCATGCCTCGGACATTTATTTTTTATCTTCTAATATTTTTCAATGTATTTCCAACCATTATTATTAAATTTTTTTTGTAATCTAATAATTTTTCCAACAGTTTCTACGTTGCAACAATGGAAGCTCTCCATTGTCTCTCCTCTCAATGTCATCAATTCCCTAAAGCCCACTTGGGCGATGAATATTGCGGAGAGAGAGCTCCCTCACGAACGTGCCCTCTCTCAATGAGCCTCCCCTCCTCCATAGCTTATTCGGCAATATTGACTTTCCTTTTCTTCAGGCAAATCTTTTCCTTGATTGACTGAATCTCGCCGTGTCCATTCTTCTTTTAATATTTCAATATATGCCTCCGACGTTTAACGTGCCAAAGATTTTTGACCAGATTCCTTCTGATCAGTCGGCCACAATTTGCCCAAATCTTGCATGATAAATCAAACTCCCAACTCGGCATTTTCCAATGAAAATTTAAGCTCTTATAATCTCCATGGGCTTTGGCCAATTTTTTTTTACTGTGAGCTTAGTCCAATTTCATTAAGTTTAGAGCCATTCATTTAAGTCCATCCATAGCCGGTCCAATCAAATGTAATTAATTAAAATATGATCCTAAAAACTATATGCAATTTAACTTAATATTTTTGCTAGGGCCAAAAGACGATCCTAATCTTCTATATAATAAATTACTAAATATGTCACGTCTTGAACACTGAGCATGCGACAATCCCTTATCAGGTCAATTGAAAGCGACGTCCTAAGACTCGTCGACGACCATTCGTTTTAATCTTTCATTATGTGCAAGTGGAAGACGAACCATCCCTAGTCCAAACAGATAATCAAACAATCAAACAAGGATAGAGTGATGAATAGCAAGAACAACAATCACTACTCATTTATACAATTTATTGGATTAACCAACGGAAGATCATTTTCCGATTTACAAGCTCGACAAAAGGGGTCGATCCATCCTCTAAGCCAAACCAAAAAGGAACTATGTTAGGTTAATCCAGCTATACAAAATGAACCTCCGGGTTCAACACCACCATCACTAGGACTCATCGTACTCAAGCTTCGTCGGGTTGATCACTAGAGGAGTAGGGGTAGAATTCTCCACTGCGCCATTCTAAAAGCCTGAAAGTAGTTATACAATAATCAGAAAGATAAAATCTCGGTGAATTCTTCCCCTAAGTCCCGGTTAGTACATCAACTCAACCACCCATCACTCAACCTAACAACCCACAACCAACAAGCAACAATAGCCAGGGTCAACCAACACTTAATAATTGGTTCACATGCAATCTTACTCGGTATGCCATACCCTGCACGTTAAACCTTATACAATACAAGCAATGCAACCAACAATCACATAGTCGGTTCGTATGCAACCTTACCCAGTATGCCATACCCTGCACGTTAAACTTCATACAATACAAGCAATACAACCAACAATCACATAGTCGGTTTGCATGCAACCTTACCTAGTATGCCATACCCTGCACATTATAAGTCAACACAATACATGTAATGCACATGGCCATTAGATGATGCAATTCATCAATCATATGCGAGTCACGCCACAAGCGATTTCACCTAGCCATTGCCACACCCTATATGTTATAAATTCAAGCGTGCGTGCCATATATAATGTGATCACCTCATGCATAATTGGAACCAATGATGCCATGTTTCTCATGCACTCTCGTATCCACACATGTTCTGATTATTACGCTTTCTCAAGGCTACAACTGAACCTCCGCTAGTGTCTACTGGCATAATCAGGCATCGCTCTCTCCCGTGAAACACGGCGACATCAAGGGATACTCTCCTAAAATGGCATTCCCAAAGGACGTCAATGGATACTCTCTCAAGACTACATTCCCGAAGGACATTAAGGGATACTCTCCCAAGACGGAATTCCCAAAGGAGCATGGGCTTGGCCTTTATCGCGACTCCACATCTGAACCCCTGTTGGGTTTTCGATAAATCGGACTATCACCCCTGAAACTACAGCCGGGCAAAAGAGGTTCAACTTAGTGATCACGCAAGTATACCATCACAATTCACTTATTACCTTTTAGCATTAGCCAATGCATACATGCTTGCATATAAAATCTCAAATCATTTTATAAAAGCAGTACATTTCTAGCGTCCATCGGACAAATCATTTTTCCCTTTCTTTTGTGAAAACCATACGATTCAAGTGGATGTTCATGCAATGACACATCCAATTCACCTCATAAAATCAAGACACATGAAATTATGCACATTTTCACTTCCAGATAAACAGTGCCGTGAACAGTGTAATTTCATAATTCAATAATTAAAACATTAAATTTAGAAATTAAGTAAATCATTAATTAAAACAATTAATCATGCAATTAAGGCAAAATATGCTTAATTAAACACAAAACATAATTAATCACAAATTAAGCATGATTAAACTCAATAAGTAAAATTAAGCTAATCTAATCTTAACCATCTATCTAACCACTTATCTTAGGGCTACAATTTAATTAAACTTCCTAAACCAACCTTACCACTAATTAATCCAACCCTAAGCAAGTTTAGGTACTAACAAAGGATTGGGGAGCTAAATTCACCCATTAAGTGGGCCAATGACATGAACGCGGTGGCAGCGACGAAGGCAACACCTGCGGACCTCTACCATGACAATCCAAGGTGGTCCTAGGGCTGAAACACCAGCAACAACCTCTGCTTCCCACTGCAACACTGAAAAACTGCACTGCTTGAAGGAGAAAAGGGTTGACCAGAGCTCCGGCAAGTGGTTGGCCAACAACTGGTGGGACCTAGGGGTTGAGGGGGAATTGCTGGTGGCTAGGATGGGCGAAGATCAGGTCAAAACAAGAGGAAAAGGCTGAAAATGTGAAACTGGGCAGGGGCGACGCTATAGTAGGCGAGTTGGGGAGTGGCGGCTTCTGGCCGACCAGCGGGTCGGCTGATGGCTCTATTTGGTGATTGGTTGACGTAGGCCGTATGGATTGCCTCTCCTGAGCACAATGGTGGGTGGCACAGGCGGTGATTCGCACGAGAAGCCCATGAACAATCCGATTTTCAAAGGAAGGTTAGAAGGAAAAACAAAAGGAAGGAAGAGAAAATAAGGGAGAGAAGTGTATGGTTTTTTTGAGGAGATGAAGGGGAGAGAGAGAGTGAAGTGAAGGCTGAAGTCAAACCTCATCAAGGCCATTAATTGATGCAAAATGAGAAAGAAATAGTCATTTCTTCAAAATATCTAAGGGCAAAATAGTCATTTCCACTTTGCACATTCCCCAAACTGCCCTTATGCTGAAAATGAAGGGCAGGCCTAAGAATTTGGCTAAAAAATGAATAGGAATAGGCTCGGGAATTTGTTAGGCTCGAAACAGTTCAAGATTAGACAATGGGCTCGGAAGGGTAAACGGTCGGGTTGGGTCCAAAGGGCTCACTTGCTTGTCTTGGGTCTACCACGATGGTTGTCTCACCTTGGGCATGAAGCCCACATTGGTCTTGCTCAACCCATGTCCTCGTAGGCTCGTTTCCTTAGTTCGTAAATCATTTTACCAAAAACTCGGTTCAACTGACATTGTCGACTGTCGAAAAAGCATTATCCTAAAGTATGTCTCGGACGTTCCTAAAAATTTGAAGTCCAATACTAGATTCACATGCCTTGTGAATTTTGCTAGAATGCCATTTTGTTACAACTTAGATTGATAGACAGTTTCGAGGATTCACACGTAACCGACTCATGCCAATTCACGTTCAAAACATCTCGACACATGGACGTCCTTGACTACATGAAATTGCAAATGATAGATTCTTATTTCAAAGTATATGATTACTAAGGATCAACATAGGGTCGTTCGCGGGCTCGATAATAGTAAATGGAATCATACTATGTTCACGAATCGACTTCTAGTCGTCCTTAAAATCGGCATGCATAAGTAAAGGATTGTCTTTACGCAAGTCTCATGGTCGAGTAGTTTTCCCTAGTCAAGTTCTTTAGTTGCACAAGTTCTGTCCTCATTAGCCTTTCCCCTCAAAATCAGTATCTCAAGAATGATCAGTTCCGAGTGAGATCAACCAACAATGCATTGACGAAATTAACGTTCATTCCTCCCTCAAATGGCTCAAATTTCAGGATGTCACAAAATAGGATGCCAAAATTTAAGTGTTAATAATGTCAAGATGATCACCAATTCTCATCCTTATGCATAAATTTTTGACACTAACGAATCCTTTTGTTTCTTAACATTTGAACCTAGCCTGCAATACATTTCTCATAAAGTGTCTTCCAATAGGGCACTTTAGTTAACATGAATTCTCAAATGCTTGTAAGCATTGCTCAAAGAAGTGCGGGCAAGATTATTTCTTTCTCATTTTGCAAGGTTCTTGACTTATAAACCATGAGATGATTGTAGAATGTTTCTTTCATAGCCTCGACTTGAAGAGTCTCATTTGTTAAGTCATTAACCAAGCCTACATTACCATACCGACAAAGTTCTCTCAAATTAGTAAGGTCGTATTGCTTATAAGAATACTCGGATTCTTGTCAAAATGATGATGGTGAGATGGAGTGACTCTCATTAAAATAGCATTTATGAATGAGAGGAGTTAAAGCCCTTTGAGACTGAAGGTTTCTCATTTAGCATATTTGAAATATCTGCATGGTGAGGATGGATTGTCTTGGTTATGATTCTTCTCAGTGGAAATTTAGTAATACAAACATCTTAAAATCATGACCCATGAACCTCAAATGAATTGAAATATGTGTTCTACATGACACTAATTCTCTATACTACAATCGATGCATACCCTATTATTGCTAACCATGCATGATAGGTAAAATTCCTCTTACTGAGTAAGAGTAATGCTCAATTTGCTCTATGAAGCATTAGGTCGTGTCCAAGCATTCCTAGATTTTCAAACCCCCACTTGCAATAAACCTTCAGGCCGTCTAGATCAAGCCTCAAGGTAAGAAACCCAGGTAAGTAGTAAGTCTTCCCAAGTATCCGAGACCAAATCTGGATAATTCATCCCCCAAATTAAATCCGAGTACTTGAGGTAAAATTTAAGCATCTCACCCAATTTTCAGAAAATGAAAGTCTGCAATTTAGATATCTCACCCAATATCTTACAATCAACTCTTGATATTTTAGTCTAAATATGAGTATATCAAATTTGTTTGTTAAATATCTCATTTAGGATATGCTTTTTGATCTTTCTCTTTATACCTTAGTTTGAATTTAGCTATTTTGAATTATCTTAATTTAATATTTAACTCATCTAACATTGAGCATCTATATTTTAATATATATAAAAAAGTATTGAGTATATATTAGTTAAGCTGACTTAATCCAATATGTATCTTGCCTAACATTGAGTGTCTATTGTTTAAGTTCACCAAATTTTGACATTCTTTTTTTTAAATGTCACGAATCTTGTTCTTAAGCATTTCATCCTAATATGAATTTTATTCTATCTCCTCTGTTATACCTTAGTTTGGATCTAAGTATTTGGAATGATCTTAACTAATTGACTCACCTAACATTGCACACATATTGGTTAAGCAATCCTAATTAAATGGCCATCTTATTCTTTGACATCAGTCTAGATCTAGATGTCTTGAATCCTCATGTCAAACATTTCATTTTGGATATGAATGTTTTTTCCCACTTCTTTCGTTATACCTTAGTCAAAATCTTGGTATTTCGAGTCATCTTAATCCATTGGTCATCTCACCTAACATTGAGTGTCCATTAGTTAAATTCATTTGGTTGCTTTAGTTTAGATCTAGGTAATTCAATAAACATTAGACTCTTCAAAGAATCTGAAATGAAAACCGGATACTTGTTAGCCAAATGAAATTTCATTCCGTACCTCAAGATGCTTTACCATACTAATCAATAAGTAATTATAGGTCTGCTCTCCTCTTCTATATCATGCACTTGCATATTCTCATGACATTACATTTAAAAAATTGGGTCTGTAGTCCCACCAAAAATACCATCCATTGCATGTGCATGGTCAAAATTTAGACATCATTTTGTTTTTGAATACAACCTCCATGAGCTCACTTTCAAAAAGAGGTAGTTGTTGACACATAAATTTTGACTTCTCATTTGATAATTCATTATATAGAAAATTAGATATCCATCTCGACCCCTAGCAAAAATATTAAGTTAAATTGCATGTATTATTAGGAGTGCACTTTAATTGATGCATTTGATTGAACTAGCGATGGATGGACTTAAATCGATGACTCTAAACTTAATGAGATTGGACTAAGCCCGTGGTGAAGAAAATTCTTAGCCAAACCCATGGACATTATAAGAGATGAAACTTTCATTGGAAAATGCCGAGTTAGAAACTATTGGTTTATTAAAAGCAAACTTGTGATGAGGTCAAATAATTTGGATATTATCATGATGTAAATTGAACAAAGTGAATTAATATTATCGAATATTATAAAATATATTGCAATATTTTATTTGAATCGAAATGGGAAATAACTAGAAGCAAAAGCCCTAGACTTTATCTAGAAATATATTTGTTGGGGTGCTTTGCAAGGGAGGAGAGGATACAATTGAGATATACGGCCACAATTAAGAAAAAGGGAAGAATTCGGCCACAAAAAGTAAAAAAAAAAAAGATATTGGGAGCAAAGATTTCTGGAAAGAAATAATGACATAAATAGTTCATGAACTTTGGCCCTATATATAATTTGATCCCTAAACTTTTGATTTGTTCAATGCGGTCCCTAAACTTTAGCCCAATGTGCAAGTGATCCTTGAACTTTTAATTTGTTTAATGTATCCTTTGAACTTTTAATATATATTCAATACAATCTCTAAACTATGTGAAAATATTCAATGTAGTCTCTGGTCTTGAATTAATAAAAATGAACTGTATTGAATTTTTTCATACAATTCAGGGACTATATTGAACATATTCTGAAAGTTTAGGGATTACATTGAATAAATTATAAATTCATGGATCATATTATACTATGAGTTATGCATTCTTGGAACGGGCCGGAATTCACTAGATGTTGCCACCAAGAGGTGAATATGGAGGGAGATGAAGAAGAGCAAGGAGAGAGAGGAACATAACATGGTGAAATCCATTCGATGGGAGCTGGAGTTGGAGCAAAACAAGGACGGGTACATGTAAAGGAAGAGGATGTGGAGGGATAAAGAGTAAAGCTGTGGGAATGAATTGATTGACCCCAATGCACCAATGAGTACCCCTTGATTTGGCCTCCCAAAGATCAAGATTTGGAAAATTTTCAAATAAAGGTTTTAAATTGATATATTTTCTTAAATAAGAGTCCAGAATAGATCTTGTATCAAAGAGGCTATGAAGTTGCCAACTTAGTCTCAAATGAGGGTCCTAACTTGCTGGCCGCCAAATTTTCTCTGGTGGACTTATTTTGGCAATTGGAGCATGGCAATTTTGTCCAGAAATTGTAACGGTATAGAAAAGAGGCAAATCAAAGATTCCAAATTGAATTCTAGGGCTTTTTGCAGATTTTCTTTCTTTCTCACATTGCTCTTCAATTTTTTCACTTTAGATTTTTCTCCCAACCAAATCAAAGAGAATCCTCTCTGCTCTTGAATTCTCTCTGTAGATTTTCTCCCAATTAAATCAAAAAGATCCCAAATTGAATTTGTCCAAAAGAATCTATATTGATCCAAATTAAAGAAGTTACTTCCGACTCGAATCCTCTCCACCCCGCTGTCTCGAGCTTCTCATGGAGCCTCTCCTTGGCCTCTCTTGCCGCTCCTAGCTTCTCAGCTTGATAGCAGTAACAGTTTCTCCAAAAATAAAGCAAAAATAGGCTCCAAATGAAATCTTTGAAGGAAAGAGAAGCGTGTATTTAACACTGGGCTTTTATAAGACAAAAGCAACTGAGGTCAAATTAATTTTGGTATTTGCTTTGAACCAATTCAGTTTATAACTTGAATTGAAGGATTCGTTTGCTTTCCGAAGCAAACCAAAACCAATATAAGACAAAAGCACTGGAGGAGTATCAATTTCATTAAATTTCAGCGTCCTCTAATTTGCTTCGTTTTGACTAAGATTGTTTTATTAAATCGGTGCATCTGATTCTTCGTGCATCCAAGATAGCCATTGCAGCTTGTTCAAGCAATGTATCGACAAGCGATAAGCATATCATAGGATACCACACTGGTGGCAGGGAGACGTGAAGCTGAAGAGTTTCACTCACCATTATTTTCACATTCTTTAATGCAATCTTGTTCAGTTAGAAAGGTGTAATAATTGGGCGGATGCATTGTAGGAGTCTTGCACTATTCTCTGTTCTCGAAACCTCCCTACTATCAGGCAAAACTTAATAGTAGAGCTAACAAGAATAGTGGGTCGAGTTGCGAAAATCGTCGAACTGCAATGTTAGCTCAACTTGTGTGGCAGATTGACAGTGAATTAAGAGCATCACACAATCGCGCACTAGCAATGACGAAGAAATGTGTGCGGGAGAGAGTGAGAGCAGAGGGGATTGTTCATCCTTTGGGAGCAAACGACAAGGACCTTGATGAAGTGCGTCGCCAGCAAGATCATGTTCGAGTTTTTGGACAAAATGCCATGCCACTCCTTCCTCGACCGCTCAATCTCTGTCCTTGCCATTAACGACAACCTCATGCACATTGATATGTACTTTGTCCTCCCGCTCAATGGCTTCCCGAGTCACAGCAGCGCCATGAAAATCAACGAATGAATGGGTCAGAGAGAGAGAGATGTGAATGAAGGAGGAGATGAGAGGCTGAGGATTTGGGATCGTGAATCCATAGAAGAAGAAAGCGAAGCTTCTCTTTCATTTGATTGGGAGCAAAATCTACAAAAGGAAGCCTATTTTTTACCAAGTTACAATTTGTGGACAAAATTGCCCATGCTATAATCACTAGAATATGTCCCCCGACTAAAATTTGGCTAACTGGTATGTTGGGGCCCTCATTTGAAATAAAATTAATAACTTCAAATCCCTTTTTGAAATAAGGTTCACTCTGGACCTTTATTTAAGAAATGCCTCCACATAGCTAGCGCCGACAGACCAAAATTGGCTAAGATAAATTATCCACACAGCTAGCGTTGACAGGCCAAAATTGGCTAGATAAATTGAATTGGTAAAAAACAGAAAAATTTAGAATTGAATTAACACAATCACAACAATTTTATAATTTTTTTCCTGATCTTTTACTCATACGATAAAAATTGAATTAGGCTTGTAATTGCTTGCAACCTCCTAACACCATGGTCGCCCTAGATCTGAGTTAGTGGCATGGTCACTTGAGTTGAGCTCGCGACCATGTCAGCCAAATCTAGATTGAGCAGTAAGGGGAAGGGATGATGGCTGCAACAAAGAGGGGATCGTCTTGATGGCGGCGGTGGAGTAGGGGTCAAGGGCTAGGCGGAAGGTGCTGTGTGTCGGAGGAGAGATGGTGGTACGTGGACGACAAAGAGTAAGGATTATGGGAGAATTTTAGGGCATGATGATTTGCAAAAAGGAGAAATTTTGTGGTTTCTTAATAGAAGCTCTATTGAAAGTTAGCAAACTAATATTCCAAAAGAAACATAATACTAATATTATTTAAATTTTGATACATTTATAATATCATCTTTTAAAGTAGTTTTTTGAATAGTTGGGGTTGCCCCAAGCACTAGTGATCATTCTTTCCACATAGAAAGGGAAGTTGGGAAGTTCGAATCTCTATCTTTTAAGGGGGTTGGGGTGGGGATGATTTCCCTTCAAGTGTGAAGTTTGATTCTCATGCCCTGCAAATAATCAGGGCAAAAACTTAAGAATGAGTTGAGAATTAGAATAGAACATACAACTATTCAAAAATGCTTAATGTAAAGAAATAAAGCTATCATACTATCGAACATGCAATCTAGTTCTTAAGTTATTATGGAATGTGCAATTTAATAATTGAACTTTTGATTTGTTCAATATTGTCTATCAACTTTCCATAACAATATCAAATCAGTCCTTTGGTGCCATTCACGAGTTGTCATATTTATACTATTACCCAAATTTTGGAATATCTTTTCATTTCAATTTATACCCTAAATCAACAAAAAAAAAAGTATGCTATCTTTTTATTACGTTTTTTTTTTTGACATTTTGGTCCTTATAAATATTATAATAATTCCATTTAAGTATATAGTTGGCTTTTTACCTCTGTAACATTAAAAGTATAAGCTCATTTAGAGTTGTATCGAATTCATGTTCCTTCAATTTAAGACTACGTATTATCATAAGATTAGTAACGATGTTAATTCATCTATAGATACCTGTACCTGTGTTAACCTAAATTTAATTTTTTAAGAAATCATGAAATATAAAAGTTTAAAATATTATTTATCCAAAACGTTAGGAGCAAGATAAATTTTCGAGAAAAAAAAAAAAAGAAGAAGAAGAAAATCTTAGGGGTTGTAAAGGTAAGGTAGTCTAGAGCAGAGAGATGAAAAGCAGCATGGCATCAAAGCAACGAGTAGGACGTGCATGGTCTGGGTTGGGCCGGTCCCATACCTAAACTGGGGACTAATTCATATAGTATTGGTCCTCAATGGATTGGAGACAAACCATGTTGAGCTTGGAATCAAGGACTGGACCGACCTTATGGGTCTGTTGGTTCTAGGGTCAATTTGGGACCAACTAATTATTTTTTGTTTCATTTTTTTATATTTCTTTAAAGAACAAACATATTTTTAATATTATACATCCATTAAAAATGTAATACTAAGCAACCAAATTATGAACACTAATACACATCAAATATAAATCTAAGATAAGGTAACAACAAAAAATTTTATTTGTGATTATTGATTGCGTTTGTGAGGCACACCAAGAGAGGTGAGTGATTGCACCAACTAAGCTATGCTCATGGAGCAAGGGGCAAGTGGCCTGCGAGGTGAGCAAGGCAGAAGCAAGTGAAAAGGGTTTCTATTTTTATTTTTTTTGCGTCAAATCTGAGCTGGGTTTAAACTTTTTAATTTACTCTACAAAACCGCACAAGAAAGAATAAAGGCAAATGCACAAGGATTTAGAGTAGAAAAAATTTTATAATATATATTATAATTACATATATAGGGTTGGTCCGAGTTAGACCAACCCTAAATTTGTAAGGTAAAAGACCAACCCACACAGTGCAAGGTTTAAGGATTTCAAGACCAAGGAGTCAAGGACTAGCTCAATCTCCTTGAGAGTTGGACCAAGACTGGCTGAGTTGGGTTGATCTAGGTTGACCCTAGAACGATGCTTGCCCCTAGCGACATGAAGAGCTCGAATCTCCGAGTCTTCAGCAATGGTGGCTTGTATCTCTTTCCTACTATTCTCTTGGTCCTTAATTGGAACAAATATGGCTTTGATTAGGAAAGTTATGCAACCTCAAGGACGTGATTATATAATGTTAAAAAATTCAAGGTTTAATTGGAATAAAACTGTAATTTCAATAGCCCAATTTACCAAACGTTACCTTTTGATTTTCGCATTCAAATCCGAAAAGGAAACAATTGTAACTCTAGAGAGTCATGAAAAAAAAAATTACAACCTTCAATGATTATATTTATAAAAAATTGGGATATTCAACATTAAATAAAATTCAAATTTTCAAAGTCTATAAAGGAAAAAAGGTTATTCCACACAAACTCTTCCCATTTGTTAGGCTTCACGTTCATGAACTGTCCAAGGTCAAACTTGTGACCCTCGACAAATCTAAGATCGTCGAGGGCCATTTAAGGCAGTAAAGGCAGGGAGGCAATCAACCTGAAATTTACAAATCTCATCAAGAATAGAAGTACCAAAATTGATATCCAAATGTTGAAGATATTACTACGGCATGAATTAATGCAATGTTTGAGTCAATAATTGAGGTAGATACTGCCTCGCTAGTGGTCAATGAGGACAGTCCATCTAATATCAACCTCTTCTGTAATTATCGAAATTTATACTTGAAATTTTGCCTATCTACGTATGGTACGTTCTACCGATTTTGACATAGTATGTAGAGAAAAGTATTATGGTAAAGGGAGTTAGTAAAAATCCCATAAGTTGAAGAATGAGAGGATAAGACGAGAAAAAAATGTGCATATGATGAAAAATTTAAGTGGATGAAAAGTTTGTAAAGTTTAGAAATCTTATTAGAGAATCTTCCATAGTATAATTATATGGGTCTATGATAAAATTTCAAATTGGTATAAGATAAGTTTAGAGAATAATGGGGGCATAAATACAACGGGAGTGCCAAAACTGTGACGTCCTGAAATTCAAAGCCTTTTTGAGAGGGAATAATCGCGAATCCTCCAAATAGCCGGTCAGTATGGGTTGTAGCAAAAGTCATCAGGGAGAAATTAACAAGGCATGAGGACCCGAGATTGAACTTCGAATTGTCGGGAACACCCGGGATGGACTTTCACACGATACTTTCTCGACAGTCGGCGGTGTCGGTTGATCCGAGTTTTTTGAGAAAGGGATTTTAGACCGAGAAACCAAGCCTATGAGGACGTGGGCCGGGCAAGAACAGTGAGGGCCCCACGCCAAGGTAGGATGGCCACCGTGGAAGACCGAGACCACGAGCAAGCCCGTTGGACCGAACCGACCCCTCACTCGTCTTAGCCCGTCATCCAAACTTTAGCCAATTCGAGCCCAACAAATTCCCGAGCCCGTTCCTACCCATTTCCCAGCCCGTTTCCTAGGCCCGCCTTTCATTTTTAGGCCAAGGGCAGTTTGGGAATTGTGCAAGGTGGAAATGACCATTTTGCCCCTAGATATTATTAGGAAGAGACAAAAGGAAGAGAGAGAGATGATGAGGTCATGTGCTTGGGAACTTGGTGCAGCCATTAATGGCATTGATGAAGGGTTTTTAGCTCTGGATATCTCTCTCTCACCCAGCTGAATCACAGAGAAATCGCAGCCCTCTTCCCCTTGCTTCCCCTTGCTTCCCCTTGCTTCTCCTTGTAATTTCTGCGGTTTCTGCTTTGGACCTCTCACCGAAATTTGAGTGGTTCGTTGCCTTCCCGGTGGAGTCTCGGGCCGATCCACCTATCAAACTGATCAGCACAGGAAATCAGTACTTTCTACGTCAACCGATCGCCGGAAAGAGTCTCCGGCCGTCTCGTACGGCGGCTTGAAGTCAGAAGTCCTCCGTCCGTCACTGTAGCAGCACATTCTGGGCAGCTTCGCTTTTTCTTCCGTTTCTCTCTATTTTTGGCCTACCCACTGCCCACACCAGACACACACACCTCCCCCTTGACCCTCCGGAACCACCAGCCACCGGCCACCAGCTCGTCGGAGCTCCGGCCAGCTTGTTTTTGCTCCGACCAGCAGCCTCCTTCCACTGCAGTGCTGTCCTTTGGAGTTTGGGGTTTGAGCAGAGGTTGCTGCTGTGATTTCTGGCCCGGGACCGCCTTGGAGGGTCGTGTTCAAGGTCCTTGAGTGTCGCCCTCGTCGCCGCCGCCGCGCCCGCCTCTCCGGCCCGCTTAACGGGTGAGTTTAGCTCCTAATCCCTTAGTTAGTGCCTAAACTAGCTTAGGGTTGGGTTAATTAGTGCTAAGGGATGATTAAGGTGTTTAATTAAGTGCATTAGCCCTAAGATAGGTGGTTAGATAGTTGGTTAAGATTAGCTTAGCTTAATCTTGCTTATTTATGCTTAATGGTGCTTAATTAGGCTTAATTGAGTGTTATGTGTTAATTGCTTGATTAATTTGATTAATTGTATTAATTAATTGATTTATTTAATTTCTGTATTTATTGATTAAATTATGTAATTTCTGAATTAAATTATTAAATTATTAAATTCGGAAATTTCACTGTTCACCGTCTTGTTCACGACATTGTTCACGTGCACTTTGTTCGGGGGCACTGTTCATCCGGAAGTGAAATTATGCATAATTTCATGTGTCTTGATCATATGGATTGAATTGGATGTGGCATTGCATGAATATTCGCTTGAATCGTATGGTTTTCATAAAAGATAGGAGGAAAACGAATTGTCCGAGGGACACCGGAAATGGACCGCTTTTATAAGGAAGGACTTGAGATTTTAAATGCAATATGTGTGCATTGGCTACGATAGCCCGAATCACCAAAGGGAGGGCACGGAGGGGCACGGTTGCGCCTCTGCGGAGGAAGGGCGCCGTAGCGCCGTGGCGCCTCGGAGGGTACGGAAGAGCACGGTTGCGCCTCTGCGGAGGAAGGGCGCCGTAGCGCCGTAGTGCCTCGGCCTGCACGGAAGGGCACGGTTGCACCTCTGCGGAAGAAGGGCGCCGTAGCGCCGTAGCAATAGCACGGAAGAGCACGGTTGCGCCTCTGCGGAGGAAGGGCACCATAGCGCCGTAGCATCTCGGCCCAATGGAATACGTCATGAGGTGATCACATCATTATCTATAGCACGCACGCATGAACTGATAACGTGCAAGGTGTGGCAATGGCCAGGTGAGATTGCTTGTGACGCGACTCGTATGTGATTGGTGAACTGCATCATCTAACGGCCATGTGCATTGCGTGTATTGTGCTGATAAATAACGTGCAGGGTATGGCATACCGGGTAAGGTTGCATGTTAACCGACTTTTGATTGTTGGTTGACCCTGCTTGTTATTTTATTGTTAATTGTTGATTGTCGTGATTGGGTTGTATGAGGGGTGGTTCTGGAGAGATACCCCAGGTTTAGTTGGTGTACTAACTGGGGCTTAGGGGGAAGAACTCGCTGAGATTTTATCTCAACCCGTCGTGGTTAAACTTTTTCAGGCCCTTAGGATGGCGCCGCCAATGCGGTTTGTGGTCCCCCAGGATTGGGAGACCATTGTGTCGCGCCACCGGTTCCCCGGTCAGGCGCATCTGTATGAGAAGTACGTCACCACCATCTGGGTGGATGAAGGACCGGGGCAATGGGTGCCACATCGGTTCATAGCGTGGTACATTCGGCAGGATGATATGTTGCTCGGTCCCCTTAGAGGTTTTGATGGACCGCCCGGTAGGGGCCCTAAAGACGACGACTGGGATCCCATGGAGCTGGATCCTCCAGACGGTGCAGTGGAGAACCTGGCCCCTGCTCCTCCTCCAGTGACTGGCCCGAACTACGGTGACCCTTACTACGACCCTACGGAGCCTGAGTCCGACGGGTTAGAGTGATAGTAGTTGAGAACCGAGGGTTCTTTTTGTATAGGTGGATTAGCCGAGCCTAATTTCTTTTTGGTCAGGCTTAGTGGATGGATCGGCCCTCGTAGTCAGGCTTGTAAATCGGAAAACGATCATCTGTGGGTTAATCCAGTATGAATGTATAAACGAGTAGTTATGTTATCTTGTTGTTCATCCCTCTATCCTTGTATGATTGTTTTATTATTTGTTGGACTGGGGATGAGTCGCCTTTCGCTTGCGCTTAATGAAAGACTAAAAATGAATGGTTGTCGACGAGTCCTGGGATGTCGCTTTCAATTGACCATGGTAAGGGGTTGTTGCGTGCCTGGAGTTCGGGGCGTGACAAAAACTTGGCACAGAGAGACACTTAAGTACCAAAACTTACAAACGGTATACTTAAGTGCCGCTTTTAAAAAAAAATGGATCACTTAAATGCCAAGTTGTTAGAATCCTACCGGAAATCCTACGTGGCAATTTTTTATTAATTTTTTTGCCTACGTGGCTCAATGGAAATTGAAACGATGAAAAATTAGCGCAAAACGACATCGTTTTTGCGCTGACGTTTATTTTAATTATTAATTTAAATAATTTAAAATATATATTATTATAAAATCTATTTTATTAAAAAAAAAAAAAAGACAGAGGAGAAGGGGATCGGCGAGGGCTGTCGGGCTGTGCAGCCCTTGTCGTTGTTGCCCCACCCTCATCGATGACGGTGGGCGAGGGTCGGCCGGGGTCGGCGGGCCCCAGCCGGCTGCGGCGAGGCCCCAAATCTGGGCGAGGGCCTGCGGGCCCTCGCCGCAGCTGGCCAGGGCCCGGTGACCCCGACCAACCCTCACCCTTGTTGCCGGCCCTTCCTAGCGAGGGTGGGGGCGGCGGCGAGGGCTGCACAGCCCTCGCCGATCCCCTTCTTCTTCTTCTTCTTCTTTCTTTTTTTTTCTTTTTAATAAAATCTATTTTAATTTTTTTAAAATCTGATGTGGACAATTTTTTTTTTTTAAATTGCCATGTGGATTTTTTATTTTGAAAAAAATGCTTTGTCAGCAAATGAAGTAGCTGGAAAATGGGCACGTAGCAATTTGGCAGGAATTTTTCGCCGTTGGCACTTAACTAATCTCTTTTGCTCCGATTTTAGCACTTAAGTGTACATTTTGTAATTTTTGGCACTTAAATGTCCCTTCATGCCGACTTTTGGCACTTCAGAAGTCCGTACCTCGAATAATGGGAGGGTTTCATCCTCGAGGACAAAGGAATATCCATTCTCAAAGTTACTGGTCCTCGATCTTTTCCGGATTGAATCTAAGTCCTTGAATTTTTCAATAATTACTTATGACAGCCTCCAATAAAGTTAAAATCCAAAAATTGGATTTTTCACCGGTGTAATCGTTACACCCGAGCATAAACATGGTTGACCAAGCATTTACCTATTTTCTTTCAAAAGGCTCCGCATATAAGAAAAAATACAGTTAAATTAAGCTTCAGAAGGCTCAAAAGAAAAGAAATAAGTGAGAGATCTACCATAGAGTGAGAGACCTCATAACGTTACCTTTCGTAATCTCTTGTGATGGGGAAGAAAAACTTTGACGTGTAATGCGTGCGGATACCAATATATTAAAATAAGATATGTGGTTTTGCTAAACACCCTTGCTGGAGGGCCTACCATAGACGACTCTTATAGATGGGAATTCCCAAGAAGGCAAGTAGGTTGATGGAGTAGTTTCTAACTTCTCTCCACTATAGGCCCAAGACCCAGCCCAAGTTGGAGACTATACATCATCAATATAAGTAAAATTTATATAAAAGAGAATATAATTTCACTTGATTTCACCTTAGGCTCCAATTTTTTGATAACCCATTAACAATTTACACGTTCTTGATCAACAAACTCAATATTTTCAAATAACAACACAATGTACCATTTAGAATAAAGTAAATATTCGGAAGTATTAAATTTTGGGAAAACTCCAAAAGGAACTACTTTAAGGATATAAAAAAAATGCAAAGCAGAGAAAAAGTCAAAAATGGTGGAACGCTATGATTGAAATTTGAAGTAATATCAGGACAAGGAAGGTGGAGTTCGCAATCTTGGGAGGCCCTCTCTCATGTCTTCATCGTGGAAAGCCAACGTGGTACGTTCTGGTCCAATTTGTATTATGTCCTTCGCTCCCTTTAACAAACATTGCCTTTTTGCTCCTTTTTTATCATTGACACGCCCTGAACCTCGAGCATGCAATAATCCCTTACCATGGTCAATTGAAAGCGATGTCCCAGGACTCATCAATGACCATTCATTTTAATCCTTCATTAAGTGCAAGCGGAAGACGAACCATCCCTAGTCCAAACAAACAATCACATAATCTAACAGGGATAAAGGGATGAACGGCAGAAACCTCAACTACTCATTTATACAAATTACTAAATTAACCAACAGAAGATCGTTTCCAAATACAAGCCCAACAAAAGGGGCCAATTCATTCTTTAAGCCAAACCAAAAAGGAATTAGGCTAGGCTAATCTAGCTATATAAAATGAATCCTCGAGTTTAGCACTACCTTCACTCGGACCCATCGGATTCAGGCTTTGTCGAGTCAATCACTAGAGGAGCGGGGGCAGGATTCTCCACTGCACTATTCTAAGGGCTTGAAAGTGGTCATACAATAACTAGTGAGATAAAATCTTAGCGAGTTTTTCCCCTAAGCCTTAGTTAGTTTACCAACTCAACCTGAGGTATCTCTCTAGAACCACCCCTCATTCAACCCAACAACAAGCAACCAACAATCAGCAATCAACAACAGACAGGGTCAACCAATTATTATAAAGTCGGCTCGTATGCAACATTACCTGGTATGCTATACCTTGCACATTAAGTCTTAGCACAATACACGCAAGGCACATGGCCGTTAGATAATGCAATTCATTAATCACATGCAAGTCGCGTCACAAGCGATCTTACCTGGCTATTGCCACACCCTAGACGTTATCAATTCATGCGTGCATACCATAAATGATGTGATCATCTTATGCATAATCGGAACCAATAATGCCATGTTTCTCATGTACTCTTGCATCTACACATGTTCCGATTATTATTGCCTCATAGGGCTACAACTTGGGCCAAAGTGCTATAGCGCTATGACACCGTTCCTCCGCAGAGGTGCAATCGTGCCCTCCGAGGCGCTACGGCACTACAGCTCTCTTCTGTGCCCTCCCTTTCCATAATCTCTGATAAATCGAACTATCACCCCTCAAACTATGGCTGAGGCGGTGGGTTCAACTTAGTGATCACGTAAGCATACCATCACAATCCACTTATTATCTTTGAGCCTTAGCCAATGCATATATGCTTGCATATAAAACCTCAAACCCTTTATCATAAAAACGGTCCATTTCGGTGTCCGTCGGACAAATCATTTTTCCCATTTTTGTGAAAATCACACAATTCATGCAGATGTTCATACAATGACACATCCAATTCACCTCATAAAATCACAACACATGAAATTATGTACATTTTCACTTCCGGATGAACAATGTCGTGAACAGTGCACGTGAACAGTGTAATTTCTGAATTTAATAATTTAAAAATTAAATTCAAAAATTAAACAAATCATTAATTAAAATAATTAATCAAGCAATTAAGTTAAACATGATTAATTAACCAAAAAATGCAATTAATCAACAATTAATCACAAATTAGCATAATTAAGCAAAATTAAGTTAAGCTAATCTTAACCATTTATCTAACCACTTATCTTAGGGCTAATACAACTTAATTAAACCCCTAACTTAGCATTACCACTAATTAACCCAACCCTAAATAAGTTTAGGTACTAGCAAAGGGATTAGAGGCTAAACTCACTCGTTAAGCGGGTTGGTGACATGGACACGGCGGCGGTGATGCACCCGACACCTAAGGACCTATACCATGGCGATCTAAGGTGGTCCTGGGCTCAAAATAGCAGCAACAAACTATTCTCCCCATTGAACCTCTGAAAATAGCACTGTCGGAGGAGGAAAGTGGTGAACAAAGCTCCGACGAGCGGTTGGGGCAAGCGATGGCACCTAGTGGTCGAGGGGAACTACGGTGGCTAGGATGGTTGGAGATTGGGTCGGAATGAGAGAAAAATAGGTGAAAAGGCGAAACTGGATAGAATTGCCACTATAGCGGGCGGTCCGGGAACAGCCAGTTGGCGGGTCGACCGAGGTCTCCTACCAATGAACTATCGATGCTATCCGTATGGAATTTTTCTTCTAAGCACATTGGTGGGTGGCACGGGCTGAGATTTGCACGGGAAGGGCATGAACAACTCGATTTTTGGAGGAAGGTTAGAAGGAAAAACAGAAGAAATGAAGGGAAACAAGAAGAGAAGTGTTCGGTTTCTGGGAGGGCTAAAAGAGGAGGAGAGAGAGTGAAATGAGAGCTGAATATAAGTCTCATCAAGGCCACTAAATGCCTTCCCCAACTTCCCAAGCAAATGACATCATCTTCTCTCTCTTCTTTTGTCCTTTCTACAAAATATCTAGGGGCAAAATCGTCATTTCCACCTTGCACATTTCCCAAACTGCCCTTAGGCTAAAAATGAAGACTAGGCCTAAAAAGGGACTAGAAAATGAATACTCGGGAATTTGTTGGGCTCAGAAATGGCTCAAGGTTAAACAATTTGTTGGAAGGGTAAATGGTCAATTTGGTCCAACGGGCTCACTTGCTTGTCTCGGGTCTACCACGATGGCTGTCCCACCTTGGGCATGAGGCCCACACTGGCCTTGCCCAGCCCACATTCTGTAGGCTCATTTTCTCGGTCCGTAAATCCCTTTTCCAAAAACTCGACTCAATCGGCACTATTGATCGTGGAAGAAGCATTGTCCAAAAGTCTGTCTTGGACATTCCCAAAAATTTGAAGTCAAATCCTGGATTCTCATGCCATATCAATTTTGTCCGAATGCCATTTTGGTACAATTCAAATTGACAGGTGGCTTTGAGAATTCACGCATAACCGACTCGTGCCAATTCATGTTCAAGGCTTCTCGACACATGGACATCATTGACTACGTGAAATTTAGAATGATTGATTCTTATTTCAAAGTACACGATTACTGATGATCAACATAGGGTCACTCATAGGCTCGTTAATAGAAAATGGAATCACCCGTTTTCTCATTATGTTCTATCCGCGAATCAACTTCTAGTCGTCCTTGAAATCGGCCTGTATATCTATAGGATCATCCTTATGCAAATCTCAAGGTCGAGTCGTTTTCCCAGGTCAAGTTCTTTAGTTGCACGAGTTCTGTTTTCATTAGCCTTTCTACTCAAGGTCAATATTTCAGGAGTGATCAATTCCGAGTGAAATCAACCAACAATGCATTGATGAAATTAACGTTCATTCCTCCTTCAAAGGGCTCGAATTTCAAGACATCACAATCATAATCTGAAACTAAATCTAACGAATTGAAAACCAAAAGACAACAAGAGGAGTCACCATGCTCGTTATATCAATGCTCTTTTCTTCATTTTCTTGGGGATCTTTTGTTAGGTATTATATTGGGCTCACCATTGAGCGCAACTCCAAGGGTCAAATCAGAACTTAGCCATGAACTCGCAATAGGTCAATTACTGAGTTGGTGTATTAAACACCTTCTCTTAAAATTTAATTTAATGCAAAATCTAATGTCGATGACTACTTTGCCTAATTGAATTTCTACATGATAATCTATGTTCTCATCTCAAGCACTTGGTTTTTACTGCAGGTCTAATTGTATTAATTGTTCTTACCTTGCTCCTTCAATCTACTTACTTCCGATTAATTTTCAGAAGTCAGAAATCCATGTGCTTCTATATACGTTCTTTGAAAGTCGACGTTCATTGATCACGACTTCATGCAAACCATTGTAATCCTTACTTGGTGTAATATTGAAACTCTTTTGTTGACCGGTGGGCCCCACTTGGATTTTAAAAAGAAAAGAAAAGAAAGGAAGAGTTGAAAAGTCAAAAAGAAGAGAAGGAGAGATAATAAGTTGGGGTTCATTTTCACTTACAAAAGTGGAACCAGTTGGGAGAAAGAAAAGAGAGAAAAGGGAAGAGAGGGAAAGAAGAAGAGAGGTTTCGCACGTGCGTGCCGTGGGAGCCTTGCAAAGCCAACTCGACTACTTTATGCAATGCTAGTGAGTACATGCGTCCCTTGTTTCTCCAATCGAAGCATTTTTCCGATTTAGGGTGCAAATTCGGAATATTGATAATATTGAGCAGTGAAGTCTGATTTTTGAGCTATTGAGCCATGAAAATTTATAAGAATGATAATTTAGGATGTCATGGATCCGTAGGATTTTACGCAATTAGATTTGAGCTTGTGGTTTGTCCGAAACGAAATTTTGACCTTCTCCGCGCATGGTGAACAATACCCACCCGGTCACTTTGAGATATGATTTTGTCAGTTTCGGCTCAAAATTGGGTTGTCCAACTTATGAGTCTTCTAGTGCTTGGAATTATCTTCATTTTGACTGCAAGATTGTTTGGATTGGAGTTTGGATGAGAAAGTTTTGGCGTAATCAAGTTTCGCACTCAAGTCTCGCTTTATGAACAGCTTTGAATAATCACTTTCGATAGGCGATTTGTTAGCTCATAGGGATCATTTTATTAGTGTTAAGGCATAGTTTAGTTGTCTCGTAGTTGAGGTAGAATTTTATCAGATTTTAACTTTATTCCTCAATTGTTTGTTAGGGTCGCGAGTTTGATAATACAAGTATCGTTTTATTGGGTCGTCGGCAATGAGGTGAGTGATACTATATCTTCTTTGAATTTGTTAAATTCATGTTGGGAAAATTCTATAAATTATATATAGTATGAGATTATGAAATGACATTGTTATTGCATAAAATTTAGATCGAACATGGACTACTTTTTGATTGTTTATAAAGGTTTGGAAATCATATTATGCAAAGTATTGGAAGGCAAAATATATTTGTAATTGCTTTGCAAATGGTTTATGGAAAAATATGTGAATAACTTGAGAAATGGATGAGAAGTGGTGGATGACGATATTGCAAAAATGTATTTGTTTGGTTTATGATATTGATTTATGAATTGGATTTATGATATTGGATAATGGTTATTTTACTCATTATTGTTGTGAGCCCATTGAGGGGCATGTTGGTATGCATACTAGGTTTAGGATATCCTTCTGGGTTGAGCTACCGGTAATATAGGTGGAGACATTGCCAATGGGGGAATCTTGATCGCCTTGTCACAAGGCGCTATGTCGTGACCATGGTAAGAGATCAAGCAATATATTGGTCAATGGATAGACCATTGACGTGTGGTTTTTGAATAGAGATTATCTAATGGAATTGACCATTGATTATTGTATAGTGATAGTGATTTAAATGAGTTTTTCATATAAGTACAAAATAACTCCTATATGATTCATTATATATTTTATACATTGGATTGAGTTAAAAAGTTCGGTATTGCTCTATATTCATGCATAGTGTTTGTTCAATCTACTTAGAAGATATGTACTATTCATTGAGCTGTGGTTGCTCATTCCACTCATACTTTATGTTTTCAGATTCCTCAATTAGCAGCAAGTAGCAAAAACACTGTTTGGGGAAACTTTTGATTCTTTTTGGGTATGACTTAAGAAAGAAATTTGTATAGTGTTTGTTATCTTTTGGTTTGGCTGAGTTCTGGTTGTAAATATTATTTTGGAGAATTGTAGAAACTCTAATGTGTAGCCAATTTGTTGGTCTATTTGACATATATATATATATATATATATATATTATGTGTTTGAGTTACTTATATGTTGATATCAGGTTGTTGGTTATATTACTCCACGTTCTCTGTGTGCGAGGACGGCCGTGTCATATTCCATCTTCTTAAAATTTTGGGATGTGTCACTTGGTTCAACTTTGACTTCTGTGAAATTCATTTAATCTTGATTTTGAGATACTATTGGAGATACGATTTTATTCTAATTATTCTAATTGAGAATTCAATCAATCCATAAGATCAAATATACAAATGATACAATAGGAAAATGCTATCATATATATTCTTTCCTATTCTTGTTCTTTCTTCCATTATAAATGGACTTGTAATACATGTACAAGATAATATAGTGAATACGATTACCATCCTCCTTCAATATTATCAATTTTTGTGATGGTGTCAGAGCAATGTTTCTTGGCCTTAGCTTCGGCAAAGTCTTCATGATTGTCTTCAGTTAGTCTTTCTTTCTAATAATTTTCTCGTTGCAAAACATAACCTGCAAAACAAAAAAATTAGTACACTAGGTAAGAATCCACATAAAATCGACACCATTCGGAAAACATAAACACAAGTTCTGACGAACACCACAAACCTGTGTTGGAGGAGGCATCGCACTCGCCTCGGAATCAAACCTCAAATCAAGCAAACCCAACTATAGAGGAGACATCTTCCGTCCAACATCCTACTATTTCTGCTCTTGTTCTGGTTTAGTATCCCGACCTAGTCCAGTGGCCACTGGCCTACTAGTTTATGATTCAAGGCCAATGGACCGCTGGGCCAAACCAGTCATGGGCCCAACGTAGTCTACCCGGAGAAGGAGCACCATGTCTTGGAGCCTAGCTCAATGGAGATGGGCCAAGCTCGACATCATTGGGTCAGAGGCCAGAACTGAAACTGGCGAGTTTGGGGACAAATCCCCACTCGTGGTATCAACTTGATTTTTAATCCGAGTTTGTGCCCTATGCTTTTCCAATCGTTGGTGGCCGTCTGGAGCCCAACGGACCACTTTATGCGTTGTTGACCGATGGACCAAAACTACGAATCATCACCCCAAAGCTCACTTGATTAGGCAACCATACGGTGTGGGCTCGAGACTTTTGGCTAGCATTGGTGACAAAGAAATGTTGACACCTGATTTTTAATCGACGCATCGATAAAGATTAAAAAAAATACAAAAATTAAGGTTTCTTATTGTGATAGAGATTGTTTTTCGAACAGTAAGTTTTCATTTCCTTTTTATTAAAATGTTATTTTGAGATAATTCCCAAGTCATTTCCGATAAAACCCTAAAAAGTAAAACGATTGACTTTTAGTTGACTTTTCATCATTCCTTTGGCTAAAAATCAACCCCCTAGTCAAAAGTTGACTTTTCATAAAAAATACTCATTTTCATTTCAATTTGACTTTAACATCAAATCGATTAAGAACCTTATTTTCTGAATTTTTTGGTTTTAGGTTCAAAATTGACCAAAATTAAGTTTATTTTCATTCTAATAAAAAGTTGCTTCCGTCTACAAATGATCTCGTCTTTAAGAAAAATCTCTAAAGACAAATTCTTCTTAATCATAAGTTTTGTCAAAAAGGGGTCTTCAAAAAAGGACTTTATGTTAAGAGTCATTTTTCGACTCCTCTTCAAGACTTCCCAAAAGGAGTCGAAAAATCGCTATCTTCAAAATTTCAAATGGCATTCGTCAATCCTTGGTATTTACATCTTGTATAAAAAATTCCCATGGAGGGAAATTTGATCAAATGATTTTTGAGAACTATAAAAGGGATGGTTTAGCATTGCCAAGTAGGAACACTTGAGATACAAAAAGGCAAACATAGGCTAAACATGTCCCTACACACTATGAGAGTTGAGTGAAAAGAATCGTGTCTTAGGACATAAAATTCATTCAAATTAAATACATGGATTGAAATGATATAACACACTCCATTCAAAATCCCTCAAAATGATATCAAGCATTCCATTCAAGATAAGGGTGAGCGGTTCCAAGTTCCTTATAGGTTCCACTTGGAATCTGGAACCTACCCGTCGAAATCTAGAACCTAGAACCTACCCTCTCACAGGTTCCGGTTCCGGTTCTAGGGTCCAACAGGTTCCTTTTTTTTTTTTTTTTTCATTTAAGTGGAACCAGTTCTGGTTCCGAAAAAAGAGGAATCGGGAACCGGAACCTCCTTCCCTAGAACCAGGAACCGTGATCATCCCTTCCAACATAGACTTTATAATGATAAAAATCACAAAAAATATGTTACTCAGAACAGATTAGTTATAATTCGACTGCAATGAATCCACCATGACAACTTGTAGCTTTGCTCATAGTGCCTACACTTATGTCAACCTCTCTTTCACAGTCAAACTTCTTTGCAACTCCTCCACCATTTTTTCCACAAACAAATGTTCCATGAGCCTGAACAAATTGGCAACTTCTTAGTGAGGTTGTGACCCATATCTTTAAAAAGAGAGAGATTAAATGCTACAACCGGCAATAATAAGATGAGCATTACTGAACAGTTTAAGAAGTACAAGAGATGATGATAGACAACAATCAGAACTGAAGAATAATGACAAGAACCGGCATGTTGCAAAGAATTTAGACAGTAATAATGCTTTAGTAGCTTTACACTTAAAGATCAAGGACACTAAAATGGCACAAAGCAACACTGCATCTATAGTTGAGATAGGGGTGCAAAGCAAGATGAAGGAGGCCAACAAAGAAATTGACAAAAATTCTGTCTTTAGAACAGGGGATGTATTGATCTGAGAAAAATCCAAGCGGCATATTACACTTAGTATAAAGAGACCTTATTGTGGTTGTTGTTACAATGGAACCATGAAGAATTTATGGGAACATTTTATCAAACACTTAATATAAAGTTTGATCCATCTTTCGTTGAAAATGTCCTTTACCTACTTGACAAATGCATGGTCAGCTTTCTCTTTACTTTCAATTTTGCCAATAGCTATGTCTCATCCACTTTCTCGAATTGAAGCTGTCACCGTGATGGACACGGAACATTCACCCTTCCCTCCCACTCCTGCAGTGTTCCTTTATCCAATCCATTATTTCAACAAGTTAAATACTCGGCAACCCACTAAGAAGCTAGAGAACATGTTAGTCTCCAACATATCATGTTTAGATGCAGAAGGAAGTGGTAGACACGGTACTAGTATTCCACAAATGCTTGTTCAAGTCAAAAGTTCCGACCCCATAAAACAAAAACTATCAAAATGTAGAATAGCTTATCTCTATGAGCCAATAATGAAGTTCTATCACAACTTTGGAAGTCAGTGAAACTCGAAAGTGTAGATAGTTGAAACAGGGAGATAGTGAAAAGGAGTTTTACTAGTGTTGTTTATCTAACTGTTTCTGCAACTAGATCCAGTGCACCTAAGGTATATATTTCAAGCATTGCCACACGATAAGCATAGGCACTCAATACATCGATTCTAGAAAGTGCTAGTGACGCCTATAGATAACCTCTTGTCGCACTAAAGGCGGGATTTAAGGACTTCAATAAGAAGTCATAGCTTCTCAGTTAATTGATCAAAACTGTACAATCTAGGAAAGCAACCATTCTGAGCAGCATATTGCTTAAGTCACACTACATAAATCACTAGAGTCTCCAGCCATTTCAAAGAGAACAGCACTTAAAAATAGAAGCCAAGCCTTGTATAAACTAAAACCTCCTCCGTGTTCAATTTTTATCTGCAAGAAGTTTTTCAAGCAGCCCTTTAAGTGATCTCCCAAAGCAAACAATACTAAATATCCATTCTGTTTTCACAGCTCATTTAGGGTGCTAACCATGTGCTTCAAAGTTCAAGCATAAATTGAAGATCATTACCTTCATCAATGAAAAATCTCTAATCCCCAAGAGGAGAAAGGAGACATCAAAATTCATTCTTAGGCGAGCTATATGAGCGGTGCAAGGGATTTGGCAACATACAAGAATCACGTATGCCTCTGAACTACAAACTACATACAGGCATTGTGAATTAGTTAGATGAAATCCTTACAAGGATAGTCAAGCAAGGGCCTCCAAAGGGGAAGCGCGAATATGGTTGGAGAGTTTTTCTGGCTCCGATCGGACAGCGGTTGAAGTGTGGATGATCGGGCACGTGTGTGAAGTCCTCCATGAGCATTCGAACATCATGAATTGGGAGCAAAGGTTCCGTCCCTTGCTTCTCCACCGTCTTTGAAGTCCAACCATTCCAACACATACTCGATTTCAAGTTATCTGCATCATCACCACAAGCATTAATCTCAACATGCAAAGCCAAGGCTTTCCCCTATACAAGGATAAACTCAAGTAAGTGTAAAGACGGGAAAGAAGCAGAAGCACAAATAGATGCAGATGGAGAAGGCAGTTTCATTTAAGCCATACAATTACACACAGAAGATGACTCACGGGAGAGACCAAATTTGAGTAGAATTGAAGGAAAGAAACGCCTCCTGGACAAAAGAATAATACCCACTAAAAGAATGTTACACTAGGAAAGGAAAGAAGTTATGAAGCATAATATTCCTAAAATAGCGAAACCTAAAGAAAACAGGAAAAAGAACAAGAAGCCTGCAGTACCTACAGATATGGTAAGATCAAATGGAGCTACAATCTCTTCGCTGTGGGAGTAAAAACTAGCAAGTCCACAAAGCTAAAAAAGATCATACTAATTTCCACCAAATTAAAGCAACTACGAACTCCATATACCCTGTGATTCGGTGACACAAAGCACCTTCAGACATACACAAGAGCCCTCCTAAATGACAAGCTACAGCATTTCCTCATATCTAACACCACAACAGACCACCACCCGATTCCCAAACGACACTAAGGAATTGTTCACTTCAACACCAAAGCTCGGCAAGAGCAAAAACCCAAAAGGAAAAAAAAAAAAAACAATAAACGAGGCTCAACCCATAAAACCTGAACAAGCCAAGAAATTGACGGAAGATTCTCAAATCAACACAGAACATATTCGAAACACACACCTAAAGATCTCCAACTGGGCTCAGTCAAAACACCAACTTTTACACGGAGCACGAACCCAAAAGAAGAAAAAACAGAGAGATAGTAAAAGGAGGAAGCAAGATACCTTGAGAACACCTCCTGAACTGGTCAAAGACGAGCGAAGACGAAGTACCCTTCTAGCCCAAGACGAAGAAATGCACGAATTGCACAGAGAGAGAGATTAAGGAACTTCCATTAAGCAAAAAGCAACAAAAGCAAAGAAGAGCAAATTTTTTTTCACCAGAGCACTCGAAAACTCAGCTTGAAGAAAGAGAGAAGAAGAAGAAAAGGTGTGCAAGTTGGTGACAAGAAGCCAAGAGTGTCGACGGCGAGTGGCGAGTGGCGAGCGGGTAGAGGGCAGCAAGAAGCGAGGCGTCGGGGAGAGAGGGAAGAGAGAAACCTAAGTAGTGAGAAATGGGGGAAAAAGGGCGTCGGGGAGAGAGGGAAGAGAGAAACCTAAGTAGTGAGAAATGGGGGGAAAAATTAGGGTTAGAAATTGGAGATTTTTTGGGAAGGAGGGAGGCAAAGTGGACCGGTTCCGGTTCCGGTTCACGGTTTTGGTTCCAGAAAATGAGGAACTGGGAACCAAAACCGGACTCCCTAAAACTGGGAACTGAACCGGTTCTCCAGTTCCCGATTCTACCCAGGAACCGTGCTCACCCCTAATTCAAGATCTCAAACACTGACTATGTCTTTTGCAAGCCACTTTGAACTTAATAGGAGGAATTTTTCAAAATACCCTTGTTAAGAACAACCCCACAATGGGGCAAAATAGGAGGTTTTGGTTAAAGAAATGGAGCAAAAGATCAAGAAAGATTTAATTACATTTAATGCATCAATCTCGTCTTGATAGCTTCAATTGAACTCTTATTGTAACATCCTGGATTTGCCACTGTACACATATTATTTGCTTTGGGACGAGGCATGCACTGTTTTAAAATGCGTATGTACAAGGGGGTGAGAACAAAACCTTGAGGGTGGCTCGGCTGGGATGGTGGTGTGTCCGCGCCAGTGCGGGACCCAAAGAGGACAATATGTTGGCTTGGGAGAGGTATGCCTCTGCCCTTGCAATACGCGTTTTAAAACCGTGTGGGCCTCGGCCCAAAGTGAACAATATGTGTACGGTGGCGAACCCAGGATGTTACAAGTGGTATCAGAGCTGACTCTCGACTGCGTGTGGGGCAACAACGAGGATGCTATGCTCGAAGGGGGGGAGAATGTGACGGCCCAAGCAACGGTGTGTGGGAGAAGGGATGGCAATGCATCCACGCCTCACTCCTCGGACGTGCGCAAGAGAGATGGCCCAAGTGACGGTGCACGGGGAGGAGGGATGGTGGTGCGTCCGTGCCTCGGTCCTCAGATGTGCGCAAGGGATGAGGGGATATGTCTCTTGTCCCACATTGCCTAGGGAGGGAGTCTTGGACTAGCTTATAAGCATATGGGTTCTCTACTTGTACATACACGTTTCACACTTGTGCCGCTACGTAGCTCTGATGCGTATGTACAAGGGGTGAGAACAAAACCTTAAGGGTGGCTCGACTGGGATGGCGGTGTGTCTGCACCAGTGCGGGGCCCAAAGAGGACAATATGTTGGCTTGAGAGAGGTGCGTCTCTGCCTTTGCAATACATGTTTTCTAGGCAAAGCCTAGAGGAACAAAATTGTGCGGGCCTCGACCCAAAGCGGACAATATGTGTATAGTGGCGAACCTAGGATGTTACACTTATGGAAGCTTGAAACATCTTAAAATGAGGAAGAGCATTCCATTCGCTACCCCAAACATAATTATCCTTTGCTTAGCCAATTTGAGCTCACTGCAATTTTCTTTCTTAAACCGAGTGGTGATCATTTCCCACACTAGGACAATTCATGTGACTTACCAATAAAACAAGAGTTGTTGATAATATGTGTAATTATATGGAGAGTTTTAGGTACTCAAAAGAGAATGAAAACCAAAAGAGCTTAAAAAAGTAATGTGCCTAATAAAAGTAAGGCCAATGCCCATTAAAAATGCAAAATCATGTGTTGCAAAACATCCATTGCATGAACAATCATTGTTAACAAAAGAGCAAGCCACTCGTGTTGAAATCATTAGTCGGAAGACTTTTGAGGTAGATTAAGTTTCAAGAGTCAATCCAATGAGAAGTTATGTGAGGATAAGAATACCAAAATGATCATCAACTCCTAAAACCCTTTCAGTGAAACATTTCAAGCCTTTTAAGCCTCACACAATGGCCTACCCAACGACTAAGGGATCTTCTTACAAAACCACACAATGCGCTGGGTATAGCACAAAGTTCGTGGCCCAAGCCGACCCGCCAAGTGAGGTTCATTCTGGTATGCCTTGAAGCCGATTTGACCCAACGAGACCCGTCATGGCCTAGGGTGTGCTTCTGAACACACAAACCAACTCTACGAGAGAAAGCAACATCATAGTTGAAAAGTACAAACAAGACTAGAATCCATGCCTGAACCATATAGAGCAATGTCGTAGCTAAGGATTAGATGATCTATTTATGGCTCCAATATCATAACCATGCAAGCCAAGCAACGACAATCCCAATCAAGAATACCAAGGAACTTGGCTTATGTAGAGCAATGTCCTAGCCAACGATTAAAGATTTACTTACAAAATCGGAATGAGATCTACGAGGTGACAACAAAGGTGACAAACAATGGACAAACAACGGCTTACGATGGCAACTCATGGCGGATGGCGAATGGCGTGAGTGGTGTCAGCAACGAGCGGCGAGTAGTGATGAGGAGACAGGCTGAGAGTGAGAAAGGGAGGGGCCGATGAGAGATTGCAAGACAACTTGTTCTTCAAGCTTCCCCCCTTTAGGTGTGTGGACTTCTTTGGCTTCCAATAATTTTTCCCAGTTCTAATTTACCAAAGACAAAGGGCTAAATACAATCATGAGGACTAACTAGGTGCACCTTAACCGAATAAGAATATCTTGCACTTATCCATGATAAATACCCCTAATCATGTTGGAAAATAATCCACAGAAAGTAAATTGATTGTTTTAATGAGAACATCAATACAAAGAAGAAGATGGCAACTTTATAAACTTACAAATCTTGGAAAAGATGAAAATAATATCTCACTAAAAAATAACACAAAATTGGAGGTGAGGTACGGATGTTCGAATCTCCTTAAGGCGATTAGTTCCTGCCAATGATGCTTCGTAGATTCACGAATTATGCCTCTCAAGATACAACACCTCGAACATGTTTGGATTAGCACTATGCAAATGGGATTCAGTCGAACCGTTCAATTGAACCAACACACTCAGAAAAATCAAAAGAGTAAAGTTTTGGAAATCGTTTTCTTGAATTTTTCTTTTTGAAAAAACCTTCTCATGAAGCTCTATGCTTTTATCTATTTATAGTGCTTTCAAGTTCATGTACAAAAGAGATACATGAATTAAATAGATACATGTATCCAAGAGATTCATGAATTAAGAGATATGTAAATCAAAGAGATTTATGAATTCAAGAGATACATGAATCCAATAGATTCATGAATTCAAGAGATACGTGAATTCAAGAGATACGTGAATTCAAGAGATATGTGAATTTAAGAAATTCATGAATTTAGGAGATACGTAAATTCAAGAGATTCATGAATTTAGGAAATACATGAATCAAAGATATTCATGAATTCAATAAATATTAATACGTGAACAAAAAAGATGTATTTTAATTTGTTTACATTCGTTGATTCATTAACCATATATATAACAATTCCCCACATTAATGGATCAACAAAACATTTTTTACTCGAAGGAATCTGAGCATACCTGTTGAAATACACTACATCAAGATAGGTAGCTTTCGCTTTGAACCTTCTTTAATGAAAGCCTATCGGACTTACTTAACTAGTCGATGGACTAAGCCTTGAATCACCAGTTGTTTGTGTAAGCCTAGACAATAAACCTCTCACAATGTATTTTCAATTCAAGATTGGTTTTCAGTTGTGTTCGTTCTTTCAACCCTGAACCTCTCGGGATTCATGCGTGCTTTAAAAAACCTAGCCTTTAAAGATTTTCATAGAGTCGGCCAGCTCTACGCGTATAGGTGCATTCCTATTAAAGATATCTTATCATGTCTTACTTGAATGTTACATTCCAAGTTATAGGAATCATTAAATGCATAGCGTACCCTTAATAACGCTGTAGAAAAGCACTGTTGCATCATAGGAATGGGAGATAGTGCTTACACTAGAGTTTCCATAATTTGCGTTGTCCTATTGAACCTAGACCATGTGATCTCTAATCGCATAGGTTAGGTTTCCACCTTGGAATCTCTTTATTGGGTTAAGGCTCTTAAACCCATTCTTCTTGATGCGCAGTTTATCTGCTCTCTGGACAAACCTTTTGTTAGTAGATGCGCAATATTTTCCTTTGACTTTACAAAGCCTAAAGAAATGATTCCATTTGAGAGCAATTGCCTTATGGTATTGTGTCTACGACGAATGTGTCTAGACTTATCATTATAAATCACATTATGCGCCTTTGCAACTGCCGCTTGATTGTCACAGTGTATGCAAATTGCAGGTATAGGTTTTGGCCATATAGGAACATTGTCTAAAAAATGTCGAAGCCATTATGCTTCTTCAACAGCTTTATCCAAAGCAACAAATTTTGATTCCATTGTAGAGCATGTTATTAGAGTTTGTTTAGATGATTTCCATGACACTACGGTACCTCTAGCGTGAACACATATCCACTAGTCGATTTCGATTCATCAAAATCTGAAATCCAATTGGCATCACAATAACCTTCCAAAATAGCTAGATATTTGCTATATTGTAGAACATAGTCTTTTGTCTTTTTCAAATATCCTAATACTCTCATCAGAGCATTCCAGTGCTCGTGACCAGGGTTACTAGTATATCTACTCAGTTTGCTTACTGAGTACATAATATCTGGTCTAGTGCAATTCATGATATACATGATGCTACCGATTACTTGAAAGTATTCCAGCTATCTGATACTATTTCCAATGTTCTTTATTAAAGTTAGGTGTGGAAGAAAATGATTGTTTGCATCTTTAATGTCGAATCCTTTAAATCTCTCAATTACCTTTTCAATGTAATGTGATTGTGTTAAACCTAAGCCATCATAATTCCTTAGAATTTTGATGCCGACTATAACATCCACTACACCTAAATCTTTCATCTCAAAGTTCTTCTTGAGAATGTTCTTGGTGATTTTGATGACCTTAGTGTCATCTCCAAGAATTAGTATATCATCGACATACAAACAAATAAGTACATATCCAACTGTTGTGGATTTTGTGTACACACATTTGTCACACTCGTTGATTCTATATCCATTTTGAATCATTATCTAGTCAAATTTCTCATGCCATTGCTGAGGAGCTTATTTAAGTCCATACAATGATTTGACAAGTCTACACACTTTGTGTTCTTGTCCTTTGACCTTGAACTTTTCAGGTTATCCATATAAATCTCCTCGTCGAGATCACCATTTAAGAATGTAGTTTTCACATCTATTTGATGTATCTACAAATTGTATAGCGAAGTTATAGCAATCAACATCCTTACTGATGTTATTCTTGTAACAGGTGAATAAGTATCAAAGTAGTCAAAACTCTCTTTTTGTCTAAACCCTTTGGCTACAAGCCAAGCTTTGCAATTATCAATAGAACCATCAGCTTTTAGTTTTTTCTAGAATATCCATTTACATCTGATTGGTTTATTTCCAGGTGGAAGATCAACCAATTCCCAAGTATGGTTATTTAGGATAGAATGGATTTCATTGTCAACAGCATTTTTCCAGAAAGGAGCATCTGGAGATGACATTGCCTTTTTAAGTGTTTGGGGCACACCTTCTAACATGTATGTTAGAAAATTAGGTTCGAAAGATTTTTCAATTCGAGACATTTTACTCATTCGAAGTTCAACTTCTTTTGTCATAACTTCATCATTCTTCTAAGCCTTTTCTAAGAAGGTTCTCATTGACTTCTTTTTCTAGGATATATATCCTCAAAAAATTCAGCATCCCTTGATTCTAGGATTGTATTGACATGGATTTCTGCATTTTCAGATTTATGAATCAAAAATCTATACGTGCTACTATTTTGAGTATAACCAATGAATATGCAATCCACCGTTTTAGATCCCAACCGAGTTTGTTTAGGAGGAGGAATTGCCACCTTGGCTAAGAACCCCCACACTTTTAGAAAATTGTAGGATGGCAACTTTCCATTCTATAACTCGTATGGAGTTTTACCTGTCTTTTTGTGGGGTATTTTATTAAGAATATAATTTGTAGTTAAAACTGCCTCCTCCCACAAGTTCTAAGGTAAACTTGAACTCAAAAGCATGGCGTTAGCCATCTCCTTTAGTGTTCTGTTCAATCGTTCAGCAACTTCATTTTGTTGTGGAGTATAAGGTGCAATCGTTTGGAGAATTATTCAAAAACTAGCACAAAACTCTTTGAAATTAATTGAACTGCATTCTCCTCTTCTATCAGACCTAAGCACTTTGATTCGTTTATCAAGTTGGTTTTCAACTTCATTTTTATACTTGACAAACATGCTCATAGTCTCATCTTTGCTAGTTAGTAAATAAACATAGCAAAATCTAATACAATCATCCACAAATGTGATGAAGTATTTCTTTCCACCTCTACTTTTTACAAACTTTAAATCACATAAATCACTATGGATTAATTGTAAAGGTTCACTTGTTCTTTCAATAGATTTGAAAGGTTTTTTTGGCAAACTTGGCCTCAACACAAATCTCACATTTGTAACGGGCATCCAACTCAAATCTTGGAATTAGCCCCAAGTTTGCTATTCTCTTTATTATATCGTAGTTTGCATGTCCTAATCTACCATGCCATAGATAAGGAGAGACAATAATGTAAAATGAAGACTTTTCTTTATTAATAGCCTTTGGGTACACATAATTTGAGTTTACATCAATGACAGCCACGTTGGCTTTATAAAGGTCATTACACAAGTACCATTTCCCCACACACATCCCTCCTTTTGAAAGTACAAAATTGTCTGATTCAAATACTACTTTGAAACCCTTCTTGACAAGTATGGGGCCAGAAATTAGATTTTTTCGAATCTCTGGTACACGCAGCACATTCAGTAGGGCGACCTCATTGCCAAATGTAAACTTCAGGATCACCTTTCCTCTTTCGGCAATCTTTGCTAATGCAGAGTTAGCCATATAAAGCTTCTCATCTTCTTTAGCCTTCTCATAAGATGAAAACATGCATTTATCTACGCAGATGTGATTTGTGGCACTTGTGTCTAGCCACCAATCATTAGTGTTCAACACTAGAGAAGTTTCGAACATTACCACAGCAGATAATCTTTCAATATTGTCATGTTTTGTCAAATTCAATTGCTAAGCTGCACCATCGTTCTTGCCTTTTTTCGGGCACTTCTTGCAATCCTTAGCTCGATGGCTAGGCTTGTTGTATATGAAACATGTCCCTTGGAATTTCTGGAACTGTTCCTTTTACTTGGCTTTTCCTTAAAAATATATCTTCATTTTTCTATCTTGCTTGGATTTGGAAGATTCCACAACGTTGACTTTTGGCTAAGAAGAAAGGTTCACAGTCCTTCTATTGTCCTCCTCGATTCTGAGGCGCAGAATGAGATCTTCAAGGCTCATCTCCTTTCGTTTGTAATTCAAATAATTTTTGAAGTCTGACCAGCTCGGAGGTAGTTTTTCAATCATGGCTGCCACTTGGAATGATTCACTAAGTATCATTCCCTCAGCAGATATGTCACGTAGAATTAATTACAATTCTTGAACTTGACTCATGACAAATTTGGAATCCATCATCTTGTAGTCCAAGAATTTGGCAAGCGCAAATTTCTTGGTGCCAACATTCTCAATTTTGTATTTCTTCTCTAAGGACTCCTATAACTGTTTAGCAGATTCAATATTACAATAAACATTATATAGAGAATTTACTAAACAGTTAAGAATATAATTTCGGCATAAAAAGTCTCCATGCTTCCAAGCCTCCAATGCACCAAGCGTCATGACATCGTGCTCATTTGGACTAATTACTAGGCACACCTTCGATAAATACTTCGTTAGATTAAGCATGGTTAGATAGAAGAACATCTTCTGCTGCCCACCGTTTAAAACCCACTCCGGTGAATTTCTCCAGTTTCTCATTAGCTGTAACTGGAGGTGTTGCCATCACAATAGGCAAGGTACGTTGAACCATCCCTCCAAAAACGAAGCCAAAAGCCATTTGGCCTGTACTATTCTAAAAAATAATCCCGGGCATACTAGTCGAAAGACTTGTACCTGCACCACCAAAATTGGTGTTGGCCCAAGGGCCCGTAGCATTAGCTGCTACAAATTCAGGCCCCGAGGGCTAAACATCTCCCATAGCAACGGTCGAATCGACCATAGGAACGTCTCTAGAAACATTCTAGACATTATAGGGTACTTGATTGTTTTCAGCCATATCAATAATCTGACCAAAACAACAAACGGTGAGTGATAATAATCGCCTTAAGATTGTTGGAAAATAATCTAAAGAAAGCAAACTGTTTGTTGTAATCAGAACATTAATGTAAAGAAGACGAAGGCAACTTTATAAACTCACAAATCTTGGAGAAGATGAAAATAAGATATCACTAAAAAATAACACAAAATTGGAGGTGAGGTATGGATATCCGAATCTCCTTAAGGCAATTAGTTCCTGCCAATAATACTCCGTAGATTCACGAACTATACCTTCCAAGATACAATACATCAAACCTGTTTGGATTAGCACTATACAAACAAGACTCAACCGAACCGTTCAATTGAACCATCACACTCAGAAAAATCAGAAGAGTAGAGTTTTGGAATCATTTTCTTGAATTTTTCTTTTTGAAAAAACCTTCTCATGAAGCTTTATGCTCTTATCTATTTATAGAACTTTCAAGTTTATGTACAGAAGAGATACATGAATTAAATAGATACATGTATCCAAGAGATTCATGAATTAAGAGATACGTGAATCTAAGAGATTCATGAATTCAAGAGATTCACGAGATTCACGAATTCAAGAGATACATGAATCCAAGAGATTCATGAATTCAGGAAATTCATGAATTCAAGAGATACGTGAATGTAAGAGATTTATGAATTCGGGAGATACATGAATCCAAAAGATTCATGAATTCAAGAAATACATGAGTCAAAGAGATTCATGAATTTAATAAATATAAATACGTGAACAGAAAAGACGTATCTTAACTTGTTTACATTCGTTGATCCATTAACCATATATATAACAAATCAAACCAAGGTTTGTGGCTAAGTTTTGATTGGAAGTAGCCTTAATATGGCCTACGCGAATTGGGTGGCTTTTGGGCGTCACTCCAACAGCTAGACTTGGATTGAGTTCAGCGCCCCTCTAAAATCTTGCGTGCGACTCATAGCTGGTTCGGAAACCAATCTATGCTTGAGCCTAGTCAATTTATGGGCGACCATGGTTGTCATGTAATCGTGTGGAATCAATTAACTTACATTAGTACATGGTTGTAGGAAAATCGGTTTAGGGTCATTCATAGTCAATAGTGATCGTGCAGAACCACTTGCAACCAATGACATATATTTGAGTTGGATCAATCTATAACCATTCGTTAATCGATCCGTGATGGCGTGCGGTCATCCCATATCGAGCCTTTTGGTTGAGCTATCTTTCCATGATTGAGTATTCTAGTCAAGTGTATCCCCTAATTCTTGATCGCCTTTCTCAATCAACTAGTTAACTCTCGAACAATCCTTGAATCGATTCATGTTCTAATCCCATTGTTGGCATACCAACCTCTAGACCATTCCTCGTGTCCAAGATAGGAGTCCAAATCGAGGATGACACACATTCACCATTGCCTATCCAACGCAAATTCATTTAATGAACGGAATTATGTGATGAATCCTCCTAAAAACTATATGCTATGAAATTTAATTATAATTTTTTGGATAAGGGACTAAAGATTAATCCCTCATTTTCTAAGAAATTAATTCTTAAATGATTAGTCAAAATTTATGCGTCAACAATGAGAAACCTCTAATCTAGTATATCACCTTACTGGATTTGATTAACTTTAAATAAAATGGAACACATCTTTGGGACATATTTAAGAATATCTATTAGAAAGGCAAATACATATTTTATTTCCTTAGAAAGGCAAATATGGATTTGGTTTCCTTCCTTACCGGCTTCACCCAATACTTATTTTATTTCCTTCGAAAGGCAAATATGGATTTGGTTTCCTTCGTTATCATATTAAATTTGGACATTGCTGACTAGTTGAAGTTTATCCTACGAGTGGAGAATGTTCATCATAAATTAAACCAAAAGGTTCTACATTATACATCACTAAAAAATGAAGCCTCTTAGCCAATTCACGATTGTCCTTTTTTTGTCACTTTTCTTCATATCCTCTCTTCAACAATCACAGGCCAACAACTTCCGTTCCTTCTTCGACACTATCTGGATGATGCGCCATGTCCACATCATTAACAACTTGTCTAATGATATGGGGCTTCATTGCCAATCTGCGGATGATGATCTAAGGACTCAACTCCTCCACCAAGGTGAGGAGCAAATGATCCGCTTCCGGATGCATTTCTTTAAGTCGACCCTCTTCTTCTGCGATACCCAAAGATGGGGAGGGGGGGCGCCGTCCAAGCACTTCGATGTGTTCGACGAGAGTCGGGATAAACACCGTTGTGGTGGCGATTGCAAGTGGTCTTTGAGGGATGATGGGATTTACTTTAGCAATGACGACACCAATTGGAATCGTGAGTTTACGTGGGATGGCCATGATGTGTAATTGAAGATTGTTTTGGTTGAACAAAATAGTCTGAAATAAAGTGGATGTGACTCTTTTATATTTTGGTCTTTCGCTTTTTCTTTCCGTTGATCCCATCGTCTAGAATTTAGAAAGTCCTTAAATTGCTACATCTAAATTCGGGGACGTAAAATTTCAGAGGCATTCCATAGGATTAGGGAAGAAAAACTTTCCCCTGAACATTGTCATTGTGATGACGTTGCTCTCTAATTTATCGAGTGCCCTTGTATTACAATCAAATCGAGAGCTGTATTCACTCGAAAGGATAATCAAGGACTGGTTTCACTGAGTCCGATTAGCTTGTCGAAAAGCTAAGGATAAGACACTAGAAAAAGTCACAAATAACTTTTATGTATCTTCATAATGATATTTCGCGGTGCCTCAAGTCGCTAAAAAATCAATAACTTGTCTCAATATTACACTTAAAAATACAAAAATAATGTTATTTAAAGAGTATTCAATACTTGTTCATAATGTTAGGGCCAAAAGCCAAAGGTCATTAGCAAGAACCCCGAAGGTTACTTCAAGTCATGCCAATGGATTAGAGTTTTGTCTCTCCCTAAGTTATGTGTCGTGGAAAGACGAGTGCGACCACATCACGTCGTGTACACAAATTTCTTCTTCCCTATTTGTGTAATTAAACGCAAATAATAAACACTACAACAATGTAATAATCAATCAAGCAATGTAGACCCTCGACATGAGATTTAAGGTGGAAAAACCAAGTTAGGAAAAAAACCATTGAGCAAACTCCCTAAAAGCTTCCACACTGCAAAATGGAATTGCAATAGGTCTTCTCCATTCCTAATGAAGGTTATCCAATGTGTTATCCAGTGGATATTTCAACGTTTTTGAATTATTCAAAGTAGTTGTTTTGTAATGAATTTAATGGAATATATGATTGCAATAAATTTATTTAGAATTTATAACGTTTTGATTTATTTCTTTATTAACCTTCTCAAAAAAACATACAAAGAATAAGAAATTCTCTCTTTTCTTTTCATTTATTTGCTAGGTTTTACATATAACGATGTCGTTCTTGTTGCCTCTATTGTTTTGTGCGGAGTAAGGAGGATGATCTATTGTATTTGACATAGATAACTGGTAGAACCTATCTAATCGAGTTTTGTACTTTGAAGGATGAAATCATCCTTAAAGATTGTGCTTATACACCTCAAATATTTATTCTTATTTGATCCTTTCCAACATATTTCTTCAATAATTTTTAGGATAATTAAAGTTCCTCATAATCATGTTGTTTGTATTCTAATTGAATTATAAAATCAATTTTACGTATGGATTTTCTTAGTTATCTTGTTTTTAGACTTTGCTTCTATGTGTCTTCTCAAGCAGAACCATGGGCACCATAATACAAGCTAGAAACCAATGGAGTGCAATTTATGACAGAAGCATTAGGGGTGAGCATTAATCTAGGGTTGTATTTATGACGGAAGCTTTAAAGGTGACCATTGGTCTAGGGTCAATCCTAGGCTAACTGGGACTAGCCCAACCTTGTCAATCTTGGTCCAGTTCCCGAGGGACTAGATCAATCCTTAGTCCTGGGATCCCTGGACTAGCACTATGTGGACTGGTCCTTGATCCTAAGAGTTTAGGGTTGGTCTAATCCGGACCAACCCTTGTCGTGTGTGTGTGCACATGTGTATTTATTTATTTATTTATTATATTTATAAGTAATATATTTTTGATATATAATATATTATATATCTATCATATTATATATAATATTCTTTTATCTATTTTGAAAAGCAAATCCTAATTTAAACAGTGTTAAATGGCATCCTCCTCCACCTCTAATACTCTTGTTTTCTTGTTTCTTTTTTATCCTCTTCAATTTGCCAAGTAAAATTGAGAGAAACAACTTCGCTTGGGAGTAACTATGCCCCACTCGCTACTCGACACTCGACACTCAATGCTTGTACTGCTCGCTTGTCACGCCCCGACCCTCGAGCACGCGGCAACCCCTGTTCTCTTGCGGTCATTTGATTTGCGACTCCCCAGGATCCGTCGCCGACCGTTATTTTTATCTTTTGATTAAACGCATGCGGAAGCGAAACACAATCCCGGTCAATTACAAAAACAGGGATAGCAGGAAAACCCAACAAGAACACATCAAAAGTATCACTTTATTAACTAAGCGATTAACCCTAGGAAGTTTACAAGTACAAGCCCTTACCACGGGCATCTTCCTATCGAGCCAATGAAACTAACGGGCCGGGGTTAATCTACTCCCTTCAAAGACGGCCACGAGCCGTAACACGCGTCGATCCTCCATCCTATGGACCTGAAAAATGTTAACCACGACGGGTTGAGATAAACTCAGCAAGTCAAAGTCCTAAGCCCCGGTTAGGAACTTCGCTCGCCTTGGGAGCAATCTAACCATGCAACCTAGTTCCGACAACCAACACATACCACACCTCAAGCAACATTATCAGACGACAGTTCAATAGCGATTTGCAAACACAAGCGACCCTACTCCGGCCTTGGCACACGCAACCCGCAGGCTGTCAATTCAATCATCACGACATTAAGAGCATGCGAATAATCAGAGCATCTCACACAACTTTCTCATGTCTCACACCCACACATGCTCCGATTATTACGACCCCTCCTCTGGGCCACGGCACAACCTTATGGTTGGCGGTTCTTGGCTAAACCAGCTTCGTCCTCTTTACCTCGAGGCACGGCGACGTCAAGGGCTCACTCCCAAGACGGCATTCCCGAAGGAGCACAAGACTCGCCCACTACCGCAGTCCCGCTGCGCGAGAGGCCCGGGACCCGCCCCATACCGCGATCCCACATAGAACCCCTCCTGTCGGGCATCCGGCCGAAGTCGGGCGACCCCACGGCCACGGCACAACCCCATAGGGATTGGCGGTCTTCCGGCAACGCCGGGTTCCCTCATTTAATGTGTTCATGCAACACATCATCAAGCAATCCATTTATATCTTTGCTGCTGTCGTGAATGAAATATTACTCATGCTCATGCGACATGCCATTTCAGATAACCCACGCAATATGTCATGCGATCTCACTCGACAATTTCCAAAATTCAATTTCCAATCAGCATTCAATCAAGTACATTCCTAACTCTTGGGAACAACTTCAACTCTTGTCATTTCGGATGACCAATCGACATCACGATACTTGCACACTTTTCCAAATAATCACGTATATTTAATAATAAATAAATACGTGTCCTCAAAACGACGCCAATCAACTATTTCCAACAATATTCAATTATCTCAAATAAGTATAAAATATAATTATACTTAAAGATACTCATTTAAGAAGCATATAATACTATAGTTGATTGTTCCGATAAAATAATTCAAGTCCCACAAAATACTTATAATTATTTTTCAATCCCATAATTAATTATCCAACCCAAATAATTTCATTTAATAAAATCATTCTTTAATAAACCAATGTCATTTAATAAAATAGTATATAAATACTATTGACTTTGGAAAAATAGACCATAGTAATTTTCCCCCAAAATTACTCAATTAAAACCATTTCCAATAAATAATCACCAATAAAAACCATTTCCAATGAATAATCACCAATTAAATCATTTCCAATAAATAATCACCAATTAAAAACCATTTCCAATGAATAATCACCAATTAAACCATTTCCAATAAATAATCACAATTAATTATTTTCTCCAAAAATAATTAATTTTCAGCAATGAATAGTAATAACAATATTACTATTAATAATTCGAAATTATAAATTAATTTAATTAATTAATAATTCCGAAAATAATAAATAATTATTATTTATTCCAAAAATAAAATAATAATAATATTTATTAATACTAACCATGATTAACACTAAGCAAGTTTAATCAATAATGTTAAAACACTAACAATCATCATTCAAAGCACTAATCCATAATTAAACTAATTAAACTACTCCTAAGCAAGATTAATCCCTAAATAAGGATTAGGAAATCGACTCACGGTTTAGCGATTCCGACGACACGAGCACGACGGCGGCGGCGAGGGGAACGCCCGGGAACTTCCGGCGCGTCGGGACGAGGCGGCCCGGGACCGGGTCTCGGCGAGGGCGGTGTCCACGCGGCAAGGGGTGCGAAACTGAGGGACCAGCGGCTGTGGTGGTTCAAGGCCGGGGGCGGGCGGTCCGGTGACTCGGACGGCGGCCAACGGCTCCGGCGAGGCGCGAGCGGCCGGCGATGGCTGGACAGAGCTGGAAAGGGAGAAGGAAGGGCGGTCCAGCTGGCTCGGGGGATGGCAGCAGGTCGGGGGTGGCTGCAGGGTGCGGCGGAGGAGGCTCGGGGATGATCCTCCGGCGGCCTACGGCGGTGACCGGCGGCGGCGGGCAGCGGCGAGCGGCTGGCCGCTTCTCTGGTCACGCGAGGAGCCGGGAGGGGAAGAGAGGGCACGGCGGGCGGCGGCAAGCGGTTCGGGGTGGCGGAGGGTGGCTGGTCGGTCGGGCGGCCTCGACAATGACTAGGGCGGAGGACGACGGCGAGGTGGCGGAGGAGCCAAGGACAGCAACTGGTCGGGTCTAGGTCGGCCAAAATCGAGAGGAAGAAGAAAGATGGGGTGGCGCCGGCGGCTTGGGCGGCCGTCGCGACTCCGGCGTCTGGGCGCGGTGGCCGGCGGCAGCGGCGACGGCACGACCAGAACTGGAGCTGGACAGCAGCTCGGGCAGAAGAGGAAGAGAGAAGGGCAGAAGCTGGGCGGGCTGGTTCGGCTCAAGGCCGGCGGACGGCGACTCACCGGCGACCGGACGACGAGCTAGTGGGACGGCGGAGCTGCGGTGGTGATGGGTGGTGGCTGGTCTCGCCGGCGGAGAAGCGGATCGGCGGCGGCTTCGGCGGAGAAGACGGCGAGAAAGAAGAAGAAGGAAGAAAGAAGAAGAAGAAGGCTGCAAGGGGGGATGTCGACGTGCATGGGGGGGAGAGAGAGAGAGAGAGAGAGAGAGAGAGAGAGAGAGAGAGGACCGGTCAAAGGATAAGAAGGAAAGATAAGATAAGATGGGGCAAGTGGGGCTGCTGGGGAAGCGGGGAGGAAAACGTGGGGAAAAAGAGAGAAAATGGGGAGAGAGAAAGAGGGAGCATGCGGAAGAGAGAGGGAGGGGACGCGCGGGAGAGAGGAAGAGAGAGAGAAAAGGGGAAAAAACCCTAAAATTCAAAAAAAAAAAAAGCAAACAAGCTTCTAGAAGGGGGTACTTGGTCTAATTACCCCAAGCGCGGTTCCCAAAATCCAGTCCTAATCTCGACCCGTTAATCCAACTCGAGCAATTTTCGGGCTTATCGAAAATTCGGGATGTTACATCGCCTCTCTTCGTTGGCCTCATTTGTGACTAGGTAAATTAGTGGGTTTTGGGTTGATCTTGGAACCAAACCAAACCCATAAGGTCGGTCTAGTTGTCGTGACCCCTTTCTAGGGTTCAAGCTACAAGTTATTTTTGCGACATTCTAGGTTTGTTGTCGACTCGATTCTTTTCATCTTGTTTATATGCACATATTGAAGCATACAAGTATAACAACAACCTCGACAAATATCACTGGAAGAGCATGGGATGTAAGCATATACAACATACTACTTCTTTTCATTAGTAGTTTCATGTACAAACGAACTTTTATTTTACATGATGTAAAAGGCCAAGATACCCCTATTTCCACTACCATTGCGACTTCCAAAAATCGGAACCCTTCCATTACGGGCTGGTATTATTGATTAGAATCCATCTCGTCGAACGTTGACCCACCACTTGGGTTCATTGGCCTCTTAAAACCACGAATGGGTCTGATAAATTCATCATCCGACTAGACGTACCAAGCCTCATAATGATTGGAGACTAACTCAACTCAACCTCATCAACCCACATGGTAGAGGTGTATCTCCGGTATGTTACTCTTGCTTCAACATGTATGACATCCACGATCGACCTTTCTATCCTTATCGGTAAACAAAAACATGCAGGAGGAGGACTAGCCATGCTTACAAACCTATGAAGGTAACGGGGTAAGTTTTGGGGAAACTCTGTAAATAAAACCCCTAACTCTCGACTAGTAAAATATCTCTTCATCAAAGACTAACCAAAACCACTCATGCAAACTGTGTCAATGCTAGATCAATTACAAGCTCTCGACTAGTAAAATATCTCTTCATCAAAGACTAGCTAGAACCACTCATGCAATCTGTGTCGATGGCAGATCAATTGCAAGCTCATATATAATGCCATGATTAACACAAGGGTTAAACTTAATCACCAATCAGCTACACATGAATACATACAACTCAAATTTGAGCATAATCGTCATTCGTATAGATCTCTTAGTATCATCCTGGCTCAACTAGGCCCTCTTGGCTCAGCGAGGCTTCTAGCGTCCTGTTGGGCTTCTTGGCTCAATTAGGGCATCTCGACTCATGTTGAGGCTTCTCGACACTAGCTTCCCGAGGCTTCCAAGTGTAACCCGGGTATCTAGTTGCGAGGGTATCATCATTGTTCTCATCTTTTATGGGGTGATCACACAAATGCATTACTTATGCCGATTCTTGTATTTTACTCTAGCCAACTCATTTATGGCTCAACAAAGACACATTCATACATAATCATGCGTGCCTACTTTTTATGACCACGATACTAATGATGCCATAAATAACTCTAAGTCCGAGGTTTGGCTCAACCATCAAGTACCAATGATCCCACACCAATTCGGGACATAAGCTTAGCATACTTCGATGCCAACCAAGACCTTGTAGACTTGAGTGATCCTCGTACCAAATGCGACAAGCATTCGATATGCCTTGATACTAATACAAGACCTCGTAGTCTTAGGCAACCCTTGTACCATACAAGACTTGAGTTTTGACATTTCATTCTTCGACACAAGCCTTATGGCTTTGGGTTATCCAACTTGCATTGATCTCATGCCACGAACCTTGGCATTATCCTGGTCGTGAAAGACTCAAGCGCATGCATAAAATTCATGTACGAGTCAACATATAGATAATCTTCCATAAAAATCATGGTTCGTCAAGAGAGTGCCATCTAGACTTCATGATAGAAATGGCAATACCAAGGAGAAGTAAGAAATTCTACTTACCTAAAAGCCCTCAATCTAAGAACATGAACTAGAGGGAGTGTGTGGTTGCTTGAAGGCCGAAAGAGGATAGAGGTGTAAGGAGGAGGAGGACGCTCGAGAGAGGAGAGAGATGAGAGAATGGATGGCAAAAGGCTGAGAAATGAGGAGAGGTCATCCTATTTATACTATTTGGTGTCATCATCGTCGGTCCAAGTGATCCATCTCGATTCTTCCGAGAGGCCCACCTACCACCCTTAAGTGGCAAGCCTATTTGACCAATAATTGAACCTAAAGGACAAGTTGTACGACTAAAAAGGTATTATTTGGTGATCTAGCTTGTAGACGTCATCGACGACGGCCCGCCTTTCACTTTCTTAGTGGACCATTTGTTCTTCCACATTTATGGGCATTTAATGAAGTTTGACGATCTTGGTGCCTAAGATTTCATAGGCTTTTGATGAAGGTTTGGGTGTCATCTTCCAATCGGGCCATGCATGAGTTGTCTCTTTCATAGCCACCAAAGATATTTTTAATCATAAGCATGGCCTTTGAAAATTGGAGCTAAACCTTATCCTTATCATTAATAAGGGTGATTCTAGAGAATTCCTTCTCTTGTCATTTTCTTCCTCAAGAAGGTGGTTCGGAGAATTTCACCATCTAAGTTGGTTTCGGGGTTGGAAAATGGATCATTAAGTACACCTCAAAAAAATGAATCACATACGCCTAAGGGTTGTGCATCGCGCCCCCTAACTAGCCCAATCGTCCATTTGGGCGATCAGTCGGCCATGAGGGTTGGTTCTTGGGTCAACTCAATGGTCAACCCTAGGGTTGGCATGATAAACCCTGGTCGGATCTAGGGGCGGCTGAGGGCCGTCCCTTAGGGCCTACCACTGAGCCTATCGCGACTTTTCCTCTTAATTCAGTCATTGGTCCTCTGATTGGTTCAAGGCCAATCCCAAGGCTACCCATAGCCTAGCACTAAGTCAAGACACTCATGGACCCTAGAATTAGTGACAGAATAGCCGAGTTTATCTCACATTTTAATCGATGGCCGATCCATTCGTATGGTTCATGGTCGGTGCACTACCGATCCACGATCGAACATCACCAATTCGAGATTCTCTTCAAATCACTAAATAATTAAATAGGAAATGATGGATTTTTATCGGAAGACAATTACTTTTGATCAAGTCAGATCGTCTGTGTATTAGTGTATAGCTAGGCAGAATCACCTGTGGCGAGGCACTATGATCGATCAGATCGGTCCATGACCATTTGTTGATCCAAAATCATCCCATAACCAATTCTTGTGATCCAAAAGCATCGTATGAGCTAGTAATTCGATCCCATTGGTATAGTCAGTGGACAATTCATGGCCGACACCTTGACCGATTCATGATTGGTCATCGATTAGACCAAATTGATTCTTGATCCCTCATCGATCAAAGCGATCCATCCATGGCCAATGGCTCATGGTCGACTCATTCATGACCTTATGGCCGATCCTCACAAGGTCGGTATCGAGGGTGTTACACTAGTCCTCGGTCTTAGGCTTGATCAAGTTAGTCCTTGGTCCCAAAAATTGGAGACCAACACTATATGGGTTGGTCCAATTAGGCATTGGACTAGCCCAACTTGGACCATGCTCGCCTCTAGAAAGCATCACGGCAATGTCATCGATGATGAGGAGGAGTAAGATGATCTGTCGGATAGTGGTATATATTGACACCAATAAGTGAATTCTTTCCCTTCAATGGTGGTAATTGGTAAAGTCTACCATTAATGAATGAGGCCATGCTTTCCAATAAATGTTCTTGTGATCCTTTCGATCCAATTTTTGAGATTCGATGTCTTGTAAGCCAGTTTCTAGTGAAATCTTGTCGTTGTGTTCTCTTCGAATTTGGTCGATCGAATCAAGCATATTCGATGAATTTGTGGTTCTATAATTTTCACGGAGAATGCTTACAAATTTTATATTACCTATTTAGAGAAGTATTTAAATTGGCGTTGTGATTCTATCTGGCCACTTAGAAAGAGAAAGAAAAGGAAAAGTGACAAAAAATGGAAATAAATTTGACTTGTCTTTTTTTTTTTTATTGATTTTGTGGGGATGGTTGTTTGTTGATGACCGGTCAGTGGTTGGTGTGTTTGGTAGCGGGTCTTTGTACATACCTGCTTGGGAGTGCGGCGTGGGCTTGCCCATACGCATATGTTGGTATTTGCTTCAGGGTAATGTGTATGTCTGAAAATTGCATGACGGTGTGAGAATGCTCTCTGATCCATGACGTATATCAGTGACTGTGAGATCCAAGGTACAACTCCCTCTCTATGCATTGTTTTGTTTCATCATTGTCTATTGGATCAATTCACTCAAAAATATATAGATATGTTAGGTCATCACTTTCCTTCATGCGTTAAATGTTAAGTGAAGAGATAGGAAATCATAATCCGTTAGTCTCTGGGCTTTTGAATATTTGTAATTAGTCATTATGGTTGATGCAAATTGGTTATTCTTTTGATGGGTCCATGCTTGATGTCAAAAGAAATAACAAGAATTTCCATCAATGTGGCATCACGTAATTCATGTTTGCCCTAAGTTGATATGGAGTCTAGGAATATTCTAAGTTTTATTTACTGATATGTTTGTATATGTTAGCTTTGTATGGTTGGTGAAAAGATTCGCTGTCATAGTAGCATTCTCACAATGAGGAAAAACTATGAATCAAAAGAAAGCTAACAGAAAGATCCTACTCAATTAAAATGATGTGACATTTTTGAAACATTCATCTAAAAATGAGATGGGACAAATGTTGCGATTTCCTTTCACAAATGTTCTTATTTCATCCTCTTTAATTCACAAAAAATCAGATAAAATCGATGTAGGCTCTTTTCGATAGACAGGCTAATTGATACAAATCCTATGGCTTTTCCATTGGCAATGCTATACTCTTCCAATATTGGGGTGAGCTCGTGCTTACGAAAAATAAATGTGGATGTCTAAGGCCAACAAAAAGCATCGGTACTCGAAAACTTTCATGTGAGTAAATTACAAGTGCAGGGACAAAAAACTTTCTTCACCAAGGAAATGATGGCAATCATATGGACATACGCATGAGACAAGTGGCTCGATTATTCTAAATAGCTTAACAAAGTGGAGCCAAGAGGATGATTGGACTAGCCATAGCCACACATACTAAATCAGGTCCTCATGACTCCAGCATGGTCAAAGAGCCGACCAATGTCATGGGCTTGCAAAGTGATGTCCATCTCAATACCATCTTAGGTGATCTTATATGGCCCAGGTCCGGTGGCATGTTGTGTGTACAAAAGCGTAATGCTAAAGCATTATAAACATGCATAGTATTTTATATCAAACACCACTTCAATATTAAACATTCATTTCTCAACACCTATCAACAAGACAGGGGTTAGCAATTAATTTACTTGTTATAACTCCCAACTACAAAAACATTTAATACTTGATGTTAGGGACAAAGTTGGTATCCTTGTGACCAAACAAAAACATTTTTTAAAGCAAGAAAATCGCCCTAAGTCCACTAAGACTGTTTTTTCATATCCGGTGTACCGCCTAGGAGTTGGCTAATGAATTACTAAGTTTACACTTAGCTCATATTAAATCTAAATTTAGAATCTTGAGCCTCTTCAAGTAAGGTCCATTTTGAAGCTATTTCTGCAGATGGGGAAAAACTAGGTTCTTAATTGATTTTCATAAAACTTCCAATGCCAAAGTCAAATTGAAGTTAAAATAAGATAATTCTGGGGTTTTCACATTTTTTAATTTTGGGGTCAAATGTTTGACCAAAAGTCAACTCTTTAGTGACTAATCACTAAATGGTTGATTTAATGATCAAAATTTTGACTTTTTTTTCTTGAAAATTTTTGTGGCCAACATGAAATTGGGGCCAATTAGGAACTTTTTATGCAAAAAATTCATGACTTTTTTGGGTTTTTGATGAAAATGACTAGAAAATTAAGTACAAATGAAGGGCCAATAAAAACAATAGAAAATGACACTTTTTGCTCAAGAAACAAGTTCCATTGCGATCGGAAACTCTAATATTGAAATTTGACCTTCAATAATGTGTCAACTACAAATCAGATGTCAACAAAAGTTGACTTTTTAGTGATTAATTACTTAAAAGTTGATTAATGAGTCAAAGGTTTGATTTATTTAAAAATTTTCAATGCATAAGTGAAATTAACATCATTTGGGAACTTTTTGTGTAAAAGCCGAATTTTGACCTAGGGTCAACTCAAAAGTCAATTCTTTGACTTTTTGAGTTTTTTATGAAAATGCCTAGGAAATTGCCAATGAAAATGAAACGAAAAACAACACATTTTCTTGAAAATTGGGTTTCATCACGATCAGAAACTCTAATATTGATATTTGACCTTTATAGACATGTCGGCTAAAAATTAGGTGTCAACATTAATGAAAAATTAAGTAACAATATATTTGAATTGAATTAGGAAATGATTTTTCCTAATCCGAAGATAACGTTGCCAAATTTGAACTAATGGATGGCGGATTGGACAATGACCAGCGTAATGGCTTATGAAGTGTGTTTGTTGAGCTTCAATTTGATGTATTATGGGTTCCGACTGAACGTCGTTTGCTAGTTCAAACTTACTTCAAAAGTCCATGCACAGATTTGGAGAACTGATAAAGATATGCTTCAATATGTTGATTGGGCTGATGATTGATGTTTGCCGATTTTTAGAAATTTATATGTCAAGATTCATAAGACGATGCCTCATGAAGTTTACTCAGGACATTTATCTCTGGAACATATAAAATTTTCATAATTTTTGGAAGAGATTTAGTTAAGACGATCATCCATAAACCGTTATGTTGGTAGTTTGTTTGTAAAATAAATCAAGAGGTGCCTTGTCCCACATCAAAAAGATGTGAGTGCGCATGTGGACGAAATTTGGCACTAACCAATGATCATTATTTTTTATTTATTAAAAAATTCGAATTTTATTTATTATTTAAAAAGTTATTATTATTATTCCGAATTTTCATATATGTCTTTTCGAAAGAAGTTGTATAATGAACAAATGTGACCTTTCGAAAGAAGTTGCAAAATGAATTAATATAACCCTTTGGGAAAAGTTAAAACTGAAGCAGTATAATTTCCAAAAATTGTCTTGAAAAGACAAATGAAAATTCGGAATAATAATAATAATATTTTTAAAATAATAAATAAAATTCGAATTTTTTTAATAAATAAAAAATAATGATCGTTGGTTAGTGCCAAATTTTGTTCACGTGTGCACCCACATCTTTTTGATGTGGGACAAGGCATCTCTTGATTTAGTTTACCAACAAACTACCAACACGTTTATGTTAGGGTCTGTAACACTGATTTCCTGATTGACCTTTGCCAGCTCTTTGATTTTTATAAAAGTATGCACTTCAAATCTGAAGAAGAATCCTCATGAAAATTGCTTATGATATCTTGAGCTAGAACATATAAAATTACAGGAAAATCCAACATCATGTGGTAAAGTCGAAGGGCCGTAGAACATTTGTCATCATTGTTGCCATGTCATGCATCTGATTGACCTGTCTTTGTTCTTATTTTTTATAAAATTGTACAATGAGAATCTTCAGTCGGTTTCCTCACAAAGATGCCCATCTTACCCTTGTTTATCACGTGTAAAATTTGTAAAAGGATTACACGTGGTTTGATTAGGTCGATCATGTGTGAACCGAACTTACTTGACTGGACTTGCTTCCCCTGTTTTGGTGACCTCTGATGTTTGTTCATTTTCGTTGAATTTTTGCGTGCTGATTTTAGAATCATGTCCTTAATGAAAGTTTCTTACTAGACATGAACCTTCAAAATATAAAATCCTAAAATTGGTTAGACATCATCTATACATATTAATGACATTCGGAGTGCATACATGTTCTGTTGTCCTGTTCTTCTCTAGGCTGCTGACCTTCTGCTGTTCTTTGATTTTTATAAAATCATATGTCTAGAATCTTAAGATGCTTTCTTTACGAAAGTTACTCCTTGTATGTTGATTAATGTGTTGTAAAAATCCCAGACAGAAATGATCATTGGTCATGCTTCGGTGAGCTTGATACTGAATACCTTGTTTTTGTCTTTGTTGATTTTGTTGATTGACATGTCTCTGCTTTATGATTTTTAGAAATTCGTGTGAATTGAATTAGACCTAAATGTCTTCTGATGAATTGCTCTTGACATGTTAAAATTTCTTGTAAAAAATTTTTTAAAAATTAAAATTTGATTTGGTATTTTTACCCACTCTCTCAATGTTGCAGAACTTTCTATAAATTGAATTTCAGGACATGGTTTTAGGCATATTCAAATCTTCAGAAGTTCATGTGGAGCCCTTTCAAAGTTGATTGGTATATATAATCTTGATTTGACATGAATTTCATCAAAATTTGGTTCATATTTAAAACATCCATGATGCTTGATCAATTGTTCACAAGATGCACTCAAGTTAGCCTTGATGGTTAAATGCACACCATAACCTCAATGAAAATTATGTGTTCTCTTACCAAATCTTTTAAAATGGTTACCAGAGCTGATGGGCAAAGATGCTAATTCAATAAGGTGTTATCAAATGTTTAGAATGGATAAGGCTATTTATAATGGTTTAATGCATGATTTATAACACACTATGGTCTCAAAGGAAATAGAAATATTGATATGCTGTATAGGTAATAAGTTAACACAAGAGCGCTTTCAATGATATGGGGAAACCATGAGCAAGTACTTTAACTTTGTATTAGAGATTTGATCCAACCGGCTACTGGCAATTTATAGATATTCTAGAAGATCAAAGAATATGAGATTTTATCCATATTTTAAGGTACGCTTCTATTATAGAATAAAAATAAAGAGCTAAATATAAATTTCAATTATATAGTAATATTTGCATTTTGTTTTAGGATTACATCGGAGTTATTGATTGCACACATATCCCAACAGTGATACCTACAAAAGATTAGATTCGTTTTATTAGTCAAAAAAAGGAACACCGACTCAAAATGTGTTAATGATGTGTAATTTTAACATGAAATTTATTTATGTTTGAGTCGGTTGGGAGGGACAAGCTCATGATACTCATATTTTCTATAAAGCCCTAGGGTGACATGATGTGCAATTTTCTCATTCTCCTCCAAATTTGTTAATTAATGATTGTATTAATGTGGTCTATGTTGATTAAATTTATATTATATTTTGTGTAGGCAAATATTATTTAGTAGATGTTGGATATCCAAATCGGACGAGTTATTTGGGATCATACAAAGAAGTTAAATATCATTTGCTAGAATTTTGAAAAGGTTCTACACCTATAGGTTATTATTCAATTGTGCTCATTCCTCGCTACAATCAAAAATTGAGCGAGCCCTTGATTTATTGAAGAAGCAGTGGAAGATTCTAAAGCATTTCATTTGAAAAGCAAGTAGAAATTATTATAGCAGCAATGATGAAATACCGTCAATAATAGACATTTTACAGGAGTAGATTTGAATCCCAATTAAGGATATTTAGTTGACTTTGATGATACAAATGAGGGAGGCTAGTATTTCAAATGATTATTTATTTTCTGACATGACATGTTTATGTGATTGAATAGCCATGAGGTTACTAAACACTTAAGGATGCTTGTAATTTTCAATGATAAGCTATTTCTTTCCTCAATCTATATGTAACGATGTTTATTATAATGAAATTACTCTTTTTTAATTGAGAAATGGTCCATTGTGATATGATTTTTTTTTTTATTTATAAATTTGTTAACATATCTCTTTTATATCACACCTCTATGCAAAAATATAAAAATAGTGAATATTTTTATTTTCAATTTTAAAAAATTGAAATTAGAAAAAATGAAATTGGTAACACTAAAAGACTTCCCAAATACGTGTTCACCAAATAATATTTCCCCATAGTTTTCCCAATGCACTTTTCAACTACAACTTACCAAACAGATTTGCATTTTATCAAAACTCTTTAGATTAAAAGGCCTTTGCATTTTCCCAAAGGCTTTCCCCAAAAGCCTTTCCAAATGCACCATAGTCCTAATTTTTGTAAAACATAGTTGATTCCACTCGAAGTTGGCTGCTTTCTTTTTATTGGGAGTATCTATGCCTTGTCCAATCATTTGCTACACCTCAATGCATTTCGGGGAGAACTAGCTAGCTTTGGCTTCGAATGTCATTTCACCCTTAACCACAAATTCGTTAATTCTTCAACATCAGTCAATTCAGACCTCCATTTAGTTTCACCCAAGCTTCATCCTAGTCATGAATATATCACCCACGTTTGGGTCCATAAGCAATCCCTATGAAGACTTGCTTTTGCTATGGCTTCGGTGGGTTCCCTTAACCAAGCCATTGCCTATGAGTTGCTGGCTGCATCTGAAATGTGATTCGAATCCAATATAGTACCAAATTACCAATGGGTACATAAGAAATGTATAAAATCAATTCTTTTTAATGAATAGATCTTTGAATTTTTCAATATTCCTTTTTACCTTTCATCAAACGAATGGCATCTTCTTCTAGAAATCCTAGCTATTCTTAGCATGATATTGGGGAATCTCATTGCTATTACTCATACGAGTATGAAACCAAACGTATGCTTGTATATTCGTTCATAGGTCAAATCGGATATGTAATTATTAGAAAATGATTTTTCCCCTCTGTCCGAATTCGTGTATCGTGGGTGTTGCAGAGAAGTGAAGGTGTGCGTTCTCTCTCCTCAGGTTTGTCTTGTGGAGGTCTCTGTTGGGCACACCGGGAAGACCTGCAAAAAGAAAATTAAACTCGAGCCAAGATCGATTCACAGCCGATCATGGATTAACGAGACACAGCAGCAACGCGAATGGCAGGGAAGAAGACTGGGCTCGTGTGGAGAAGCTGCCGTAGCGATAATACACATCATTTCAGTGTAGTCGTGGCTGGAATTCGTCGAATGTGGAATGTAGAACACTGCAGGGATGTCGAAGGGACTTCTGAGCTTCACTGGGACGCTCGGATGTTCCCTGAAATGACAAGAAAATGGTCTGGATCTGTTGGGTCACTGAGTTGCCGGGCTGACTCAGGCAGAGAAGCCGGGACAGGATGGTCTTGGCAGGGCATATCACTAAAGTTGCTATGCCAGCAGTGGCTCTACAGGTGATCCGCGGTGGCGGCCACGATCTGTTTTGACTGGAGCTGCATCGAGGGTGTGGCAGAACAGCGGGTGCTTTCGCGTGGACGAAATGCTTACGAGGGGTATGCGGTTATGAAGAAGAGAGAAGACCATGCTTCATGCCTCATGATTCCCTCCGTGCATTTCTCGTGTATTGCGCCATGAGTTTCTATTGAATATTTCAGCAATTTTAAATATTTATTTAAAATTATGACCGTCATAAAGTTATTTTTGTAACGATTTTGCAATAGCCATATAATGGTTGTCTCACGGCTTTATAGCTTTTGATCTATTGCTTCACAAACTCATCATTATTTTATAATGGTCATCCTTTTAATTAGCAATTGATTTATGATGATTTCCTAACGGCTCTTTTCTAACAGCTCTTTCTTAACGACACTCTCTTCCTCTTGTTTAAATATAAATTAAACTTCAAACCGCAATCTTTGAAGAAACAATAAGTTCTCATAATCTTTCTCCTCCTTTTTATGGGTTATACACATAACATTGTTTTGTTTCCCTCTATTATTCAGTGTAGAATAAAGAAGAACATTGGTTGTATTTTGGGAAGATAGTTGCGAAGCCTTATGCACCGAGTTTCATACTTGGAGGGGCGGAATTATCCTTACAAACAGTGCTTGAATGCCTCAGACATTTTTTTAATCTTCTAATAATTTTCAATGTATTTTCAACAATTATTATTATTATTTTCATGTAATCTAATAATTTTTCCAACAATCTTAAGGATAATGCCTATGGATTCCCAAGTTGAAAATGTTGCTGCTATTGCCACCACTGTTGGAATTGAATGAGGACTCGGAGATGATGTTGGACAAATAACACGTATTCATGGGCAATTGTCATGGGACATTATCGAGCATCAACACAATAGAGCTTTTGGTTATTTTGGTTTAGGTTATTGAGTAGCAGGTAAAAATTGTAATTTGCGATTTCATTGCCTTTGCTTTTCTGAGGGAAGTTGGAAGTTTATAATGGCATTACTATTTTTCATTTGCTTGTTAATTTTGTCTGGGCGTTTAGTTTTAAATTTTGCATTTTACATTTGCCCTTTCTTTATATATTAAGTACTTTATACTAATGTTGAGCTTTATTTTACATGGTTCTTAGCCTGAAATAGAACAATGGTTGCTATTGCTAACTTGACTAATTGACAGCAATTGCTTAAGTTAGCTAATTGACAGCAATTGCTTAGAAGTTGCTTGGTTAAATTTGTAAAAATTATGTAATAGATTCAGGTGAATGCAACTCCTTGCTATGTTTATGGCACTTGAAGGAACACACATTGGTTGTGAAACTTTCATTCCGATTTTGAAACTTGACATATCAAGTACGCAAGTTTCAAGTATATTCTTATGTTGTGCATTCTCTTCAAATTTGATTCGATCGGGTCAAACATATTTCATAAATTTGTGTTTTTATACTTCTCATGGAGGATGGTTACAAATTTTCAAATTTTCTACTTAGAGATCTTTAAAATGGTATTGTGATTTCGTGTGACTATTTAAAAGGAAAACTAAATAAGAAGCGGAAAGAAATCAGGCTAATCTTTCTTTTCCATATTTATTTTTATTTTGAGACTTTGATACATATGTTTGTTTTTTATTCTGAACTTGTCTTGCTCCCTACTCTTTTTTTGTTCTAACGCAAATTTGAAGCAAGATCGAGTATCAAAACTGTGATTTATTATTTGTGTGAGTCATGTAGAGATTGGAAGGATCACTCTCATTAACTATGGTAGGCTTGTCGTGATCATCAATGTTGTCGACCAGAATTGGACGTGATGCTACACCGGTGTATTCGCCTACCATCTCTATTCGGGTTTACATGAAAGGGATCCATTGTCCTATTCATATCAAATTAAATTTTATGTTATGTTTGTATTGTTAAATAGTCTCGTAACAAATGCACAATTTTGTCGTCATGGAAATACATTGTTACTCTTATTTATGTCAACAAACTTTTCGTTGTCATTACTGATGGTTGAATGAATTTTTCCCAACAGTATGTGTGCTGTTTATCTTCTTCTTCCTTTTTACTGAGTTGGAAATATATTTCTTGAACTGTGGCTATTGAAAAAGTTCCAGTTCCACAAAGCTGTCCTTTGAGAACTTCTAAAATTTTTAGCGTTTAGATTGGTCTATTGATTGGGGCGTGATTCTATTGCGACCTAATTTTGTAAGTGGATTGAACCATCTAAAATTTGACCAATGGATTACTAAGCCTATACTTAATTCAGACTCTCTCAAGTTCATACTAATTTGCAACTTTAAAGTTCAAGTTATTTAACATACAAATAATTTTTCAATTAAGAGCCGCCACTAATATATTTTTGGTGGGTCGTTTAGAAACCAAGTAAAGTAACGGGAGAATTATTTCACTCTTATGAATCAAAGACTAGGGGATTAGGAATTTATTACGTTAGATTTCTCTAACGCCATTTCGTATATTTTCTCTTTATCAAAGCATTAAATAAATTGCAAGGAAAAAGAAAACTTATTGCAAGGAAAAAGAAGAAAGCATCTACAGTATTAATCGGAAAATCACATCAACCAAACCTAAAGGTGATTTTAAATAACACTCGATCATGCAAATTTTAGGGTTTTTCACTTATTTAATGAGGCTTAAAAATTGCAACAAATAACGTGCAAAAGATGACATAATTCTAAGTGACAATGACATTTTTTTATGTTTTTTTTTTTTTTTAATTAAAATTTGAAATTAAAAATAACCTATATTTCAACATGCAATCTTAATTAAGGAAGTGGAATTAAATTTAATCTAGAGATTTTTGGATTTTTATTTTAAAAAATTCGGAATAAGAGATTGCCCCAAATATGCAATATTATTTAAAAAAATCTACTCTAGTTTATTGTCTAATTTTTTTGGATTTTTTTTTTTTAGAAAGAAAAAAATTTAATTTAACACCAAATAATGCAAGATTATCCCGGTCCATCTAATTTTGAAAGTAAATCGACGAATTGTATCTCGGGCATAAGATAGCATGGCCAATTTTTCACAAAAATTGCGAGTCATATCTTGAGCATAAAATCGGATTAACGATTTTCCGTGCAATTACAAATCATATCTCAAGTATAAGATCGGATTAGCAATTATGACACATTAACAAATTAGGGAATAATCCTTAATTTAAAAGCTACTCAGGAAACAATGGATAAGATAACATCATTTGGGAGTTCAATCAAGAGTGCAATACCTCAAATGAGGAAAACAAAATATTCAAAAATTAATTTAAATAGAAACTTTCCTTCCTTCATTATTTGTTTCCGAGTTCAGATGGATAACTGATCATGGGAATCGCAATCAACGATGCTTCACTCAACAAGCAATAGCAAGTTCCAAATGATGTCTCATGCTTTGCTAGCGTGGCTTGGGAAAGTCAACAAGAATGACCAGCACAGCAGGGGTAACCACGAGAAACGATGTTGGGTTTTCACTAGCAAGGAACGCCCTCAATGTTGAACTGGAACAGCTGCTGGGCAGAGAAGAATTGGAGCTACGTGCCAATATGCGTCGCCAGGCCTGGTCTGAAACGTCGGGAATTGCCCGAACAGGTCAGTGGGCGCTACTTCACCGTGAACCGCCTTGATTCGTGCAAGATAAAAGCACCGTCGAGGCTGGTCCGTGACCGAGGAGGCGTGGCGGTGAGGGCGTGACAGCGGAGATGTTCAGGCCAGATGCAGATAGAGGATTGGCGAGGACCGACAAAGCAGTGCGCCAGGACGGAGGGCAGCACATGAGGGGGCTCAACACGACCAGGACATGTCGGATCGTGGCGCAGCAGCCCATTGACAAGGCGTCACGGACGGTGAGAGCACCACGGCAGGAGCAGCGGTGTGGCTCTCGGCCAGGGCTTGGCGAAGAAAACACACGTTTTCTCCTGTGTAACTCTCTTTTTCTCCTCTCTTTTTTTCCCGTGTATCTCTCTTGTTTTTTTCGCACGTTCTGTTCATTTCTTCTTGCGCTCTCAATTCTCACGTAAAGGTCCCCTCTTCAACGAGAGCTCTCCCTCTTTTATATGCAAGACAACATGGGGCCCTCAAGGAAAGAAGGTGATCTGCTTCCCTAACGTGGATGCACTGAAATATAACATTTTTATTCTTTTCCTTCAGATTTATTTCTTTGTGACTCGCCAGATCAGCCGATTTTCCTTTATTTCTTTTTATTGATCAGATATTGCCACGAATATACACCTCTATGTACAAAATCCCCTTTTATTTGCTCAATATTTCATTTGAAACCTTTCCCTCTGCTAAGAAAAATATCCCATAGTGTATATATTGCATGAATAAATGAAAGATTCATCAAATATTGGGAGATCAATGCAAATTTTCTCTGAAATATCTTCATCTTCCAACCCGTCACTTTTAACTGGCTTAGCCAAATTCTCTCTCATTGTTGGACTAAATCCAACTTGTTAAATTAAAGCTCAATACAATCAATTCGAACCCCAATGCAAATGCAATAATGATAAATGCTTCTAAAATTATATGTTATGCAATTTAATTCTAATATTTTTTTAGAGGTTAAAATTAGTCCCTAAATTTTTGTGAATTAAATTACTAAACGATTAATCAAAATTTAAGTGTCAACACATATCTTAGTTAATAGTTGTACGCATTTGCTACTTTGCTACTCATAAAATTCTGAGTTATTCCTTACACTCTATGCTAAGCAAGGTAAAAGCCGGGAGCCTTTGATTCTGTTGTCGAGATAATTGATCTCACTAATGATTTATAAAGAATCATGAATGTGCCATTAAGCTGAATGCCATCATTTCTATCCATGTAATTGGGTTATCACTTCTCTGTTGACATGTCAAGAAAGTGTTGAAGTGTTTTATTGGGGTTAATTACTACGCTATCCTTGGCACACTTCCGGTGGTCGTGTTGTTTAATCTTGCTTTCCCACGAAATTGAGATTTATGAAGCATGTGACCGACCCTAAGTTTAAGATCGCATACTATTTTGTGGATGAGAGATATTGTTTCTTGTTTTAATTGTGACTTGCAAGTATATCACGGGAACATTGTGGATGGGTTCATTGCATGTGAATATATGTAATTTATTAAGTATGCCGAGTTGCAAGTGCATCTTATGAACATTGCTAGTGCGTTCATTACAAGAATGTGTTTGAGGGGCTGAATTGCATATGCTTTGTGTGATCATCACTGATATGGTCATTGTTGAGACCTAAGAAGAAAAGAACCAGAGTCTGGTGGATGAATCGTGGCTATGTGATAGCATAATTGGTTGCTCTTCCTAGGTTGTTGGACCGACAGATGCCATAATGTTGAAAATCAGCAAAATAAATAAAAAAAATTACGGGGGAAATGACAATCCTGCAAACCAAAAGTCAATGTGGGGTTGAAGCATATGATGTTGTGGCCGTTCCCAAGCCAATATTGTGGCTAATTGAAATAATGGGTGGTAGACTCATGTGCTACCAAGCGTATATGTGCAAACAAGATACCTAATCCTCCTTGGCTCCAGTAGGGGAAGGAGAAGAAAATATACACTATTTTTGGTAAATTGAGAACCATTCAAATTATTGAGAAAGGGGGAAAAATTCTTCTCAAACTCATATATGAAAATGATGCTGAGTAATTAAGAAACTCTTAAAATATATTCCTTTAGGAATAAATTACACATTTTGTGTTTATACATTGTGATTGCCAAATGGCAATATCCATTGCAATGAAAAACTTTCAATGATAAAAATGGACACATCCGATTAAAGGATTATGTTGTAAAATAGTTATTTAAAGATGGAATTATGTCCATTTATTATATGAAGTCAAAATTGGATTTGGCCGATCCATTGATTATACATAGAGGGAATATGACAAGCTAATTGAAGAAAATCAACAATAATGGTAACCCAACCTATGTAATTGGCGATCCCATGAATTAGGTTCATATGGGTAATAACAAGTCTCTTGTCAATGTAGTGACGCTACGAAAATTTTATGTCCCTCTAAGGTGAGAATTGTGCAAAAACTACAAAGAAAAAGAAGTTGAGCTAAACTCTTAATGAAAATCCATAGCCATTATTAATGGTGTATTAAACTCCAGAGTACATTTGATGGAATCACCTATATTAGTGTGGAGTGGGCCTGCTTCTATGAGAATTATTGGCAATAATCTCAAGAGCACTTATGAATAAACCAAGCAAGCGCATAGCCTATTAGCACAAAATCGTGTTAAACAAAAAAGTTTGTGGGAGTTTAATGTGATTGATGAAAATTATAATTTACAAAAAGAAATTTTTATTCATAGAAGTTTCAAACTTCACCAATGATTTTGTGAATTATATCTCATTCTTTCTAGGATTGGTTTATAGCCTAAAAAGCACCAGTTCCGATACATTATTCTCTAGTAACCCAACATTATTCTATTTTTTCTTTTTAAAACTTTTGGAAATATGTGGAGGATTGTTAGATATTTCATCAATTTTGAAATATTTATTTGAAATTATGACTGTCATGAAATTCATTATTTTTGTAACAATTTTGTAACGGCCATATAACGGCTTTCTAACGGCCATATAACGGTTGCCTAATGACTTTGTAGCTTTTGATTTACTACTTCATAAACTCTTCATTACTTTATAATGGTCATCCATTTAATTACCGATTGATTTATGATGATTTCTTAACGGCTTTTTCTTAATGACCCTCTCTTCCTCTTGTTTAAATATAAATTAAACTTCAAACTACAATCTTTGAAGACACACCAAGCTCTCATAATCTTTCTCCTTCTTTTGATGAGTAATACACATAATGTTGTTCCGTTTCCTTATATTATTCAGTATGGAATAGAGAAAAAGGTCTGTTGTATCTTGGGAAGATAGCTATCGAAATCTTATACACCAAGTTTCGTACTCCAAGAAATGGAATTATCTTTAAGGACAGTGCTTGCATGCCTCGGACATTTATTTTTTATCTTCTAATATTTTTCAATGTATTTCCAACCATTATTATTATTATTTTTGTAATCTAATAATTTTCCAACAGTTTCTACGTTGCAACAATGGAAGCTCTCCATTGTCTCTCCTCTCAATGTCATCAATTCCCTGAAGCCCACTTGGGCGATGAATATTGCGGAGAGAGAGCTCCCTCACGAACGTGCCCTCTCTCAATGAGCCTCCCCTCCTCCATAGCTTATTCAGCAATATTGACTTTCCTTTTCTTCAGGCAAATCTTTTCCTTGATTGATTGAATCTCGCCGTGTCCAATCTTCTTTTAATATTTCAATATATGCCTCCGACGTTTAACGTGCCAAAGATTTTTGACCAGATTCCTTCTGATCAGTCGGCCACAATTTGCCCAAATCTTGCATGATAAATCAAACTCCCAACTCGGCATTTTCCAATGAAAATTTAAGCTCTTATAATCTCCATGGGCTTTGGCCAATTTTTTTTATACTGTGAGCTTAGTCCAATTTTATTAAGTTTAGAGCCATTCATTTAAGTCCATCCATAGCCGGTCTGATCAAATGTAATTAATTAAAATATGATCCTAAAAGCTATATGCAATTTAACTTAATATTTTGCTAGGGCCAAAAGACGATCCTAATCTTCTATATAATAAATTACTAAATATGTCATGTCTTGAACACTGAGCATGCGACAATCCCTTATCAGGTCAATTGAAAGCGACGTCTTAGGACTCACCGATGACCATTCGTTTTAATCTTTCATTATGTGCAAGCGGAAGACGAACCATCCCTAGTCCAAACAAACAATCAAACAATCAAACAATGATAGAGTGATGAATAGCAAGAACAACAATCACTACTCATTTATACAATTTATTGGATTAACCAACGGAATATCGTTTTCCGATTTACAAGCTCGACAAAGGGTCGATCCATCCTCTAAGCCAAACCAAAAAGGAACTATGTTAGGCTAATCCCAGCTATACAAAATGAACCCTCGGGTTCAGCACCACCATCAACGTGACTCATCGTACTTAGGCTTCGTCGGGTTGATCACTAGAGGAGCGAGGGTAGAATTCTCCACTGCGCCATTCTAAAAGCCTGAAAGTAGTTATACAATAATCGATAAGATAAAATCTCGGTGAGTTCTTCCCCTAAGTCTTGGTTAGTACATCAACTCAACCACCCATCACTCAACCTAACAACCCACAACCCACAACCAACAAGCAACAATAGCCGGGGTCAACCAACACTTAATAATCGGTTCGCATGCAATCTTACTCGGTATGCCATATCCCGCACGTTAAACCTTATACAATACAAGCAATGCAACCAACAATCACATAGTCAATTCGTATGCAATCTTACCCGGTATGCCATACGCATGTTAAACTTCATACAATACAAGCAATACAACCAACAATCACATAGTCGGCCCGCATGCAACCTTACCTAGTATGCCATACCCTACATGTTATAAGTCAACACAATACATGTAATGCACATGGCCATTAGATGATGCAATTCATCAATCATATGCGAATCACGTCACAAGCGATCTCACTTAGCCATTGCCACACCCTACACGTTATAAATTCAAGCGTGCGTGCCATATATAATGTGATCACCTCATGCATAATTGGAACCAATGATGCCATGTTTCTCATGCACTCTTGTATTCACATGTGTTCTGATTATTACGCCCTCTCGGGGCTACAAGGCGAACCTCGGCTAGTGTCTGCGGCATAATCGGGCATTGCTCTCTCCGTGAAGCATGGCGACGTCAAGGGATACTCTCCTAAAATGGCATTCCCAAAGGACGTCAATGGATACTCTCCCAAGACTACATTCCCGAAGGACATTAAGGGATACTCTCCCAAGACGAAATTCCCAAAGGAGCATGGGCTTGGCCTCTATCGCGACTCCACATCCGAACCCCTGTTGGGTTTTCGATAAATCGGACTATCACCCCTGAAACTACAGCCGGGGCAGTAGGTTCAACTTAGTGATCACGCAAGTATACCATCACAATTCACTTATTACCTTTTAGCATTAGCCAATGCATACATGCTTGCATATAAAATCTCAAATCATTTTATAAAAGCAGTACATTTTCAGCGTCCATTGGACAAATCGTTTTTCCCTTTCTTTTGTGAAATCACACGATTCAAGCGGATGTTCATGCAATAACACATCCAATTCACCTCATAAAATCAAGACACATGAAATTATGCACATTTTCACTTCCGGATGAACAGTGCCGTGAACATTGTCATGAACAATGTAATTTCATAATTCAATAATTAAAACATTAAATTTAGAAATTAAGTAAATCATTAATTAAAACAATTAATCATGCAATTAAGGAAAAATATGCTTAATTAAACACAAAACACAATTAATCACAAATTAAGCATGATTAAACTCAATAAGTAAAATTAAGCTAATCTAATATTAACCATCTATCTAACCACCTATCTTAGGGCTACAATTTAATTAAACTTCCTAAACCAACCTTACCACTAATTAATCCAACCTAAGCAAGTTTAGGTACTAACAAAGGATTGGGGGCTAAATTCACCGTTAAGTGGGCCAACGACATGAAGCGGTGGCAGCAAGCAAATACGCCACCTACGGACCTCTACCATGACAATCAAGGCGGTCCTAGGGCTGAAACAATAGCAACAACCTCTGCTTCCCATTGCAACCTTTGAAAACTGCCTTTGCTTGAAGGAGAAAAGGGTTGGCCAAGACTCTCGGCAAGTGGTTGGCCGGCAACTAGTGGGACCTAGGGGTTGAGGGGTGCTAGTGGCTAGGATGGGTGAAGATCAGGTCAAAACAAGAGGAAAAAGCTGAAAATGCGAAACTGGGCAGGGGCGACGCTATAGTAGGCGAGTTGGGGAGCGGCGGCTTCTGGCCAGCTAGCGGGTCGGCTGATGGCTCTATTCGGTGATTGGCTGACGTAGGCCGTATGGATTGCCTCTCTTGAGCACGATGGTGGGTGGCATAGGTAGCGATTCGCACGAGAAAGGCATGAACAACTCGGTTTTTCAAAGGAAGGTCAAAAAGAAAAACAGAAGGAAGGAAGAAGAAACAAGGGAGAGAAGTGTACGGTTTTTGGAGGGGATGAAGCGGGGAGAGAAAGTGAAGTGAGGCTAAAGTCAAGTCTCATCAAGGCCATTAATTGATGCAAAATGAAAGAAATAGTCATTTCTTCAAAATATCTAAGGGCAAAATAGTCATTTCCACTTTGCACATTCCCTAAACTGCCCTTATGCTGAAAATAAAGGGCAGGCCTAAGAATACGCGAAAAAATGAATAGGAATAGGCTCGGGAATTTGTTAGGCTCGAAAGCAGTTCAAGATTAGACAACGGGCTCGGAAGGGTAAACGGTCGGGTTGGGTCCAAAGGGCTCACTTGCTTGTCTTGGGTCTACCACGATGGTTGTCCCACCTTGGGCATGAGGCCCACATTGGCCTTACTCAACCCATGTCCTCATAGACTCATTTCCTCGGTTCGTAAATCCCTTTACCAAAAACTCGGTTCAGCGACTTTGTCATTGTCGAAAAAGCATTATCCTAAAGTATGTCTCGGACGTTCCTAAAAATTCGAAGTCTAATACCAGATTCACATGCCTTGTGAATTTTGCTAGAATGCCATTTTGTTACAACTTAGATTGATAGACGGTTTCAAAGATTCACACGTAAGACTCGCGTGCCAATTCACGTTCAAAACATCTTGACACATGGACGTCATTGACTACATGAAATTGCAAATGATAAATTCTTTTTTCAAAGTATATGATTACTAAGGATCGACATAGGGTCGTTCGCGGGCTCGATAATAGTAAATAGAATCACCCGTCGTTCCATTATACTATGTTCGCGAATCGACTTCTAGTCATCCCTAAAATCGGCATGCATAACTAAAGGATTGTCTTTACGCAAGTTTCATGATCGAGTCGTTTTCCTGGTCAAGTTCTTTAGTTGCACAAGTTCTATCCTCATTAGCCTTTCCCTCAAAGTCGTATCTCAAGAATGATCGGTTAAGTGAGATCAACCAACAATGCATCGAATGAAATTAACGTTCATTCCTCCCTCAAATGGCTCAAATTTCAGGATGTCACAAAATAGGATGCCAAAATTTAAAAGTGTTAATAATGTCAAGATGATCACCAATTCTCATCCTTATGCATAAATTTTTGACACTAACGAATCCTTTTGTTTCTTAACATTTGAACCTAGCCTGCAATACATTTCTCATAAAGTGTCTTCCAATAGGGCACTTCAGTTAACATGAATTCTCAAATGCTTATAAGCATTGCTCAAAGTGCGGGCAATATTATTTCTTTCTCATTTTGCAAGGTTCTTGACTTATAAACCATGAGATGATTGTAGAATGTTTCTTTCATAGCCTCGACTTGAAGAGTCTCATTTGTTAAGTCATTAACCAAGCCTACATTACCATACCGACAAAGATCTCTCAAATTAGTAGGTCGGTGCTTATAAGAATACTCGGATTCTTGTCAAAATAATGATGGTGAGATGGAGGGACTCTCATTAAAAAATAGCATTTATGAATGAGAGGAGTTAAAGCCCTTTGAGGCTTTGAAGGTTTCTCATTTTAGCATATTTGAAATATCTGCATGGTGAGTATGGATTGTCTTGGTTATGATTCTTCTCGGTGGAAATTTAGTAATACAAACATCTTAAAATCATGACGCATGAACCTCAAATGAATTGAAATATGTGTTCTACATGACACTAATTCTCTATACTACAATCGATGCATACCCTATTATTGCTAACAATGCATGATAGGTAAAACTCCTCTTCTTGAGTAAGAGTAATGCTCAATTTGCTCTATGAAGCATTAGGTCGTGTCCAAGCATTCCTAGATTTTCAAACCCCCACTTGCAATAAACCTTCAGGCCGTCTAGATCAAGCCTCAGGTAGAAACCCCAGGTAAGTAGTAAGTCTTCCCAAGTATCGAGACCAAATCTGGATAATTCATCCCCCAAATTAAATCCGAGTGCTTGGGTAAAATTTAAAGCATCTCACCCAATTTTCAGAAAATAAAAGTCTGCAATTTAGATATCTCACCCAATATCTTACAATCAACTCTTGATATTTTTGTCTAAATATGAGTATATCAAATCTGTTTGTTAAATATCTCATTTAGGATATGCTTTTTGATCTTTCTCTTTATACCTTAGTTTGAATTTAGCTATTTTGAATTATCTTAATTCAATATTTAACTCATCTAACATTGAGCATCTATATTTTAATATATAAAAAAAGTATTGAGTATATATTAGTTAAGGTGACTTAATCCAATATGTATCTTGCCTAACATTGAGTGTCTATTGTTTAAGTTCACCAAATTTTGACATTCTTTTTTAAATGTCTCGAATCTTGTTCTTAAGCATTTCATCCTAATATGAATTTTATTCTATCTCTTTTGTTATACCTTAGTTTGGATCTGAGTATTTGGAATGATCTTAACTAATTGACTCACCTAACATTGCACACATATTGGTTAAGCAATCCTAATTAAATGGCCATCTTATTCTTTGACATCAGTCTAGATCTAGATGTCTTGAATCCTCATGTCAAACATTTCATTTTGGATATGAATGTTTTTTCCACTTCTTTCATTATACCTTAGTCAAAATCTTGGTATTTCGAGTCATCTTAATCCATTGGTCATCTCACCTAACATTGAGTGTCCATTAGTTAAATTCATTTGGTTGCTTTAGTTTAGATCTAGGTAATTCAATAAACATTAGACTCTTCAAAGAATTTGAAATGAAAACCGGATACTTGTTAGCCAAATGAAATTTCATTCCATACCTCAAGATGCTTTACCACACTAATCAATAAGTAATTATAGGTCTGCTCTCCTCTTCTATATCATGCACTTGCATATTCTCATGACATTACATTTAAAAAATTGGGTCTGTAGTCCCACCAAAAATACCATCCATTGCATGTGCATGGTCAAAATTTAGACATCATTTTGTTTTTGAATACAACCTCCATGAGCTCACTTTCAAAAAAGGGGGTTGTTGACACATAAATTTTGACTTCTCATTTGATAATTCATTGTATAGAAAATTAGATATCCATCTCGACCCCTAGCAAAAATATTAAGTTAAATTGCATGTATTATTAGGAGTGCACTTTAATTGATGCATTGGATTGAACTAGCGATGGATGGACTTAAATCGATGACTCTAAACTTAATGAGATTGGACTAAGCCCGTGGTGAAGAAAATTCTTAGCCAAACCCATGGACATTATAAGAGATGAAACTTTCATTGGAAAATGCCGAGTTAGAAACTATTGGTTTATTAAAAGCAAACTTGTGATGAGGTCAAATAATTTGGATATTATCATGATGTAAATTGAACAAAAGTGAATTAATATTATCAAATATTATAAAATATATTGCAATATTTTATTTGAATCGAAATGGGAAATAACTAGAAGCAAAAACCCTAGACTTTATCTAGAAATATATTTGTTGGGGTGCTTTCCAAGGGAGAGGATACAATTGAGATATACGGCCACAATTAAAGAAAAGGGAAGAATTTGGCCACAAAAAGTAAAAAAAAAAAAAAGATATTGGGAGCAAAGATTTATGGAAAGAAATAATGACACAAATAGTTCTGAACTTTGGCCCTATTTATAATTTGATCCCTAAACTTTTGATTTGTTCAAATGCGGTCCCTAAACTTTAGCCCAATGTGCAAGTGATCCTTGAACTTTTAATATATATTCAATACAATCTCTAAACTGTGTGAAAATATTCAATGTAGTCTCTGGTCTTGAATTAATAAAAATGAACTGTATTGAATTTTTCATACAATTCGGGGACTGTATTGGACATATTCTGAAAGTTTAGGGATTACATTGAATAAATTATAAATTCATGGATCATATTATACAATGAGCTATGCATTCTTGGAACGGGCCGGAATTCACTAGATGTTGCCACCAAGAGGTGAATATGGAGGAGATGAAGAAGAGCAAGGAGAGAGGAACACAACATGGTGAAATCCATTCGATGGGAGCTGGAGTTGGAGCAAAACAAGGAGGGGTACATGTAAAGGAAGAGGATGTGGAGGGATAAAGAGTAAAGCTGTGGGAATGAATTGATTGACCCCAATGCACCAATGAGTACCCCTTGATTTGGCCTCCCAAAGATCAAGACTTGGAAATTTTTCAAATAAAGGTTTTAAATTGATATATTTTCTCAAATAAGAGTCAGAATAGATCTTGTATCAAAGAGGCTATGAAGTTGCCAACTTGAAGTCTCAAATGAGGGTCCTAACTTGCTGGCGCCAAATTTTCTCTGGTGGACTTATTTTGGCAATTGGAGCATGGCAATTTTGTCCAAAAATTGTAACGGTATAGAAAAAAAGAGGTAAATCAAAGATTCCAAATTGAATTCTAAGGCTTTTTGCAGATTTTCTTTCTTTCTCACATTGCTCTTCAATTTTTCACTTTAGATTTTTTTCTCCCAACCAAATCAAAGAGAATCCTCTCTGCTCTTGAATTCTCTCTGTAGATTTTCTCCCAATTAAATCAAAAGATCCCAAATTGAATTTGTCCAAAGAATCTATATTGATCCAAATTAAAGAAGTTACTTCCGACTCGAATCCTCTCCCACCCCACCTCATGGAGCCTCTCCTTGTCTCGAGCTTCTCATGATAGCAGTAACAATTTCTCCAAAAATAAAGCAAAAATAGGCTCCAAATGAAATCTTTGAAGGAAAGAAAGCGTGTATTTAACACTGGGCTTTATAAGACAAAAGCAACTGGTCAAATTAATTTTGGTATTTGCTTTGAACCAATTCAGTTTATAACTTGAATTGAAGGATTCGTTGCTTTCGAAGCAAACCAAAACCAATATAAGACAAAAGCACTGGAGGAGTATCAATTTCATTAAATTTCAGCGTCCTCTAATTTGCTTCGTTTGACTAAGATTGTTTTATTAAATCGGTGCATCTGATTCTTCGTGCATCCAAGATAGCCATTGCAGCTTGTTCAAGCAATGTGTCGACAAGCGATAAGCATATCATAGGATACCACACTGATGGCAGGGGAGACGTGAAGCTGAAGAGTTTCACTCACCACTATTTTCACATTCTTTAATGCAATCTTGTTCAGTTAGAAAGGTGCAATAATTGGGCGGATGCATTGTAGGAGTCTTTTTATTCTCTGTTCTCGAAACCTCCCTACTCTCAGGCAAAACTTAATAGTAGAGCTAACAACAATAGTGGGTCGAGTTGCGAAAATCGTCGAACTGCAATGTTAGCTCAGCTTGGCAGATTGACAGTGAATTAGAGCATCACACAATCGCGCACTAGCAATGACGAAGAAATGTGTGCGGGAGAGAGTGAGGAGCAGAGGGGATTGTTCATCCTTTGGGAGCAAACGACAAGGACCTTGATGAAGTTCGTCGCCAGCAAGATCATGTTCGAGTTTTTGGACAAAATGCCATGCCACTCCTTCCTCGACCGCTCAATCTCCACCCTTGCCATTAACGACAACCTCATGCACATTGATATGTACTTTGTCCTCCCGCTCAATGGCTTCCCGAGTCACAGCAGCGCCATGAAAATAAACGAATGAATGGGTCAGAGAGAGAGAGATGTGAATGAAGGAGAAGATGAGAGGAGGAGGATTTGGGATCGTGAATCCATAGAAGAAGAAAGCGAAGCTTCTCTTTGATTTGATTGGGAGCAAAATCTACAAAAGGAAGCCTATTTTTTACCAAGTTACAATTTGTGGCCAAAATTGTCCATGCTATAATCACTAGAATATGTCCACCGACTAAAATTTGGCTAACTGGTAAGTTGGGGCCCTCATTTGAAATAAAATTAATAACTTCAAATCCCTTTTTGAAATAAGGTCCCTCTG